>JADMNL010000035.1:82277500-82597500 GCA_016271365.2 Neoceratodus forsteri
TGACTCCAATAGCTGCAATCCGGATGAGCCTCGCACTCCTGACAAACCCATGCCCAGGACTCCTCCGAAGTCCCCTCCTGAGGATCCCTAGTTTACGGATTCGCTGAGAAAAATCCAGGCTCTTCATCCGTGGAAATAGCTGGAGCCGGATCCACAGAGGCAGAAGCTAGCTGCCCATTTGGATCTGCCCGAGGTCGCTCCCACGTTAGTTCCACCCTGGATCGAGCCTCACGCCGACCTCGTCTCCACTATCTGAAAACAACCGTCGGCTTTAACCCCCCCCCCACCCCGGAAGGCGGATAGGCTGTATCAGGCTCCCGAGAGGATTGACTTTCTTTTGTCACACCCCAAGGCTGATTCGGTCATGATCAGCACTGCCCACGGCTGTTCGGCTAACCCGAAACACCTCAGCTCGTCCCCGCCCGATAAGGAATCCCGCCTTCTGGACCAGTACGACAAGAAGGTCTTTTCTTCCACTCTGGATATCAGAGCCTTGAACTATGTGGCTCACATGGGGGATTACCAGAAGGCTATCCTTAGCGAGGCGGAAGCTAAGTTGGACACCCTTACTCAATTCCCAGACTAAACAGGAAGTGGCAGACCTAGTCCGCTCCGCACGTTCAGCCAGTAGGCACACGCGTGCTACTTACGATGCGGTGGACGCTTCTGGACGAAGTTCGCCGTGAGTCTGCGGCGACATGCCTGGCTTCGGGTGTCAGGTTTGGCCTCGAAGTACAATCCACCATTCAGGATGCCCCTTCCGAGGTTCGGTGTTGTTAGGTGGTGATGTCAAGGACATCATTACTGGGCTGAGAGAGAAGGGCTGCACTCTCAAGGAGTCGACTCATGTACAGAGCCCCTCAAGCGCAGCGTCGTTCCTTCATGCGTCACGCTTGGCCCAAGGCGAGAACCACAAGGAAAGCGGCCCAACCAACACCAGGCCCCTCCGGCTGCAGAGACTTCCACCCCACCCAATGGGCTGTGGGAGCTCCAGCTGCCCCACACCTCCTGACTTCCTCCCTCTCCCACAGCCTCTGGTCCATCCAGAGGATCCAGTAGCAGATTATTCTCCCTTCATCTGCCGGGTTGGGAGAGGATCACTACCGATGCTTGGGTCCTCCAGCTTATAGCAGAGGGCCACACCGAGTTTCTTCAGAAACCTCCCGAAACTACACCCCCAGGTGTCTTACTCCCCAACATATTCTCAAGGTTCAGGAAAAAATCTCCTCCCTTCTGTTAGAGGCAACAAACCATCCCTCCTTCGGGAATGAGTTCTACCCTCACCAGATTTGAATCTGAAAGGGTACATTACAGTGCAACAAGGTTACAATGGAGCATTTTCAAAATGTAAAGGCTGAGAGATGCACAGTTCAGTGAAGTTTGTATTTAAAGACATATAGTGAGCATTGCCAGCAGATCGTGAACCCTTACTGGCAATTCTGTAGGCTTCAGTTATGTAGGGCAAAGTGTCTGCTGGCAAAGATGAGATGTTTATCATGAAATCCCTAATCAAGTTTTGCACTTACAAAGCTTGTAACTAGAACATCAGGAAATATGTTTCTGTACCTAAGGGCACTGTCCACTGACTCTAGTTCAATAGTCTGTCATGTTGGTAGTGAACAGAGCCTCTAGCCTAGTCTCATTTTTTGGCAAAGGATAATGAAAAGTTTGAGGTGGCAAAAAAGTCCTATCAAAACATTTTACATGCTGCAATATTTATCAATACACTTGTAAACAGAAAGTAATGGTTAAAGCCGGCCCAGTGGTGCTGAGGGTTGAGGCACTGGATGCCACACTTTGCGCTACTCCGGTGACCCGGGTTCAGGAATGGACCCAGGCCGTCACGGGTTGGATAGGGGCAGGAGGATTGAGCATCCCAACAGATGCTCTCCTGCTCCAGGGGTGGGTTACCAGTTGCTCCTAGCACCCGTAGCTCCTCTGCCTGGGGAAGCATGGGTGGTAGGGGCACCCAGCTCTCCGGAGTCAGGGGAGGGAGGAGGCTGTGGGGTGCTTGATGATGGCATGTGTCAGCACATTGATTGTCTGGACAAACATCCTCTGCACCAACGTCCTCAGGGAGTAGGGAGAAAATCGGGGAAAATGAATACACCCCCAGCGAGCAGGCAGTGTGAAACCAGGGGGATCCTGGTGGCGGGACCTGGTGGATAGAGTAGGAGGGGGTATGAGGCCACCTCTGAAGCCAAGGAACTGAGCGAGTATAAAAAGAAAAGTAATGGTTAAAAGTTTATTTAATCAAGCTGGCCCAGTAGTGCAGAATTAGTAATAGTGGTTGCCATGCCAGAAACCTGACTTGGAAACAGACTCTGGTTTCTTGTTGGTCAGAAGAGGGGAGGGAGGATCAAGCATCTTGAGGACAGCTCTAATCCCTAGGAAGGGGGAATAATGCACCCCATTGCTCAACTGACACTGGTGGAAGTTAGGGGGCAGCACAGTAGGAGTACATAGATGGAGAGAGGAACAGCCACCAGATCCTGTACATACACATGTGTACATCATTGCATGTTGGAACCTTCAGGAGAAAATGAAAAGCTGGTAAAAAGCAGCCCAGATCTGTGTCGTGTCTGCACCCCATGCAGACCCATACATGCCTGGATTCAGGAACAGACTTGGGTTGCCCTGGGGTCAGACAGCGGGAGGGAGGACTGAATATCCTAAGGACAGCTCTACTCCCTCAAAAAGGGGGAATGTTGCATCCCACTGCATGGCTGCCACCTAGTGGAAGTCAGGGGGTGGCACAGCAGGAGCACATAGATGGGGAGAGGAACAGCTGCCAGGTATGTACATGTGTACGTCATTGCATGTTGGAACCCTCTGGGAGAAATCTAGGAGCTGGAGGAAAAGCCCAGGTCTCTGTCGCGCCTGCACCCCATGCAGCAGACACATGACAGACATAGCAGCCCACTCACTACTACTGTGGCCCTAAGTAAGTGGTGGATAATCAGTACATCCATGAGATGGTTGGTGATGAAGTTAGGCATACCAATCACCAAGCCAGGGGTGAGAAAAAGCTGAATAAAAAAATATATATTTAATCAATAATATGATGGTAGATTCACTATATGAGGCAATCCAACTGCAGCATAGATAAAGTATGAGCCTGAAGACCATGTACCTTAGTTCCATGAGAGAGTCAGATTATTGCTAAGAAAGGTGAATCCAATATCATAGTATTGACATTATGCTAAAATGATGACATCACTACTATAATTTTATTAAGAATAAAATGACTGCCATGTGTTTTCTGTAGGATAAATTGTTTGCAGCTCTGCCTTCTGATTGGAGAGGGTCCACATGTAGTATGATGAGGCATATTAACATAAAGCATATCAATGGATTGAAACTGCATCAACAGGGCAAACAATTACATGCTCTCATTTAAAACAAAAAATAATTCTGAGTCCTAATGGTTCCAAATGTAAGTCCCCCTCTATCTTGGAGCTTGCCTGTTTGGGGCTACAGCCCCCCAATTTCCCTCTGCTGTTGTTGTCTTCTGTCTCCTGTCCCCTGGACTGCTGTATCAGGACCAGAAGGCTTCCATGGCTGTGTGGCAGCCACGGGCATATCCTTTTGTTCCTCAGCCCCATGGTGGAAGTGGGCCAAGGCCCTGTAGAGTGTTTGTGCCTCTGGGCACTGGGGGGAAGTTTCTGCACTAACGTAATTGTGTTTGTCTGACACGACCTGCCTGTAACGTACAAAGAAGTAGAAGAAGAAGAGATAGCCTTGTTTTGTTTACTTTGTGCTTTGTAGCTTTAGACATCCTCTCGCCAGGCCACCAGTTCCTTGAGTGTAGCAGGAACTGAGTGCATGGGCAGCTCATTCCAGAGGCAGAGCTCATTACAGTATATAGTGTATTTGTCTCACTATATAGTTTGTTTCAGTACATAATTTAAGCAGAATGTTTCAACATGTACTGTGTTTCACTATATAGTGTATTTGTTTCATAATATAGTTTTTATAGGTTTTTCAGGCTATAGTGTATGTATTTCAATATATAGTGCATGTGTTTCATCATATAGTGTCTGTATAGAGTTTATGTAGATTGTTCAATGTGGAGTGTAGGTATTTTAATAGACAATGTTATCTTTGAATATGTAGTGTATTTTTTTTTTATTTAAACTTTTGTTAACCAGGTAAGTGTAATGAGCCAAGGCCCTTTTTCATACACGACCTGGGACCATGTATTATAGTCAAGATGTTACATATAACAATAATAATTTGTAACACAAACATTATACAAATACAACAAATACAACCACATAGTCAATGGTAACACTCATGGGAAGAGACTAAGATAATATTTAAAGATGCTTTTAAAATTTTCATGCCCCAGGCCTTGTTGTAAGGATGCTGGTAGGTGTCCCAATTTGTTGCTGTACTTATAGACTAAGTAAGCATACTCATTTTATACTTGTTTTTGGGACAATCAGTTTTGATGAATCATTAGAGCAAAGGGCCCTACCAACTATCTTAAAATCATACATAGAAAACAAAAGGGAATCAGCCTCTAACCTTAAAACATTATTAGTCAAACAAAAGTTATATGAACAACTTAAATTAGAGGGTAACCAACATATCAAATGATATAAGGAACAATGATGTGTTCGATAGGGTAATTTTAAAGCAAACCTACAGACAGCATGAAAGATAGTTGTAAGCAAAGACATATCAATATTTGTTAATCCAGAAAATAATAATTATAAGAGAACATTATTTGAAACTGCAAGTCTAACTTGTTCTGTCATGAGATTCTATAGCTTGAACAAGGCACCCAGTCTCTGATTGATTTGCCTACTAATCAGTTTTATATGAAGGGACTAAGGCAAGGGTCCAATAATATCCCCAATATTTAAACTGGGAGACCTGCTCAAGCCAAACCCCATAAGTGTCCTGAACTTCAAGAGGCAAGCTCTTGGCTAGTCTTTGCTTAGATCCAAACATCATGCTCTTGGTTTTTTCGTTATTCAAGAGCAAATGATATATTCGAAACAATTATTCAGGACCTGGAAATCAGATTTAATTCAACATTTATAGTTTCCACTGAGGGGGAGCTACAATAAAGGATTATATCATCGGCATACATTAATATATCTTATCTCTCAAGAACTAGAGGCAGCTCATCAACAGAGAGAATAGGAGATGCCCCAGAATAGATCCCGGGGGTACCCCCAATTCCATAAATCTGCAGCCAGACAGTACACCCTAGTAGCTGACCCTCAGTGGACGCTCAGACAAATAGCTGTCGAACCAATTACAAGGTGAATCTGTCAGTCTGATGTTCCTCAGACACCCAAGCAGCAGGCGATGATTAACCAGATTGAAGGCCTTGGACAGGTCCACAAACACAGCACCAGTGAGCCTACCTCTTTCCATAGCTCCACTGATGTGGTCCATGAACTTGGCCAAGGCTGTTCTGGCGCCATGGTTTTTATGAAAACCATGCTGCTCAGGAGACTGAAGATCAGCGGAACTAATGAACTCAGAAAGTTGTTCATCAGCAGCTTTTTCCTAAAAGTTTAGCTAAAGATGGTAATAAAGATATTGGTCAATAGCTATCTAAGTCCCCCAAAACTCCACCCTTGAAAATTGGCTTAATTATTGTCTGTTTCCACTGACTAGAAAATTGTCCACTAATAAGAGAAAGATTGAACACTTTGATCACAGGCAAATATACATGAGCAGCAAGTAACCTTAAAAATCTTGGTTCAAGACTGTCACCACCAGAGCTTTTGTTGGGTGACATTTGTTTGCGTCATTTCAGTACTTGTTTCAGCTTTACTGCTCGAGAATAGAATGGAAGTACTAAATTACCATTTAATTTTAGCTGAATTGGATTTACATGGTCAGTTGAACAAAAATCTTTAGTATAATGGGATAAATCAGCAAACTTATTAAGAAAAGCCTTGCTTATTTTAGTAGAATCAATAATTATATTACTGGGTATGTTAAATGAATCAGTCTGTTTCCCAATGGTTGAGTCAATAAGGGTCTTAATAGCTGTCCCGAAGTTTTTTGTAATTTTTTAACTCAATCTGTTGTTTATTTAAATGAAAATCTGATTTACTTTGCCTTAACTTAATTTTACATATGTTCCTTAACCTTCTATAATTGTTGAAATCATGTTAAGTTTTTTTTTAACTTGATCCCAGGCAACATCCCTAGCTTTCATTAGATGGAACAGGTCAGGGGTAATCCATTTATTAACTACCCTTCTGACCCTTCTGGTTTTCTTGGGGAATAATATATCCTGTAATTTCAATAAGGAGGTGGAAAAATAATCAACTGCTATATCAACGTCAGAAATAGCATCGAGAAAAGACTAGTCAATCTTGTTCAGTTCTGTTAACAAACTCTCATGTATGGTGGTGGTAAATTTCCTGAAAGTGATAAATCTAGGAGGGGGCTTACTTTTTCTTTTACCTTTCCAGGAGCAAAAGATTGCCAGGTGATCACTCACCACATCAAGAAGTGGTATGCTGGTGGGATTATTGGTTAGGACCCACTCTAATGTAGTATGTTTTTTACTGGCCAAATTCATCCTAGTGTAATTTTGTTTCGGTATATAGTGTATCTTAATTTTTCAATGTGTAGTGCATATATTTCAATATGTAGGGCATTTGTTTCAGTGTGTATATATATATATATATATATATATATATATATATATATATATATATATATATATATATATATATATATATATATATATATATATATATATATATATATTATATATATGTTACAATATAAAGTATATTTCAGTATGTAGTGTATGTGGATTTTCCAGTCTTTAGTGTATGTATTTCAGTAGGTAGTGTATGTGTTCCAATGTATAGTGTACTTGTTTCAGCATATACAGTAGTGTATGTGGATTTTCAGTATTCAGTATGTGTATTTCAGCAGATAGTGTACATATTTCACTATGTAATTTAATGTATGTGTTTCACTTTATGACATGCAGTTCAGTATATAGTGTATACATGTCACTATATGATGAATGTATTTCACTATAAAGTGTACATGGTTCACTACATAGTGTATGTATTTCACTGTAGAAGATGTACTTATTTCAGTATAAGATGTATGCATCTCACTATATAGTGTATGTGTTTTACTACATGGTGTATAAAGCCAGAGGTTCTGAATTAGGCCCCAAATTGCATCCAGTACATTTTTTACATGCTGGTTCCTGTGGAGTCATTTAATCTACTTCCCAATCTAGTTTTTATATTGTGCCTTTCCTACATAGAGTATCTCACAGCACTTTACATGCCAGTGAGTTAAGATACTGGCTGTTCAGTGACTATATGAAGATAACTGTAAACACTCAGCAACATCCCTACACGACAGCAGGACAACAGCAGATTCTGAGCTGGATTTTCATAGGCCCTCTACACATGCTTGATGACCTGCATCACGACTTTAGTGCACCTGCACTACTTGCATCATTCTAATTTCTTGTTGCATGTGTTGCAAGTCGCTCTGTAAAAATGATGCACGATCTGTTTTCTGCCATAAGGCAGAGAAGCTGTCACAAATGTGAAAAAATGTATAAAAATACCAATCCAACATGCTGGCACATTTATTTTGACACGGGCACAGCCGACAATTGGAAACTGCATCTTCACCAACACCTTTGAAAATCCAGCCCCATTTTATGGAAAGGAGAAGTATTGTCCAAGTTGCCAGGAATATACATACATACGTACATACATACATATATATGTACAACTTAATGAAGGACAGAAGAGCATTGGTCCAATAAAATTCCTCCTTCCCACCAGCTCAGTGGGCCACTGCTCTTTCAGAAGAGTGCACTAGGAACTTTAACACTTACCTGGACAACTGCCAGAGATGTGAATAAGGAATTTCTGTGTACATTAATGTTAAAAAGGCAGATAACATTAATTTATACAATGTAGGTGTGAGTCAAACCACAAGGATAAATTATTTCAGCCATGACCAGTTGTAAATGAAGATAAATCATTTATTTCAATGCTGGGTGTGTTAGCAACATTTATCTATACCCTGGATAAGTCACAAAGGAACCCCTAACACAATGCCTGATGATACCATGATGGCCTCTGCTGTAATCAAAACAGAGCAATGAAATAAAACAAAAACAGCTAATTAACACATTCTAGTCAGCAGAACGAGAAGCACTCCTGACGCAGGCTTACTATCGTGCAAGCTTCTTCATTCTTGTGCAAAACAGTGCATTAAAAAAGGGTGCTGGCATAACAATGTCTGAATTACTATGCCAACACCATTTTTTAATCTACTGCAGTGTTTCGCATGACAACAAGCTTGCATTGAATGCTTTTTATGTTTGAAGACGTGGGTGCTTTTCGTTTTCCTGACTAGAAAGCACTGCTTACATTTACAAGGATTAGTACCTCCAAGTCGTAGAGCGAACCTCCGTTCATCAGAAACAGTTAATGCTTTATAAAAAGAACTACTTGAAAAGCTTTTCAATTTAAAATACATTGTATAAATTAGACACACAATGGCAAGACTCAGAATATGACACTTACTATCATATGTAAGGGTACAGGACTCACATAACTCACTCATGGCACTGCCACTTCGAGGTACCATATTTGGACTCAAGTTCCCATTTGGAGCCCTATTAAATTGGAGACATAATACTGTTGGAATCAGTACAAAGAAGAGCAACTACGCTATACCGTCTTTAAGGCGTCTGGAATATCGAACTAGATTAGATAGGACAGGCCTAGTTAGTCTGCAAGATAGAAGATCTAGGGGGGACCTGCTGCAGCTGTTTAAAATCCTGAATGACAAGGATTTGTGTGAATTCAAATATGCAGTAAAAAGGGTTAACATTTGAAGCCACGATAAGCAACTTCTCATTCCAAAAGCACACACATACAAGAGAGAGACTGTTTCTTCACCATAAGGGCAGCTAAGGCCTGGAATTCCCTTCCACAAGAAGTGACTGACTCAACCTCCTTCTCAAAATGTAAAACCCTTTTGGATAAGCACCTAAACTGGCCGAGGAAACATCTTAGCTAATCCACCCACTAGGAGTGGGAGACACTCTTGCTGACCTTTGCCTTCTTTTCTCTAGTAACACTGAATAACTGAGTGACTGTCTGCTCCTCCTACTTATGAAGCTAGCATATTGGGGGATATGCATCAATGTTGGGTCTGGGGACGCGCAGCGCCACACCTACAGGCAGGCACAAGGTGGCTAGAATTCCTATCACCAGCCACTGCTGTGCACCTGTCTATGGCCCTGCCCCCACCCCACCCAGCGTGCAGCTGCACCCAATCAGATGCCGTCCTGGTCCCTAGTAGATCCTTGCTCTGCATAGAGTGGCAGATTCTGGGACAGTGTGGGACACACTTTTGAAAAAGATGGGTGAGTACCGAATGGTTGCCCTAGCCCTCCCTGTCAGCCCAGAGGTCTGGGACAGCATGGTGGGGGTTGTTGTCCCACCAGCCAACAGTTGAAAGTGGGGGCATACAAAAGATATGGCAAGGTCCCCCCCCCTGCAGTATCCTGCATCCCCCTTGCCCAGCACTCTGCACCTATATAAATGGTGTGGAGTGTGGGCACACCCTCAGACACACCCCTGGACTGGCTGCATGCATAGCTGTGTGGCCAGCTGGGAGATCCAGTGTGCAAGAGACAGGTGTCCCTTCCTTTGAATCCACCAGGGATCCGCCGGACCCTTGGTGTGCAACATTCTGTTGCAGGGTTGCCTACGCGTCACGGATGTGTGGCACATAGGCAATCTGCAGCCTAATGCACAGTGGCCATTCTGAGCAATGGCCCGTCCAGTACACATCCAGTACATATCTAAGATTCAAGGCAACTCACAGATTTAGGCCTCATTCAAATGATAGTACTGTACTGTACCTCCAGTATGGTACATTGCCTCCCCTTCCTTGGTTCTACACTGCAGTACCAGTGTTAAGTATAAGGTCATGTGCCCAGGGTGGGCCATCACTTGAACTCTTGGTGATTTGACCCAGAGGCAAGGTGCCTCCCACTGAACCCAAGTCGCAGAAGAAAAATCTATTTTTCTTTTTACTTGTTCTGTCACATATCTAATTTCTTTGTGCATGTGTTACTTAGAAGCAAAACCTGAATGACCACAGACAAGAAAGTTCAATCCATTTTAATGCATCATAAAGAAGTAAAACTACATTGGCATATTTAAGACAAACACTTGTTTTCTATGCACACTATCCACTGGACAGTCCCCTTTTTTTTCTCAAACACTACTGTTAACAGTTCAGACATTTCTTCAGAAAAAATCTTCATAATTTCTTGCTTCATTTTTTCCTCTTTGGTCCTCTGAAAAACCACTGAACCTGAAAACATTTACATCACAAGCCACATCAGAATGCATAATTGGCATACAATAAACAAAGTATATCAATTGTGTTTTCTTATTTTGTTCTGTTCGTCAATAAAAGAATATAAAAATCTTGTTCAACGTAGTGTTAAGTGTATTAAAATAGATTTGTATAGTACTGCACAGTTTCTCCCGGAGTTTTGAAAATGGTTGAAGGGATCATGTGCTGCCTATAGTGATGGGCGCCTGCAGAAATAATCCCATGCTTCTGACATGTGGCACTGTGATATGCTGATATGAAAGCCATATGTCACATTCAAGTCCAGTATTTTTATTTTTTATGTAGTATTTTTGTTTAGCTACCTAGGAGAGATAAAAGAAACAAAAGAAATTTAACCTGTACAATTTGTCAATAAAAACCCTTTTGTAACACTGAAGAAAAATCTGGTTGCCCATCACTAACTACCGAGGTAGGCCTCAGGATTACAGCAACGGCCTGTGACCTACTAAGGCGCCAGACTGACCCTTTTTAGTTTCAGGAAGACTAACTAGTAAAACAAGCAGGTGTTCTTGAATTTTCTCAGTCTTACACTATCCCAGTCACATTTATTAAATAAAAAAAAGCGTAGGTCTCCAAAACCCATAAACCCTTTGTATTTTGAAGCCCCCAGAACTCTGATATATCCAAAGTGAGAATTCCACTTAGGGCAGTTTTCTGTACCGTGTAGCAGATATTTCTGCAAGCAAAAAGTCAGCTTTTCACATTACATATTTTACAATAAAAATGCAGTACAAAAAATTGAAAGTCTTTTGGCATATTGTCTGTACTGGCAAGAAAATGAAAATGTTTAAAAATTGCCAAAAATACCCACTATTATGGTATAGCTAATCTTGCACAAAAAACTCCATGAGAAAAATACATCAATAGCAAAATAAGTAAAAGACCTGCAAAATAAGTTGAGAGTTTTACAGTCGCACCTCTTCAAATACTTCAGAACGCATATACACAGGCATCAGCATGAAAATACTTCAATATTCCACTAGAAACCTTAACTTCATACAGGTTCTTAAATATCTGCAATTCTCAACTATATTAATACTGAAAATGTATTTTCTTTTTGTTTGAAGGCTCTGTAAGGATCCATACACAACAAAACCATTTATCCTCTCCCTTTTCACCTGAATAAATATGGCGGACATTGCTCTTAAGAGAATAATCTTGCATGTTTCTAACTGAATTTATCAGTATACAGTCCTAAATGCATTTCATTGTAATTTTTAATTTACTATTTTTAAATAACCTTTGCCCAACTACTGATAGTAGCTTACTAGTTTTTTTTTTTTATTTACTATATGCAGAACTGTAAAAATGTCTTCCGCAATGGATACTAGCTCTTCTAGCGGCCATTTTGTTTCTTTTTCGAATAATAAATACATTAAGGCCAACATAAAAAAAAATCTCATAAGCACTGAAGGTGGTGGCGGCAATAGAAAATGCAGTACAAACTGCTCTTGGGACACATTTTGCCGGGACAATTACCTACAAACTGCATTGGTTAGTTTTTTTAAGTTCCATGGTACTCAAACGTTTATAAAAGTTGTGTATTTATATATATTATATATAATTTTCTAGTCACATTTCCACAGCTCTGTCACTTGTTTCCCTGTGACTGCTGCAAGGCTTTCTGCACTGTGGCACAGGCGGCTGAAGGTTTGATCCAGGGGATGGTTAGCAGGGAGGAGGTGGTGGTGGTTGTCATGGTAACCTGAATCATCTGCTCACTCTGAATCAGTCTAATGAGAGTTTTGAGACGTTCCAACGAAGACTGTGTTGCTTTCTGCTGGGCCAGCAGGTTGTTTTTCTGCTCCAGGCATTTCTGTGGAAACAAAGGAAAGGCCAATTCATTATCAGCTAAATTGCCACATGCTCGATCATTTACAAAAGAAAAAGATTCTGCCAATCTAAAAACTGCCAGCTTCTGGAAGACTTGTAGTTCTGAACTGTGGGTGGTGATGTTGCCCACACAAACAGTTGTGATTTTCTGCCAACAAAAATAAGAAATAGCACAGCAACTGTTTGGGTGAGGTCTACTCCATTGGATTCTCGATCTACATTCTGTCTTGGTGCCCCCATTTACGTATCACGATGCTGATGTGAATTACAATAGGAAAAATCAATAACAGCATTCAGTTACATGCATTTGAAACACAGAAACATACCCATACAGAAATACAAGTACACAGTATGCATGCAGCATGTATGCCGCATGCTTAATAAGCATGCAGCTTGCATGCTTGTATTTCTGTAAGGGAAGAATTTATCAGCAGAAAAGGACTGCTTGGACAATCCAGTCTACCCAGGTGGTCCCTGCCTAGTCTGTCTCTGCAGACCCTAACTGGTCTCTGGTGACCCTCCCTGCCGATTTACTATATTCCTCTGTCTATCCCATGCATGCTTGAAACCCCTTATTCTTGCCTCCACCATTTCTGCTGGCAATCTGTTCCCGGCAATCACCACTCACTCAGTGAAGCAGTACTTCCTCAAATCCCTCTTAAATTTCCCCCGTTGCAGCTTCATTGCATTCCCTCTGGTCCTGGTACTGTTTCTTATTTGAAAGAGACCCCCTGCTGTACCTTGAGGTATTTGAAGGTCTCTATTATGTCCCCTCTCGCTCTATGTCTTGTAGGGTGTAGATGTTGAGATCCTTCAGCCTCTCCTCATAGGGCTTTTGATGCAACCCCTGTACCATTTTAGCTGCCCTCCTCTGTACTACCTCCACCCTGTCTATGTCCTTTCTGAGATGCGGCCTCCAGAAATGGACACAGTACTCCAGGTTGGCCCTCGTCAGCGAGTGATTCAGTGGTAACACCACCTCTCTCCTCCTGCTGGCGATACCTCTCCATATGCATCATATCATCCCACTGGCACTACCCACTGCTTTGTGACACTGTTCTGCCACTTTGAACTCATCAGATATGATAACCCCAAGGTCCCTTTCCTGCTTAGTGAATGTCACCACCTCCTCTCCATCCTGTACTCAGCTTATGTGTTTATATGCCCTAAGTGCATAATTTTGCACTTTCTGGCACTGAACAACCGCTTTCATGCATTGTGATTGGTTCAAATACAGCAATGAAATTATATCATAACATCAGAAGGCAGACACACATAATGCTCCTCAAAAATAAAAGAGCTCGGCATGGTATACCTAGTGTATGCATTCCTAAAACCATGACATGACCCCCTAATGCAGCCAGGGTTCCAAAACCTGCCCTACTGGACATGCAGTGCTATATCACAATTCAAGCAGCAAGGCTTATAGGAGAGCTCACAGCCAACAGACATGGAATGATCAGGCAGTAAGACCCATGAGAGAGGTAAGGGCCAGTTTTAAAGTCAGATTCCAGTGCAGAAATTTTCCATGACACTGCAGGACTTGAAGTTCTGACCTCAGCCCCATCTTCAGTAGTGCCATAATACATAGTCCACTGCACCCCCCCCCCACACAAACCTTTTCACAAATTTTGATGATCTACACTATCACCATTCACACAACACATGCTTGCAATTTAGTACCAGTCCTTTGTTTCTGTTCAAATGATTTAAACATTTATGGCCATTAACACGGCAAATGTTTGTTCTTCATTGCCTGATTTTAAGCAATAAAACATGACAGGGTGTGCATTACTGTGGTATAACAGCCTACCTTGGGTGCATTGTGAAGCATAAGGCATCACTCTCCAGAGTGTTTTATTGCAATTATAAATGGCTAGATCAAAATTTAGCAATAAGCGAAAAGTTTGAGGTTGAAAAATAGTTTTTATGGTTATTTTAAAATGTATTCTTACACCACAGAGAAAATAGCCTCTCTGACATTCTATTAATGGAGTTCACCAGGGATGTATGGATGCCATGGAACACAAAAATAATTCAAAATCCTGCTCAACTCCAGTAACACAATGTTCACCCCACACACAGAGAGGCACACAACAGAGGCCTCATTTGGAATCAAGGCCTCAATTTTATCTGGGGCATGGTAAGTAGCAGGCATTTCTATAGCAAGCTGTGAAGGATGAAAGTGGGATTTTTTTTGGTCACCAAAGAAATGCCAGAAACTACAGCTGTGTGGAAATGTTGAAATTCTGATGGAATGGAATACATTCACAAATTTTGGAACATTCTGCAGAATTCTGTCAGTCGTGGAATTCTGACATTTTGCATACTAAATGACTTTCATGGTTTAATCATAAGCTACAGACTCTTTTTCTGCTGTCTACAAAATAAGATTCTGTGTTTTACGTGATCCGTGGAAAATTATTCCGTAGTTTATATAGAAATGCTGTTCAGAATACTGCCAAATTTCAACAAAAATTCTAAAAAGCATTTCGATCACGGAATTACCATACTGCATCAGTTCCAATGGCAAAATTTTGCATTCCTCATAGCCCTACCAGAAACTAAAACTGTGGCTAATGCTTAACTTGTTTAAATATAAGTGAGGTTTACTTTTTAGGGCCTAGAAGATGTTTTTTAGCAAGTCATGGTGGAAGCCATATTTGAGATGGAAATCGGGGATCAGTAAAGTGGCTCATGAATTCTGCATGTGATCTGCCCATATTCCAAATTTCCCAGCCTGATCTTTTTTTCCAATATATACTCATTTGGGATTTACACATGGGTCTCATTACTTACTTAGACAACCAGGAAGCAGGACATTTCCAGCTCATCTGATAATCTCTGTTGGATCACTACAGATGCCACTTTCAGCCATTGTAAATGCTTGCAAGTTTGTAAATGTCTGTGTCTCCCATCATCTGATATTCTGGTTTGTACATTTCTGTTTTCCTTAAAGAGCACCTTTACATGCATTTTACAAATTTCCTCAGAAACACCAAAGGAGCCTTACCTGTCCTGTTGCTCTGTAAGTTTTCATTTTTTTGTGGCTGTAATGGGGAGGAAGGGGTTATACTTTGGTTCCATGGAGCCAAGATCCTGATCGTTTCCACTTCCCAAAAGGGAGGCATACCCCACACTTTCAAGTTTTGTGATGTAAGGTATACAGAGGCGTGGGGTAGCTACAGACACAATAAGGGTCAATCTTTGTACCAACTTTATCATTTTAGAGAGCCAATTTTAACAAAGTAAGGCCACCACTTAACTAACAAGAAGGACCTTGTTAGTTGAGACGTGGCCTTGATTTGTAAAAATTGGCACTCTAAAATAGTAAAACTAGTACTTAAAAAGTGACCCCTATATTGGTCTATGAAGCATGCCCCCACACCCTCCATACTAGTGAGCGTGCCCCCACTCTCTCCATACCATTACATCAGAAAATGTGAGAGGGTGGGGATGTGCCTCTGATTCGGGAAGTGGAAGGGATTGGGCTCTTGACTCCACAGAGCCAAAATTTGATCCTTTCCCTTCCTTGTTAAAGCCACAAAAAAATTAAGCATTACACGGCAATGAACTTTGGGGCAGGTACGGCTCATGTGTAGCCTTTACGTAAAGCACCAGAAAAGGTGCTCTGTAATTCGATTTTGCAGTGTTTGTAATTTGTTGTTCATGTGTATTTCTTACCACTCTGTAAACTCCCACTCGCCCTGGGTCACACTTGCAAATGAGCTTCTGGTTAGTGTGGTTTTCATTGTCAACACTTTTTAAATGAATAATATCAAATACAATGTATATCAGAATTCTGAGCAGTTTTCAAATTCTGTTGCAATTTGCAGTTTTCCAAATTTACTACTGCTCAGTTTTCACACAAGGGGCCATCTTAGGTGAGGTCCATTCAAGTCTACCAGTGGGGAAACTGATGAAACTTGCAGTAAAAAAAAAATACCACAGTGGGGATACCTCAATATAAAAATCAAGTACCAAAATCTAATTTTGTGAGGGACTTGTAATGACCCTACAAGCACACTGGAACATTTGAGCACTAGTGTTTGGCTAAGGTATTGTTTTAGAGAACTATACTTTCTTAGGCAATTGAATTCTTACCATTATGGCACTGCTGAGGAGTCGGTCCTTCTCTTTCAGCTGATTGTGGTCACTTTTCAGCTCACTGCACCTCATTAATAACTTCCTCTTCTCCTCTTCTTTCACTGTTGGTGGATACAATAAGGTAAATCAATTTCAAAATGCTATCTGAATAACATATGCCACTCGTATAACATATATGCACTAAGCTACAATTGTAGAGTAACTGGAAGGGCAACCTTCTCTTGGGGTCAATATGTATAGATAAGAACTTACAGAGAGAGCTCCCACATCCTCAAATAGCAAAAGAATAAGCAGACATAACACTGCTTGAATACTATCCAAAATGCAACAGACACATTATTACAAAATAGTACTGGCTGGATTCTCTAATAATTAAAAAATGTTGTACTCCTTGAGCTGGTGGCACCAGCAAAGTGCACTGCATTGTGCCCCTGTTTGGGCACTTGAGTTGGCCAATGACCCCGCACCCTCACCCTGAGATGGAGAAGCCTAGAGCACACTGCAGAAGCAGGGCATTTAGGCTCTCGGGCGACAGTGAAGTCCTCCTGAAGACAAAGGTGAAGCCTTACATCAAGGCTGGCAATATGACGTCAGCTACCCTTGCATTTCACAGGGTGGAACAGCAGATTTAACGCATTATGCTCAAGGCAGGTTGGAGGGATGCTTTAATAAGAGGAAATATTACTGCTAATGCCTGAAAGACTGTGCTCCTGCATGACCATGTCACAAGGCATTACACCATCCACAGATCCTCATACTTGTTCACCAATGAATATTTATGTGTATTTGATTATTTATTTAAAAAGTTTAACCAGGAAAGGCATACTGAGCTGAGATAGCTCATTTCTAGATGTGTCCGGGGGGGGGGTACAGTATATCATGCACAACAAGGATTCAAACTAATATATATACATTCATTACATATATATGTTATTTATTACAACCAGGTAATACAAAGTGAATACAGGAGCATCTGTGGGCCACAGGAACTATGGAGCAGTGAGAGGCACAGAGTGGAACCTGGAGATATAGGAGAAAGAGAGTCTGAGAAGATGGGAGCAGTGTATAGGAGGGGATAGAGATCTGAAGATAAGAAATAGATAGGGGAAGGCTGAGGAGAGAGTGAAGGGAGTGGGGAATAGGAGGGTGGGGGGGTTGGTAGAGATGGTGAGGCAGGCCTTCGTCCCTCTGGGATGCAAACCCCACAAGGGCCAGACACGGCTGGATGCACACCCAGTCCACGTCTTGTTTTCCTTTACTGCAAGAGAAAAGTCAGGTAGGGAGGGAGAGGCAGACCATTCATCCCTCGGGTGCAAACCCCACAGGGCCAGACACCTCAATGCACACCCAGTCCATGTACTGGTTTCCTGCTCTGCAAGGAGGAGGTTAGAAGTGGGGCAGGAAGAGGGTAGGGAGACAGGCTTGGAGAGAATGCTGGGGGAAGCGGGTGGGTGAGGTGAAGATTGAGCAGCAGGGAGGATAGCGAGAGAAAAGAGGTGGCAGAACTGATGGGAAGGGAGTGAGTTTGAGTTGAGGGAAGTGGTGAGAGAATGCAGAGTAGAAGAAGGAGGGTCAGTTGCAGTTACAGGAGAGTAAGGTGAAGTTAAACAGCAGGGAAGATAGAGATTGAGAGTAGGAGGCAGACCGGATTTATAAGGGGGCGAGTTCCAGATTTAGGGAAGCAGCAAAAGAAGGCAGCCTGGCCAGCTGACGAGGTCCTGGGAGGGAGAGCAAAGGAGCAGAAGTTGCGAAGAGCATAGGAGTTGGTTGGATGCAGGGTGAGGCTAGAGGAGAGACAGGAAGGGAGAGCACCAAGCCAGAACTTGGCTGTGAAAAAGGAGCAATGGGCTAGGCACCTATCCTCAAAGGAGGGGAAGGAAAGAGAGGTGTTGAGAATGCAGTGGTGAGTGCGAGGCGGACAGTTTAGGGCAAATTGACAGGAGTGGAAGAGGGAGTCCAGTCTGTATAGGGTGGATCTGGGTGCAGCGCTGTATACTGTATCACCATAGTAGAAAATAGGGAGGATCATTTTCTGAACAACAGCTCTGTGGGCCTGCAGTGGGATGCAGGGAATATGCCTGATCCTAGACCATGCCTCCCAGTCTGGACCCTGCTGTTGGGAGAGGAGTCTCATCAGGTGCACAGGAGGCGAGCTGCAGCCTAAGTGGAGCCCAGAGGGTCGGGCCAGATGCAGATAGGAATCAGCCCAGGAAGGTCTAGAAGAAATAAGCATCACAGAGGGAAAAGTAAATAAAAAGCAAGTCCCCACAAAGCTTAAAGTAAAAGACTTGAGTTGCTTGTTATAATTCATTTACTGGATTAGACTTTCCTCATAAAGTTCAGTAATTGAATCCATGTATTGCACAGCTTCTGAAAGAAGAAATAATTATTTCCTTTACATTTAGATTTCATTCCCTCTCCTCTCCAACCCTTTTATCCCTGTGGTTACACTTGTAGGTAGCCAGCCTTTTTGTTGAAGAAGCTTGTACCCTGGGAATGATTGTCATGCATGCAAATCATTCTGCATGTTCAACACAGCAAATCTGTCCCCCGACTCTCATTTCCTGCAGAGAGCCCTGGGGTGGAATGCTATTCGGGAGCTTTTGCTTAGCACGGAACCCAAAAATCTAGGTAGGAAACATTAGCAACTGGCTGCTTTCCGCCTGAAATGGGTTCATTAGTGCCAGTGTTTCCTCCCTCAGGGAAAAGCTTTACTCTCTTGCTGGACAGACAGCCTTCGCCAACACAGTTGAGATCATACACCTCACCACAGGACATTAAGGATGAGGTTGTACTTCTTTGATTACTTTAGACATCACAGTGGCAATTAACCCTCTGACTGCCAGTGCACCTCCCCATCTCTTTCCTACACCCTATCTTCCTCATACTCCTTTCTCTCATCATGTAATGCTATGATGGGATAGTCATACTAACAGGTTCAAACAGTACTTCAAGATTCAGATTTCTCAGAGGGTATGATATGTGAGCTGAGGGTCTGCAAATCTAAACCTAATATTTATTTTCAATATGTATTTATTAATTGATTTTATTTTTTTTTTGGGGGGGGGGGCGCAAAACCATAACGTCCACAAGTGCTATGCCTGTTGCTCCCCACCCCAGTTATCAAGGGTCTCTGTAACTACTTCTCATCCTCCAGCCACTTAAGTATGTGAGTGGTTGCCTTTATAGACACCGAAGAGGTTGCGCTTGAAAGTCATGATGGTCACAGCCAGAAAGTGCAGTACTTCCCTATACAGTCAGTCACTCAATCACACACAGCATACATGCACCGCATAAACACACACACGCACGCACACACCCCACAAGAAGGAATTAATGTCATGAATTATCGAAGCAATGGCACAGTTTATTGGCGGCTCAGACTTAGAGGAACATTAAAAGATTCCCCCATCCATTGCATAATAATAAATGCCCCTAATGAAGCTTTATTGTTGCAGTGTGCTGGGGAACCTTTTTCCGCTCCTGTATGTTTCAGTTGCCAGTAAATGTTACCATTTCTTCTGGTAATTCATGAAATGACGTTTTGCTCTCCTGTGTGTGACTGAGTGGGTGCCTTCATGGTCAGTGTGCTTCATGATAGTCAGTAGGGGATGTGTAAGTGTTGTTCTGGGTGACCCACGCCCTGACTCTGCTTACGCTGAGTGCCCAACCTCTGTAATATGCTTGACCTCCTGCCTGTCCCAGGGCAGGAACCCTGCATTGACACATTGACACAAGTCACTTGGTGGGGTGGGGGAAGGGATGGAATCAGAGTGCAGCTGTGCCACTGGAACTTCCAACTTATTTTTTATATATTGATTTTCTGTGCTTGTGGAGGTGATCACCTTCTGACATGCCTACTCTGTCCTCCAAGGATGAGCACATCCTCCCATGGTTTACCTGAATGGTGGGGTTCTAAAGCTGGAGGGTGACTGCATCCAGTGAAGGCGGACCAGCTCCCGTAGCGGGCTGTGGCCACCATCCTGTTGCCAGGCTCTCATGTTCCCTCATGCTTCCTTTTCCCTCTGTGAACCCAGGCCCCATTTGACATTTAACAGTCACTCACAGGGCTGTCTGATGCATTCCACCTCTCCGCCCACAGGCACAAACCACCCTGCATTCACAGCACCCTGTTGAGGAAGTGGGGATGCACACATCCTAAGCATTCCTTACCCACAGCAAGGGTCACTGGAGAGCTTCACAGTGCCCCTCCACTGAATCAAGGAGCACTGTCCATGGGCAACATGTCTAAAGCTCTGGGTCACCAGATAAGCAAGAACCTCTGCTCCATCCCCACCCCAGGTCACCCCAAGCAGCATGATGTGGCCACTGTGTAATCTAGCATCCTTCCACCTAATGTTTAAGGACTGAAATTAAAGCTCATCAAAGTAAGTAATTTGGGCCCAATTATGGCCTTTGAGGCCACAGTATTGATGGAAATCAAGATTGTCCACTATGACCACTGTATGACTACCAAAAGCGGTATTAACATAGTTTTTCTAAGGTTTAAATAAAAAAACAGTAAGCTCAAAAGGGCCCCTCTTTGTCCTGAGGTAGGAAGCATGTGTAAAAGCTTTTTAAATGACAGTATTTCTATTATTTGCAAAAAGTAAATACATGGATAACCCATGAGCTTTAGTGACTGCAAAACACAATGCCCATAGTCCTCGTACAAAGACATTTGTATTGAAGCGCACAGTCTGCACCGCACCTTACAGATAATGGAGCCCACTAGCATTCACCATACTTCTGGGTTGTGGACTTCTTGTAATTAAAATAAAGTATGTTGTGGCGTGAGAAAATGCGCACCATACTTAAAAAGCAACAGGAGGAGTGACCTTTCAGGTGGGAGGCTAGCATGATGACAGCTTTCCTTTAAAATGTAATATTCAGACACAATTTGGCTTACAGTATCTTTCACTAATTTTTATTTAACTCTTGACTTTTCTTATTTGACTCCATCATTTGTTATTATCTTCACAGCTTTCACAGGCAAAGCCTGCTAAAGCAGAAAGATGCTCCTGATTACTAAACATTAAAGAGTCCAGCTTAGTGGCACTGGGGGAGCAGATCATATTCCATGTGGGTGACCGGGTTTGCTGTGTAACCACTCACCCGCTCTGAGCCAATGAGCCATGTACCCTGTGCAGACAGCTCTCTCAGGCCCTGGAAGGGTGATATGCTTCCACTGAGGTAACGCCTCATGTGGGCAGTGAGGAGTTCTTGATATTGTGTGCTGCCATACAAGGACAGCCTCACCCCTCCGAGGGTCAGCACAGCCTGATGCTGAGGTTGGTGTCTGGGGTAGTGGGTGGTCGGGTCACTAAACAGGGAAAACACAACTAGTTGGCTGCCATAATAATGGCCAGACTCCATACCCAACATCACTGGAACTGTCTCAAATTGCACTCATCCCCAATGCAGGCAACACAGATTGCTGCCACCATGGGGAGTAAATCTGTGGGGCACCAGCTATTGAGCAGGGGTCTGGACTGGCAGGAACTGATTGGAGCAGTGTTCCCAGTGTGACAACACTGGGGCAGAAGCACTGGACAGCAGAGAGGAGTCGGCACCAATGGATAAGGTAAGAAGTGTGAATTGATGCTGGCCTGCCAGCACAGTAGTGCTACCATTTGTGACCCTGATGATGGATTCAAGAAAGAGCCCAGAGCATCAAAGGTTCAGCTGGGTGGAGGTGGGATGAGCATCTGCTGGACTGTTCTTCTACTGCACAGAGGGAGGGTAGTGGAGACTGGCACCGTGCTGGCTCCTAGCAGAGGCTAGTATAGCAGCCAGGGACCACAAGAATTGGGTGAAGGTGTGGCAGATGTCAGCGGCAGCATGAATGGCAGTGCTTTACATGTCATTGCATGTCAGATCCTCCATGGTGTAACAAAGTGCAAAACCCCACAGGTCAAGTGGAATGAAGCCAGGAGGTTTCTCTAAACCTTGCTCGAATGACACCCAGAATTGCTGGCCAGGGAGGTTGATCTTTTGGAAATTTAGTAAGCTTTAGTAAAGTAATAATGCATGACGGTGTGTGTCGTGCTGGGATGTATGCATGCCTGGGGGGATGGGCATGAGGCCACAGGCAGGTATCCAATGCCCCAGGCATGGTGTTATCCAACACACACACACCCTGGAATGCATTATTCTTATTATACAATGGCTTGTTGTATATATAAAATAAAAATTTTAAAGAATGTTCTTATTACTGTGGAAAAATATTTTTGTGTCTTAAGAGGAGATGCAAAAAAGAGTAACTAATGGTCACCATGGTCCTCTACATTGGTTCACAGTGCTGAGACTAGACCCGTGCGTTGTGCTGGGATAGCATCCATGGGTCCAGCCTAAACTGACCAATCACAGTCCAAGATTCTTTCTTGCCATTGTATAGAAGTTTATAACAATGCATAACTATCAAACAACACAAACAAAAATACCACTATCCCCAAACCCCCAGTGGAGTATACAGCTACTATACAATGTGCCCATAGACTACAGAATGAAAACAAATACAGAAATGATCCCCCCAAAAACCCAAAATGATATGACTAAGATTATAAAATTAATGAAAAGTTGTCTGAAGGTGACCCAAAATTTTATAAAGCCCCCCATTATTTTTTTTAAACCACTATGCAAAATATTTATTGATAATATAATTATTCATATTTTAAAATATCAATAACTGAAAAAAGTATTAATTTAACTTTTCTTTGTTACATTAATTCCAAGCTTTCATTTATAACACAAAGTTTCTAGTCCTAATGGTTCCAAAGTTAGCCATTTCGAAAGAAAATGGGCCGGATTTTCAAAGCCCTGAGAATGCTGCAAGTCCCTGGTGCACCGATCACTTGCCACATGGGGCTTGTGAAATTCTCCCGGCCGGTGAGCAGGAGTTTCTATCCCATGGATTGACTGCTGCAAGTTAGACCAGCTTTATGCTGGTCCAGCTTGTGTCAATCCCAGGTTCCCATTTCATGGGGCTTGTGTCAGCTATGTGGTGCAAGCTGATGTAAAGTGGGAAAAGTGTCATAAATGCATCTGATGTACCAAACTTGGGTGCATTTGTGGCAAAGGTGTTTGGAGCAGCCGAACCAGAAACCTAATTTGACATGGGGCTTGATGCAAGCCCTGCGTCGCCCTTTGAAAATCCAGCCCAATATATTTATTTACTTTAGACTGGAAATTTCTTTTAAAAGGACTACCTTTGGAACCATTGATACACTTTTAAAAATGATACAAATTAGATAATCGAGAGCTGTATCAGTATAACTATTCTCTGTTTCCAGGCTATGAGCTTTCACTGAAAAATATAAAGTTTATTTCCCAAATAATCTAAACATTAGATTTAAACAAAATTGAACATTTCTATAGAAAGGGCTAAGTTTGGAACCATTTGGGTGAGAAAATGAATCGCTTCTGCCGGCCTGGTGGCGCTGAGGGCTGAGGCGCTGGACACACCTTACCTCATGGCACACCGGCAACCCGGGTTTGGGAATGAGCCTGGGCCGTCAGAGGTCAGCAATGGGAGGGGGCAGTGTGGAGCTGGATGGAGCTGCTGGAAGGCAGCTCTCCTCTTCGGGGAGGTGCAGCGGCATCCCTTGGCTGATGGCTGCCTTCTGGTGAAGGCTAGGGCACGGACTTAGAGGGTGCCAAGGCCCTAGGCCAATGGGGTGGAGGAAGAGGTCATGACCGGGCTGTAGAGCACAGCCTCCACACGCATCGCGCACCTACTCCTGAGGCTCCTGGGAGAAAACCGGAGGAGAAAATGCCGGCGGCAGGATAAATACCAACTCCCTGCAGACACCGCTCCCGGGCCAGGCATAAGGTAAGCCCTGGTAATTCGGGGTGACAGAGCTGGGAGGAGAGGTCGGTCGGATGGAGGGCTGTCTGGAGGAGTAGAAAGTGTGACATGATAAAAAAAAAGAAAGTTCATCGCTTCTAAGAAAGCTTCAAGTTGCTGGCCCACTGGAGCTGTGGTAGCGCTACTGCTTGTGACGCCAACGACCCAGGTTCGGAACTGAGCCTGGACACTGGAGGATCGGCTGGGGGGGAGGAGGACTGAGCATCCCATGGACTGCTCTGCTCCTCCGAGGGGCAGTGTGGGGATATGCCCAACAATCACCTGACACCTGGCAGAGGCCAAGGGGCTGACAGCCGGCAAAAGTAATTTTTGGAGGCAGGGCAGATGTCAGTGTGTGTGCCACTGACATCATTGCACATCCTTCCTCCTGGGGGGCAAACAGAAAAACCAGGGCCAAGCAGGATGCCACCTGCCTTGCTCCACAGGTCCTGCACCACCGGACTGTGGTACCTCCAGAGCCATAAGCCATCTTGTGACAGAAGGAAGGGCCCCTTCCTGAAGGCCCTGCCCTGGGGGACAATCCAGGACATAACTCCAGTAGGGTAAGTCCTGGGGGTGGATGACAGGGCTGGGCATGGGGCAGGGTCGATGGAGGCTGGCCCCTAGAAGGAGGAAAAAGTATAGAAAATAAAAATAAATAAAGCTTCAAGTCTAGGCAACATGGACTGCTTAAATTAATACAGTTTTCAGTTTTCATTCTTTTAAAATATTATTGATATTTCTAAATGCTTATCGATACTTTTATGATTTTAATTTTTTACTTCTTACCATTTTCATGACCCTTTGCCAAAAATGGGAAAAGTGACAGGACATGTGCACAAAACATGACCTTTCACCTTTGTGCCAAGATTTCATCTGCTTATACTGTTTTCACCACAACTGAAGTCATCATTGTCCATTTGTGAAATCACAATCTGTCTGTAAAATCACAATCGTTTCCACAGCAACACACTGTGATTTGTCAATCAGAGAATTATGATTTCAGTACAAGAAAAGGCAGGGGTATAAGACATCTAGAGAACAACGGTCCTGTTTTTTGCAAATGTCCTCAGTCAAAAAGAACCCGTATGGATAAAGGATACAGAAAATTAATAAAAGTATTGTGGCAGGGGTTTACAAGGTAATAACCAGACCAGGGGGTAAAAAACACTGAAGCTGTAGGCCAACATGTATTAACCCACTGGTCCAGTGATTACTGAGTAAAGATGCCAACCACATCTGTTATCGCAGCTGTACTGGAAAAAAACTGAGAAAAGAAAGCTTTTTTTACAAAAGTGTTGAATCAGTCTCTATCTCACGCTACAGCACATCTGTGAGAAATCTAGAAATGATAGATAATTTCTCACAGATACCCTGCAGCATTAGTCTTAGCCAGTCAGAACACCAGGATTAGTATACAGTCTTTATTTTTGAGCATACCGTTCAGTTATTGCAGAATAACAAGACAGTAACTCTGTTTTCTGATTGGCTTATAGGAATTGTTTTCCATATAATGAAGTATAAACTGAATTGTTTCTGAGTAATATATGTTAAAAAGTGTTCTTATAATCTGGAAAGTCCCCTTAAAGGGGAAGAAAAGTAGTACAGTATTCCCAGGTCATAGAAATGCACCCTCTGTTTTCTTTTGGTACACTGTAGAAACATGGCAATACAGAAATATAGACAATGACGGCAAAAATATATATTACAGGAACTTACTGTCATCTTGTCCTACACCACTCTGTTGCCACCGAGCTAATCACCACCATTGGGTTCCCTTACCTCCGTGGGTGAGCCTTACCTACTAGGGAACTTAAACTTGAACTGGTTGTCAGCTGCCCTAGACAAAACTCGCACAGCGCAGCTGCCCTTAACCTGTCCCAATTAATCAATGCGCCCACTTGTCTAAACCATAAAACACATAACCACACTGTTATTGACTGGGCCCTTACCTCCCTCACAGAGTGATCCAGTCCGGCATTCTGCGGACGCTCTGCTAACCATCATATGGTCTGCCAAGTCAGAAAATGTACAGACCTCGGCCCCCACAAACTAATAACGATCCGATCCTTCAAAACACTAGACCTTGCCCTCTTCTTCAAGACCTAACTCAGTCGACTGGCCTCCTATTTCCACTAAAAACTCTATAGATCATGCACTGGCATACTTCTCCTCCAATTTTACCAACATCTGGAACAAGCATGCTCCTCTGAAGCAAGTTAAGAGTGCACGGTAACCACCTCCCCTGGGTTATCCTTGAACTCCTGGCCTATCAACAAGCACGTGACAATGCATGGAAAACTCATAAATCCTCCAGACTCCCTCGTGACCTTGCTATCTACCGAACACTCCTTAATGCCTGTACCAAAGCCATCCACCTGGCTAAGGCTAAAAATTTACGGTCCACCTTTAATGCTAATATAAATAACCCATTGAAGTTTTGGAAAGTAGTTCACTGACTCTTCTCACCCCAAACTAAACCCCCAACCCCAATGCTCAATATAAACAACCAACTCACTGCCGACCCTCCCACAGTTGCTGCAGAATTTAATTCCTATTTTACTTCCTATGCCTCCACCCTGTTAGCCTCCTCCCATCCCTTCCCACTACCTCCCTGCCCCTCGCATCCCCTCAGCTCCACCAGCTCGGGAGGCTTTGCCTTCTCTCCCATCTCTCAAATCGCGATACCTAGTCGCTCTACCTCCATTGGACAGGAAGCCTTCTCCAATTGCTTCCCAAAGCTTTGGAACTCTTGCCATCTCCTATCCAGTTCTCCTCGTCCTCGTCCTCATCCTCTATCTCCTTAGCCCTACATAATTTCTATTCCGTAACTGCACTTGTCACTAGCCCCCTCTACCCTCCCTCCAATGCCCACTTTCCTCTGAACTACTAACTTCTCTCTACTATATCTGTTCCTAGACCCCTTCCCAACCCTCCACCTCACCCTTGAGCCTATCCCTACTCTCCTCTATCCCCAACACACCTCCTAGACTCCTAGCTTGAACCCTCTCTCTCCCCTCCTGCCCCCTCCCTCCTATCTCTTCTGCCTGTGTCCTGACCCCCCCTTGCAGGGTTCTCTGCATCCTGAAGGGGTGCAGGTCCTCTTCCCCTCTCCTCTCCTCTCCTCTCCCCTCGTTCTCTCCTCCCACTCTCTAACTGCGATCCCCTTGCAGGGTTCCTTGCATCTTGAAGCAGTTTAGGTTAGGTTACTAAATTGCCTCTCTCTGCTATCCTTCTCCTCCCCCCTTCCCCTAATTGCGATCCCCTTGCAAGGGTCACTGCATCCTGAAGGGGTTTAGGTTCAGTTAGCTAGATTGTCTCTCTCCGCCATCCTTCTCCCTTCCCCCTTCCCATATTCTAAACCTCTGCCTGCCTCCTCCCTCCTCTTTCCCCTTCCTGCCCTCCCCTCCCTCCCCTGCCCCTTACTTCCCAACTCCCCTCTCCCCCCTTTCTCCACTGCTTAGTACTATTTCCTCTTGTAGGGTTCCTCAGCATCCTGGAGGAGATTTGGCTCTTGGCTGCACCCTTTCCTCTTCCCTCTCTCCACCCTCATACCATTGCCCTCCCTATTTTCCCCACCATCTAAACCTGCCCTCCCATTGGCCTACTTAAGCACTCCCACCTCATGCTCAGCCTACTCCCACAGCACTTCAACTGTGTCTGCCTCCTCTACTCTAATCCTATACCCTGCTGGTTACAATGCCTGTTCCTTTCCACGTAGGTTTGTTCCCAGGCAGGATGGTCTGGGTCATTCTGCTCCATACTGGTACCACTCTGTTATGGACTGTTTTTGTTAATTTGCACTTGTAATGTATTGTTCTGTATTTTTTATGTGTTTGCTCTCCCAACATTGTAACCCCCCCGGACGTTTCTCGAAACAAGCTGTTTACAGCTCGTGATGTCTTTTCTGGTGAAACATTTTCCAAATAAAATAAATACATGAAATAAAAAAGAAACATAGATGCTGTCAGCAGAAAATGACTTCCTGACTCACCTAGTCTGCCCTACCTGCTGTGCTACCATAGACTCTATTTGATCTCTGGCCTCATTCCCCCCTCAGTCCTGTTACTAAGGTCCCCCAGTGTCTATCCCATGCATGTTTGAATCCTGTTACCATTTCAGTACCCACCACCTCTGTTGGGAGGCTGTTCCAGGCATCCACCACCCTCCCCATGAAGGAATATTTTCACATCCCTCTAAGTCTCCCCTTCCAGCTTCATCTTTCCCCTTGTCCTTGAGCATCTCTTTCTGCTAATATGCCACTCTCCTGTACCTTATTGATATCCTTGAGGTATCTAAATGTTTCTATCGTGTCTCCCTTTCTCTCCTTTCCTCCAGAGAGTACATAGAAACATAGATTTGACAACAGTTAAAGACGGCTTGGCCCACCTAGTCTCCCTACCTAATGCATAGGCTGCAGATCCTTAGTTAATCAACAGCCTACTTTCTCCTGCCCCCCACTAGAATTGCCTTATGTCTGTCCCATGCATTCCTGAATTCCTCCACTGTTTTTGAGTCCACTACCTCCTCAGGAAGGCTGTTCCATGTATCCACAACCCTCTCTGTGAAAAAATACTTCCTCACATTACCTTTGAGCCATCCCCCCTCTATCTTCAAATTGTGCCCCCTTGTTCTTGCACATCTCTTTTTCTGAAAGATGCTACCCTCTTGTACTGTTGATTCCTTGAGTGTACTTGAAAGTTTCCTATCATGTCCCCCTCTCCTCCTACGCCTCGAGTGTATACATATTAAGCTTCTTTAATCTCTCTTCGTATGTCTTCTGGTGCAAACTCTGCACCATTTTGGCTGCCCTCCTCTGGACAGACTCCATCATGTCTATGTCCTTGCGGAGATGGGGTCTCCAGAACTGGACGCAGAGCTCCAGATGGGGTCTCACCAACTGTCTGTACAAAGAAATAACAATTCCTGTTTTCTACTGGTGATGCCTCTCCCTATGCATCCCAGTATCCCACCAGCTCTTTTTACTGCCTTCTCACATTGCTTGCCCACCTTAAGGTAATCTGATATGACTACCCCCAAGTCCCTTTCCATTTCTGTAGTTGTTATTATCTCACCCCCCATTGTGTATTCTTCCTCTGGATTTTTATTTCCCAGGTGCATTACTTTGCATTTCTTTGCACCGAATCTAAGCTGCCACATATTTGACCATTCCTCCAACCTTGCCAAGTCCCTTTGCATCCTCTCCAGCCCACCTTCTGTATCAACCCTGTTGCAGATCTTTGTGTCATCTGCAAAGAGACATATTTTTCCTTCCAGTCCCTCTGCAATGTCACTTATAAAGACATTAAAGAGGACCGGTTCCAGTACTGAACCATGTGGTACCCCACTAGTAACCCCCTTTTCTTCAGAGTAAACTCCGTTTACTATTACCCTCTGTATCCCGTTTTCCAGCCAATTTTTAACCGAGGCTACCACCTTGTGACCCACTCCAAGGTTGGCTAACTTGTATGTTAATCTTTTGTGTGGGACTGTGTCAAATGCCTTGCTAAAGTCTAGGTAGGCCATGTCCACTGCCCCTCCCTGGTCTATCACATTGGTCACCCAGTCAAAGAAATCTATTAGATTCATCTGACATGACCTTCCCACTGTGAATCCATGCTGCCTTGGGTCCTGTGCCCCACTGGCCTCTAGGAACTCAACAGTTCTTTCCTTTAGAAGTGATTCCATCATTTTCCTACCACTGAGGTCAAACTAACAGGTCTATAGTTTCCTGCCTCTGTCTTGCTCCCACTTTGTGAAGGGAATCACGTCTGCCCTCCTCCAGTCCTCGTGCACTACACCATCCTCCCATGATTTGTTAAAAGGGAGGTTAGTGGTGTCACTAATTCTACCCTTAATTCTTTTAGAATTCTTGGGTGAATCCCATCAGGCACCATTCCTTTGTCCACATTGTAATTCCTTAAGTCTTTCCTCACAGGGCTTCTGATGCAGGCCATGCACCAATTTGGCTTCCCTTCTCTGTATCGCTTCCACTTGATCCAATGCGTCCTTCCTGAGATGGGGCATCCAGAACTGTACACAGTGCTCCAGGTGTGGCCTTGCATTGATTTATATAGGGTAACACTATCTCCCTTTTTCTGCTGGTGATACCCCTCCCTATGCACCCCAGCATCCTACTAGCCTTTCCCACTGCCTTATCATACTGCTTTGCTATCTTTGGGTCATCAGATATGATGATCCCCAGATCCTTTTCCTGTTTTTGTGTCTGTTACCACCTCCCCCCAACTGATATATTGCCCTTGGGTTTCTGTGCCCTATGTGCATAATTTTACATTTTTTGGTGTTGAAGCCCAGTTGCCCAGCCCTTGACCAGTTTTCCAGCTTTTTTAGATCTTCCTTCATTTTTTTCACACACACCCCCCCAGTGTGTCCACTTTGTTGCAGATATTTGTGTCACCCATGAACAAGCATACCCTTCCTCCAGCTCCTCTGCAATGTCACTAATAAAGATATTTAAAAGGACTAGTCCCAGTATGGATCCCTGAGGCACCCCACTGGTTACCTTATCTTCATCTTAGTGAAATCCATTTACCACCACTCTCTGAGTTCTGTTACTTAGCAAACTTCATACCCATTTTAACTCTCTTTGGATCCACTCCCAGGCTGCCTAACTTATTTACCAATTTTCTATGTGGAACGGTGTCGAAGGTCTTACTGAAATCCAGGTAGGCCTCATCCACCACTCCTCCCTGATAACCCAGTCAAAACACGTTATCAGGTTTGTTTGGCAAGATCCACCACCTGTGAACCCCTGCTGCCTTGGTTCCTGCAATCCACTGGTTTTAAGGTATTCCCCAATCCTTTCTTTAAGTAGTGTTTCCATAAACTTGCCCACCACCAAAGTCAGGCTTACAGGTGGTGGTTTCTACCTCCTCCTATTCCACTTTTGTGTGAGTGGGATCACAACCACCCTCCCAAAGACCATTGGTTCATCCGGTCTGCCCATAAACCCTAACAAACCTGGGACCTGTTGTCCATACTGGGTTATAACCAACACTATCCACCCCATGATCCCTGCCCTACCACTGTCACCCTGAGCAACACTAAGCTCGTCACTCTGTCCCAGCCACTTGAAACCATTCATAGTTTGGTGCCTGCACATCAGCTAGCAGACTGTTCCATGGTGGCTCCACCACTCTTTCTGTAAAATTACACTTTCCTCTTGAATCTCCCCCTCGTCAGTTTCCACTCATGCCCCCAAGTTCTTGATCCGTTACTCATGCTAACTAGTTCCTCACAGTTTACCTTGTTCATACCTTTCAGGAACTTGAAGGTCTCTGTCATGTCTCCCCTCTCTCGTCTGGCCTTCAGCGAGTACATGTTCAGTGCCTTGAGACGATAATTCGTAAGATCTGTCCTGCTGGCCCTGAATCATTTTGATCACCCTATATTGTGCTGTCTCCAGGCTGTCCTTATCTTTCCTTAGGTGAGGAATCCAGAACAGGGCACAGTTTTACAGGTGGGGCCTCACGGTGATCTGTAGAGAGTAATACCTCTTTCCTTCTGCTGTCAATACCCTTCCTATATCCAGCATTCAGTTTTCCTTAATGTGGGCCTTGTTACTGGTTTGATTGTTTTAGGGAGTCACCGATGATGACCCCAGGTTTCCCTTTTTATCTTTCTTGCTTTGTTTGCTGTCTCCCTACCCTTTAAATCCCACTTTTTATGTAGCCCCCCCCCGCCCCATTGCACCAAAGAAGATGCTTCGACCAGGGTTATCATTGGTTGCAATCAGTCACTGATTTCTGATGCTGATGGCGCAACTCACATGGGCTACTCTATATATGAAGATGGAGCAACTTCTCAATGTACTCAGTCTTCATCACTGTAGAAACTTACATAAACAGTGGTTCTAGTGTTGCTGGCCACTGACTGATAGCGATGGGTGATAACCCTGGAAGAAGCACCTATAATGGCACCATAGGCATGTTATATATAACATGCTGGTTTTAAACACTAGGGAGATGGGAAACAAAAAATAGAGATATATACAGTAAGGCATGGGGGTACAGAGATAGGAACTGGAAATGCTGCAATGCTTTCCACCCCCTTTAAGTAAAAGTACACATGCTCCCTTGTGGACCAGCTGAGTTATTACATCCTAAAATAGTGGTGCATTTCTGCATCTATAAGGTCTTTAAAATTACTGCTACAGAACCATCAATAATAGTATAAGCCACTAATGAAGCACACAGACAATTATGAGGTCTTCAGGATGTTAATATTTTTGGCTTTATTGGTACCTGTTTTTTGAGCAATATACGTGTGGACTGTATCCACTGTTCCAGGCCACTGCATGTTGTCTTCTTTCTTTAATACCTAAAGAAACAAAAATGGTTAAGGCCACTGTAAGCTAAATTGATCAAGGTTCACTTTGCTTCACTGTATGTACAAGAATGGTTACTGAACCCCAGTACAGTACCTTAAATCATACAAGTAGAGGAATTGTTTTGATACCTACTGTGAATACAGAAAGTTACAATAGACTACTTGATGCACATAAAATGCCAGGCTTCAGTTCTCACAGCAGTAGAGGGTGATGCTGGGTGGCCTAGTGGTTGACGCAATAGCCTTTCTCAGCTGAAGGCTTGGGTAACTGCATACGTGTAAGTTTGGTCCACTACATAAATGAATAATTGTCCAAGCTCAGCTCCAGCTAGATCAGCGCCAGCATCACTGAAGTGCCACGCACAAGCCATCTTTGCTCAAAAACATGACCGCAAGTTGAACAGTCAAGAAGAAGAAAGACCTCCCCACTCTGCAGAGGCAGCATCTTCACTGCAGTAGTGCAGCAATGTGGAGGAGGCCTGTTGCAACTCCTAGCTCCACACCAGACCAGTGGACAAACAGAGGGTTTAACTTTCTAGTGACAACAGTCCCTCCCCTTTCATAAGTAGCATACTCACCATTTAAAGATATCTGGACATAAGAACTGTACTTTGATGTTATTTACACTGCTGAACTGTATTTGTAACTATGTACTTTCGATGTAAAAATAATATTGATACCACACCATTATGTTTTAGTCACTGGTATCTTCATGCTGTTAGTAAATGCAGCGTCAGCAATTTCGTCAGCCTCAGTCATACTGGAAGTGCCAGTCCGAAAGGCACAAAAGTGGTTTATGACTACTTACAAAAGCATACCAGAAGCACATGCTAATGAGCGGCAGGAGTAATGACTTCAACCTCAAGCTGGAGCACTCTCAAATGCCACTTTGTGGTCTCAAAGTTAAAGGAGAACAGTCAGCACCAAGGGCCCTACACTCAAGTGAGGTCTGGTCCCAGTGTGCACTTTGTATGCAGAATCATCTCAGTTTACTTACTGTTTACAGTAGCAAAGAGATTGTATCAGACTAGTTATGCTTAGTTCTGGCCTGTCATCTTTTATTACTACAAATCCCAGAATCCCCTGCGGCTGACATCAGAGCAGTAAGCAGCAGTGGAAGATTCAATAACCCGCACTGTATGTTAGAGTTTATATAAGCACTGATCTTTTGTTTGCTAGTCCCCCTGTCCTGTCTGGGTTCAGTACAGTAACATAGGACTGTACTTAGCCCCTGAAGAAAATCAGACCCAGAAAACACCAGCTTGGAGAGTATAAAAGATCTAACCTACACTGCAGTCTATTGAACTGCTGCCAACTGCTCTGATGTAATCTACGGGGGATTGTGGGATTTGTGGCAACAGCAGATAGCCTAGAACCATGAAAAATTAGTCTGATACAATCTACTATACTACATTATCATATGGGTCTCAAAAATCCTGCAGCCTCATTGGTCAAAGCATGTCACATGACTGTGTAAATCCTGCAACAGACAACCGGTAAAAATCCCCCTGCTCAAATGCTTACTTTCTTTGAACCTAATTCATTTTTAATTTTTTTATTTTTAATACCAGACTCATTGTACGGTATAATCAAAATAATGTACTTCAGGGCGTGTGTAGTAGTGAGATTCACACACTTCCTGTGTGGTTAAAGTCACTCAGCTGTGCGTCGTGACACACCATACAAGGCATGTGCAAATCCCACAACCCTGTCGTGCATTACTGCTTAAAATCGTATGTGCTGTATTATGTATTGTTGTGTATTATAAACAAATTTGTCCTTTATGTCCAGGACCATCTTGAAAATGAGTTTCCTCAACGATGTAATTGCCTGGTTAAATAAAGTTTGTTTGATTGATTGATTGATTGACTGATTGAAGTAAACGCTAAGTAAACCAAAATGTTTCTGCATACATGCACATTGAGACCAGCCCCACACTTAGGTGTGGGGGACTCTTTGTGCTGATTCTTCCCTTTTAAGGAGAGTTGAAAGCATCCTTTGCCCACTACAAATTGCTGTAGGAACCTAACAAACAGTATAAGTGCCCTCAAAATGGACTAAGAGCATGTAATCACTACATTCTCGAGCCTGAAAGAAATGCATTTATAAGGGAGAATGTGCATTTTTAACAACATACTTGGTTCCGTAACTTTATGTTTGTTATTTGTACTTTTTACAACTTATCTACCCAGGATAGTACTGTTCATATGCAACATCTTGTTTTCACTAGTATCCTGTTTCTCTTGTCTAGTGGTTAGAGCACTATACTGGGGACCACAAAATCACAGCTTCAAAGCCAGGCTTCTGACTGGGACATCTAGGTCCAGTCATATTATACCTGTGCTCCGTGTGCTGCACTGGCTGCCTATTCAGTGGCGGATCACCTTTAAGGTTGGCTTGCTAACCTTTAAAGCCCTACACGATCAGGGACCTGGCTACCTTAAAGATCTCCTGGTATCTTACAGCCCCCTCCGCCCTCTCCATTCCGCTGATGAGGGATTGCTAGAGATTCCCAGGGTACGATTAAAGATGTCTGGTTCTTGTGCTTTTGCTTTTTCAGCGCTGACCCTGTGGAATTCTCTACCTCGTCGGTTGAGAGAATGCCCAACCGTCAGTAGATTTAAAACTGAGCTAAAAGCTTATTTACTTGATTTGGCTTTCCCAAGTGATTTATAATGTAATTTTAATGTTATTTATACTGGTTGCCTGCTTTTATGTTAAGCGCCTTGATTTTGAAAGGCGCTATAAAAATAAAGTTGAATTGAATTGAAAAAAACTAGAGACAAACCCTCACTATGTAAGTTTGGGCAAGCCACCTAACCATACAGCACTGCAGTCCACCCAGCTACGAGCATGGGAAGAAGCAGAACCTCACAGAAAATAAGATATTGCATCTCAGCTGGCCTGTTCTGGGCAAATAACTTGCCAAATAATTCAATAAACCTGCACACACTAAATGACTGGGGTGGGCACCTGACTGACAAACCAACAGCACTCACCTTTTGCTGGCACTTTGGACACACCCAGACTCCTTTCTGTGCAGTTTTTGTCGGTGGGTCCAGGCAGTCAAGATGATAGGCTCGTGAACATGAACCACAAGGCTGCAGATGACCTCCCCCAAGCCTGCAGGCTGTGCAGTGAGTATCATGAACAAGTTCATCCTGGGGAAAAGAAAGAAAGTGTGTTTCAAACCGTGCAGACTGTAAGGAAAAACAGACTTAAAACTGTCTTCGTCTCTGCAAAGTTCTATATCCAACAGGTCTTTATGTAACTAATTCTGAATTGCCCCTGAAAAAGGGACCCTTTGGGCCCAGTGGGCCTACCAGTTAACAAAATGAAATAAATAAATAAATAAATAAATAAATGTGTGTGGTGTGTGGAAAATGGGGGCTCTAAACCCAATTTGCATCACAGGAAAAGCTAGCTGTACACACTGTTTACTTCTGCTGTTTCACATTCCATTACATTTCCTTTATTTTCATACTGACAGTAGGGAAAGTCGCACATACTGTATGGACACTTTCACACAGATCAAAGGTCATGTTGTGCTTCTCAAACGGTCCCATATTTGTACTAGGACTCTCTCATTTTATTTCTGATAAGATCCTATGTGCCCTATATGAAGATGGGTGCCGTCCCAAATGACACAATAAGGCTTTGATGCTGACACTGATATTAAAATGTGAGCAGTACTAATCACCACCTGAGATATCATCTTTTGACAAGATGTCCCTCATCTTGTATCCCCACCTCACCCACATTTTCAGAACTGGAGTTGTACAATGAGTGATGAAAGGCTAAGGTTACACATGCACATTGATAGTTCACTATGAAAAAGCAGACATGGAACTTCAATGAAAAGAATACTATTTCATTTCAATTAGCACACCATAATCATGGTTTAAGTGCCCAAAATGTCACATGACAGGGTGTGCAGTTATCCTGTATTACTGTGTAATGAAAAAAGATCTCCCCCAGCCAGTCAGAGTGCAGAGCTATTGTCCTGTTACTCTGCCATAACGCACACTAGACTCTCATGCTGGGACTGTATGTTAATCTGCATATTGGGGGCTATGCACAAAGGTGCGTAAAATGTGTTGAAAGCTGTTGGATCACCGTGTGTGTCCCACACATCCCCAGACAGGCGCAAGGTGCGCAGATTCAGGACTGCAAGCACACACAGGGCATCTGTTTGGGGCCCCATCCCCCCAGCATACTGCCGTGCAGGACCGGATCAGGGCTGCACAGGGGCGGGTGCAGGTGGGCATCCAATCACATGCTCGACCTGAGTCCCGATGTAGATTCCTTGCGGTGCCCGTGCAGGGGAGCCTGGGAAGGCATGTGCCACATCCCAAGCCAAACTATAGGCAAGTGGCCAAATGGCTGCCTGCAGCCCCTCTTCCGGCCCTGTGGGCTGGTGCAGCAGTGTGGCAGTGGTCCTGGTGCTGCCCCACCAGCAGGTGTCCATTGGGGGGGTGCGCAATGGTTATAGCAGTGTCTCTGGGATGTACCCCTGCCTGGCACTACGCACTGCCTACGCACCGTCGTGAATGATGCAGAGTGCGGGCATGCCCCTGGAATACTCCAAATGCATAGCTGTGGGATCGAGTGTACAGGCGCCTTGCACACCTATCAAGAAGACAGCCAGGGCTCCACTGGACCCCTGCTGCGTGGCTTTCCAACTTAGGTTAGCCTGCAATGCTGCATATATGCAGAGTGTAGGCTTTGTGCATAGAGCCCAATCTGATTGACTAAGGGGAAAAAGTTCACTCCTGATAATGTGACATTCTCACTCACTGCCCCCAATCATTCGCTTTGCACCACATACGTGGCTTCCTTGCCATCCCAATAAAAAAAACAGGTCTCCCAGCCACACACCTCCCCCAGAACATTTTAAGCTAATAACAGTACCTAGCCTTCCAGCTCACTTAACCCAGAAAATGATCTATTTGGCCAGCATGGCAAACATTACTCAATGGTAACAACCCCAACCCCTGACCTTCCTCCCAGCTGCCAGGGTCCCGCTCTCCAGGTTCCATACTTTTCTGCTGTAAACTGTAATGAGGAAGATGGATCTGCGTAAGTCTTTATAGTGTTACAGCACATCTGTGAAAAAGAACAGAAGTGGTATGGAGGTTTTTCACAGATGCACAGCAGCACTACAGGGCATTTGGGGGGCCGGGACGCACAGCAGGAGAGTCAGATTTGTTTAACAGGGGTATAGCAGAAAGACAGTTTAAAATGTGCTCACTTCTGTTTAACACAGTATAATATCTATAGTGGTTGAGGTTTTACTCTAGTAATCACATCTGGAAGAACATAAACACTAAACACCTCAACCTATGTATGAGCTCCAAGATATAGTGACTACCACTTATACTTATACCTTTACTTTATAGTTACTACCTAAGGAGGCAGTATAGTGCTGTGGTTTAGGGCTCTGAGCTGCAAACCTGGAGACCTGGGTTTGAATCCCACAGCCCCCAACTGCATACTGTGTGACCCTGAGCAAGTCACTTAAAGGAAAACTACACCCCAAACTTGAAAAAATATATGCTGTGCAGAGTGTTTTAATTTGTATGTGAAGTTCTAGTTTTTCCTTCCCTCTGACTGGTATTAGGAGTTTTTCCTAAATTAGCCTGCTAGCTTTAGGGTAGTTTTACGACCCCTGGAGATCTCCATATCAAAATAGCTTTATTGCATTTCTTTGTCCTACAATGCACCTTGTTTCATGATGGTGATGTAGCAGAGCCCATAAATCCAGCAGAAAGCATTGCATTACAATCAGTTCACAACAATAGAGATGGCTATATTTTAAAATCTGTAGAATTCAGCTTGGTGACCACCCCTCATCCTAAAGGTTTTACTGTCCTGAAAAACTTTGCTGCTGGTAATTTTTGTGCAGCTTGTAAAGCTTCCAAGATATTTAGTTTGTTTGGCATGTGTGTGCTGAATGTTGGGTCTCTCTTACATCACAGTCACATGAGACAAGATGCACTGTGGGAACAAGAAATACAATTAAGCTATCAGGTATGAAGATCCCCAGGGGTCGTAAAACTAGCATAAAGCTAGCAGGCTAATTTGGGAAAAACTCCTAATACCAGTCAGAGGGAAGGAAACACTAGAACTTCACATACAAATTAAAACACTCTGCACAACATATATTTTTTCAAGTTTTGGGTGTAGTTTTCCTTTAACTTCCTTCTGCTCCCAGGTCGCATCTGGAAACAAGCTTCGGCTTAGTGTGCCTTTCCTGGTTAAACAATTTCCCCTTTCCTTTTCCTTACCTTTGAAACCCCAACCACAATACCATAATCTAAATAATAACCATATGCCCAGGTAGGTAAAGACATGATGCACAACCAAAGGTTTGCCAAAGCATGCTTGTTACAGCATCACCACACGCCCCTGGGTGCGTCACTGGCATTTCTGATTTGCTTAGAAGTGCAGTCAGCAACTGCCCACTTTGCTCTGCAGAGCACTTGCTGCTTGTTACCAGACAACGCTCGCCTGAGGAATGCTGGGGACGAAGCATTCGCTGTGGCAGCACCATGTTTGGGGCACTTCTTCCTGCTTGATATTAGACTATTTTATTCCAGTCTGATGCTTAAATTAGGACTTATTTATGTAGGAATGCTTATAATTAAGCCAGTCCATCGGCACAGCAGTTGGATTTCCGCTTGCGATGCCGGCGACCCGGGTTTGGGAATGGACCCAGGTTGCCAGAAGGCCAGCCGGGGGAGAAGGATGTAGTAGCTGTTGACTGCTCTCCTTCTCCGGGGGAAGGCGGGGAGTGTGTCTGGTGCTTGATGGACACCTGGCGGAGGCTGGGGGTACCACAGTGACCAGATGCCAGCAAGTGTCAGGGGGCGGGGTGGATGCAGGATGTCACTGTACATCCCTGCCTCCCCTAAAGAGGAAAGAAAATTCCCTCCGCCGACACCTAGATGACATCCGCTCCCCACTTCCACTGCTTCAGGCTGACTCCTCGACTTATTCCGGTGTCTGCGGTGCTTGGAAATGGGGAGGCTGATTGCTGTGGCTCCCTGGAGAGAAAGCCGAGGTTATCGAGGAGGGTAACCGATGCGGAGCGAGGGGGTCCGAGACTGGACTGGGGTACCGGCATGGTGGGGGACAAAAAGAATATAGAATAAAAAAAATGGAATGCTTATAATTAATTAAATTGTTATAGTGACAGCTCTGATTAGTTTATAGTTGTCTGGCTGTTTGACTGGCTGTAATTCACTGAGTGGTTTAGTGGGATGGTATAGATCAATTAATCAGTCACTTGTGCATAGAAGGTCTAACAATGCAATAATTAGTAGGAAAACATGACAATGGGGGATGCTGGCATGATACAGACCAATCCCTGGGGCATTACAAGGCATGAGGTGAGGCCAAGTGCCTGTTATTCAGCAGGATGTTTAGCTCATGATAGCCACAGCCCATGAAGCAGCATTACTATAATAACATAAATGGAGAGCATGGAAAGGTTAGATATTTTTATGTTATATAAACTTTTTTTTTTTTACATTCTGCTTATCTTAGTCAATTTAAAATCTTTAATAGCGCTGTTATTTTAGAATGGTGAATGTCTGAAGCCGGCCCACCGGCACAGAGGCAGGATGCCCATCTGCAATGCCAATGACTTGGGTTGGAAATGGACTCGGGACATCGGAGGGCTGGCCAGAGGGAGAAGGACTGAGCATCCATGGGACTGCTCTCCTTCTCTGGGGGAAGGGGGGGTAGAGTGTCCGGCACACCACGGACCTCTGGCAGACTATATTATCTGAAAAAAAAACTTTCCACAATACCACTGCTGTAGAAGACAAGAGGCTGGATCTTTAAAAAATTACACCTGGCTGAAACTGCTGCACTGCTGCCGCCACAGCAGGAGTGCTAGATCACCTGTGGTCTAATACTCTGCCGCAGCTGCGGTTACTTGCAGTCCCCAATATGGCGGGTCTTGCATCAAAATGTGACTGTAGTTGTATGTGTGGTCCTAAGCCGGAAGCAGGTGCACTGACTCGCATTAGTCAGAGATGCCTCCTGCATTCCTCTGTGTTCCCACAATTTACCCTGCTCTAGCCCCTGCTGATGGACCAGGGGAAAGACAAAAGGGCATTCTGCTCATGGCATTTAGTGTACAGTCATCTAACAGCTAGGTCATGGCTACAGACACAGAACTACAAAGGCTAACAGCTAGGTCATGGCTACAGACACAGAACTACAAAGGCTAACAGCTAGGTCATGGCTACAGACACAGAACTACAAAGGATAACAGGTAACACATAAAGGAAATGTCTTTGGCAAGTTGAAATCAACTGCGACGTACCTTCCACGAGGGATCCTCATTGGCTAGCGTGTGAAAGGAGGCAGAGAACAGGTTAGTTAGTTAAGGCAGCAAGCGACACAGGTGAGTGAGTTTAGTAAAAGCACGCTTCCCATATGATAAGCAAGAGCAGTCAGCAGAACACTGGCCTCAAAGGTCCTTGGCAAGTGAGGTCCTTTTGAAATATTTAGCATAATTATCATAGGAGAGGAGCTAGTAGCTGCAGTAGTAAAGGGCAGGCAAACATTCAATATTTGTGATTGGCATAAAGTTACATTTCTTGAAATCAGGGTTGCTAGAATATAGACTTTGGATTTATACACTGTAGCACCATTTATCCATGTGTAACCCCATATTGACTTCTATTCTCAGATCTTCCTGAAATCTAAGCCCACCCCCAGGATTTCTGGCATGCAGTGGGGAATCTGAAAAAGACAATGGGCCAGATTTTTAAATGGGCAAGATTGCCGCAAGCCCGGGCAATCTAATGGGATTTTTGATCCCATGCGGCAACTGACGCAAGCTAGACATCATTTTGTGGTCTAGCTTGTGTCAATCCTGGGTACCATTTTCACAGAGCTTGTGCCTGAGATTTGGCGCAAGCTGCCGTAAAGCAGGTAAACTGTTGCAACTGTGCCCGAGCTTTGAAAATCAGGTGCAGTTGCGGCAAAGAAGTATGTCACATGGAAAGGGTTTGATTCAAGCCCTGAGCCACCGCTTGTGAAAATCTGGCCGCATGTGTGCCTGAGATATTGGTTACAGGACATTATGGCTTGACTGCATAGGGGCTGCCATTCTGTGACACATAACTTCTAGGATGATCAATCTCATTCTCGCTCGAGCTTGAGAGCTCTTGCTAACGCTGGACCCAGTGGGGTGTTGTGTTTGGTGCCAACCTACTTCCTATCAGGTATCAAAGGGGCTGACGAATAAGAGATGTGACTAATCAGAACCTTGGGACAGAGCCCTGTATGAAAGGGGGATGGCTTGGGTAAGGAGCAAATCTGTTTGGGATCCCAAAGCAAGCTGACATAATGTGCATTCACTAGCTAGGTACGTCATTCTCAGGCCTTCTGTTTGGATGAATGGTATCTGAGTGGCACATGCATGTCGGCCTGTGCGAGACGATATCTGAAGATCAGTGTGTAGCCCTCAGTGGAGAAAAGACACAAAGACTGGTGGTCCATGCAGTTGCTAATGGTAAAGATGCTGGACCTGTCCGAATAACTAAGCTGTTGATCCCTGCCTAGTCCAAATCAAGCCTGGTGGAAAGTGCAGCCATGGAGACCCATCCTTGGTAACAGTGAGTGCAAGTAAAGTGTTCTGCAATCAGCACCTGTGTGTGTGTGTGTGTGTGTGGTTTCCTGATTTGGATTTACAACTGAGTTTGAGTGTAGATTACAAATACTTTGCATTTAGAGGTTGGACAGCCATTTAACCTATTGCATGGTTTGTGGGGTTTGCGTAACTTACAACTGTTGCCTTTAAAGTTTTAGTGCACCAATGTCAGCCAGCCATATGCATCATCTACAGGTCTACAATGATCCAACACTGGGTGCTCTGGGACTGCTGCAAGGGAGCTCCCTTTTCATTCATAAAACCCTTGTACTAGATAGGAGTGGGTAGCAACCTCCAGTACAGGAGGTTTACAAAAGGGGATTGCATACTGAAACATCCGGTAAAGTATGGAGCTGAGCCTAGATGGGGCTAGTTAATGCCAATTACCAGTATCCTGCTTCCCCGCTACCCCAATTTGAGTTTGCCTGAACAGCGGCATTTACCATTTACTGTACTTGCCCACCTAGGCTAGATGCCTAACTGGGGATATGTCACCAAATGCTTTGCATGTCTAAACACTTTTTTCTTGCATGGGTTTTGGAGCTATAATAAATCTGTGTTGTTTCTGCTAAATTGGTATTATTATTATTGTCGGTATGTTAGTCTGTATTGCATTGTGGGGGGAGGCTACTCCGAGGCGGATGTGGGTAGGATGGCTTCCCAGGAAGCTGTACTCCACTACCAGCTAACTTACTCGATTATATTTTCTAGGTGGAGGCACCTCATATAAACAGGCTATGAATTCCTAAGCTCAGGGGACCACCAAATCTCAATCAGCTGTTGAGCAGTGGAGTAAGGAGGGTTGTGCCCCTAAAACTCCCTTACACACAAAATCTCTCAAAGCACTTGATTAAAAGCAAAGAATTAGATACCAGTAGAGCAGAGACTGCATGCAGGCACACCAACAGTCATTAGAGACCACTGGTTAGACACTAGCAGCAGCCCCCACACAAATATGGATGCAAAACTGGTTTCATTGAAAAAGAGAAGGCTGCTGGGAGACCTTTGTTACTGCTGCACTTTTTGAATTGTGTGAGGGGATCTTTGAGAATTGTGTGAGGGGATCTTTGAGAATTGTGTGAGGGGATCTTTGAGAATTGTGTGAGGGGATCTTTGACTTCAGCCATGACAACCACCACATATGGGCAGAATGAACCTTAATATAACATCTCATTGCAAGAGCAACCCTAAGAGTGCAGCACACAGCACCTTCCCCCCCTCCACCCCAAAGTTAACACTGGGTAAGAGTTCAGGTATAGGACTAATATCCATGGTCATCTTATCTAGTCCTAAGGTTAGGAGTGCTAGCAGCTGACCAATACTGACAATGTTGCCACTGGACAATCATTAAGGATACTGCCCTAAAGAAAAGACAACCATGACTTGAGGACCTGGGCACCTTAGAAGTTAGTATAAATTTACAGACATGTAAATACTGCATTCTAAGGTTGGAGATGACCAGAGATGGACCCAGTTCTATGTCAGTGTAAGCAGTAATACAGAAAAAGGTGTGCCTTTTTTGCTATAATAGATGCATGCCTTAGTTGCGTTTGCCTCATGCCTTCAGGCACCCAGCAAGTGCATATATTTCACATCAGGTTTTCCTGGTGTGAAAGTGTCAAATAATGCATCTTATTCATGCAACTGTTTGTCAATAATAGCTAGTCTTGCCCCTTTGAAACTAACAACAAAAAGCACAAAGCACAAGCTTTTACTTACTCTCCTCCTAATTTGCTTACAGTTGTTGAGTCAAAGCAAGATCTTTCACCCCCGTACCTTAGTTAAGGTCTATAGTATCTGTTTTCAATTAGCAAAATGTAACTGTCTTCACTATATCCATATCTCCCAGGTAAGAACATTACTTTAAAACTTGAAATTTTCACTGCCAAATAATTTTCGCTATTTTCACAGAAGCAGTAATTTGCATTAAAATCTGTGCTAATTAGCAGTGTTTCCATTATAGTGAATGCGGCGCTAATGAGTTAGCGCTAAATTTAATTTACGCAATTATGGTTACATTTGTGTTTACGCTAAAATTACTTTGCGTGACAAGAACGAGTTTTACAGTACAATGCTGGGTCTATATCAGAATTGTTGAAAGGAACTTGGGTGACCTGATGTCTTGGCGAGCTTCTACATTTGCCCAGATGGCTACAAGACGTACCTGCTACCTGTCTCTTTAATGCTGAGACAAACTTCAGGCAGGGTCGAACTGAACCCTGTCATGTCCTGACACTGCTGCATGTCCCTAGTCAGTTGTCAATAACACAGGCCCATTGTTTCTGTGAGTGTGCTGGGCCCCAACTTGAAAGAGGAAAATCAACATTAAGATGCTTACCTCTTGATGTAAGGAACAAGGGATTATTCAAATAATTTGATGCAAGGCGTTTCTTCTGTTGGCAAAAACAAAACACAAATATTAGGTGGTTTCTTGTGCACAGTACACTTTTTCTTGCTTGGGTTTTGCAACCTCTGTTGCAATTTTTGAGATTGTTTATTTATTATTTTATTTAGTTTTTGTTTAATGCGTAGGGTGCACTAGACAAACATTTGCCTATTTTCAGGCATGACCTGGGAGAATACAATACAATTCAGGGTTGGAATACATTCTCGCCATTGTAACACACAAAGCATTATACAGAACACAGTGATCATGAAACAGACAATTAACAGGCAGTAAAGGAATACATTATTGAAGTTAATCTGAAACAACACATTTCCGAGGTAAAATTACATCAGCAAGACTAAACATTAAAAGTTTACACATGACATTTCTTTTGACTGGCTAGTTGGGTCACATGTATGTGAAGTTGAGGAGGAAAAGACACCCATAACTTTTTTTTTTAAACTTAAATTTAGTACTCCCAAAAATCACAGAACAAAAATGGTATTCATTTTTAAAAGTAGTGAGTTATTAACTTGGTGTTTCTCAAGTTTTTTTTTTCCTTTTTCCAGATAGAGGATTTTCTACTTGCTAACATTAGGTGTAATGTGAACCACAAACCTGTACCTAGAAGATGGCATATCTAGTCTTTTTTCTTTGTGTCTTATTAGAATTCTAACCCTGCTCATTGTGACATCAGAAGGGACTAGTATGGCTCTCCAGTGAGTGACAGTCAATCTCCTGCTCCCACAATAAACCTTACTTCAGCACTTACCTGTACAGAGCCTATCAATTTAATGCAGCCTTCTTTCAAACTTATAAACCCTGTCAGGATAACATCATTCATGGAGGGTTGCTTGTTTTGCTGGTTATATCTGTAGCCCTCTGCTAAACTTAAAAATTGTCAGAAACTAATTGTGGAACTACTCTGGGAAGCCCCGCTCATGAGGATTCGGTCTGGACTTTGAGTTTCTTTCCTACTCAGTTTGCTACTAACCTGTCTCAGTATAATGAACAGTTTTGTTAGTTGCTACTAGCTGCCAGTAGTATCTCTGTCATGTTTCATTTAATTCATTATTATTTTGTTTGTTATTAATTTCAAGCAGCAGTGCATATTACTGTGACAATCTGGATCAATATGTGTTATTCAATGTAGATACCTCATGTTATAAGATGCCCTTTTCCAGTGTTGAGCCTGAATTAGCACTTTATTTACATTTGAAATATTCAAAGGAGCGCTCCTTTTCATATAGCAGTCCCCAGGATGTTAACATTATTCTCAGCTGTTTTTGAGCACTCATTGTTCCCATAAGGTAAGTGTGCAGTGTCTGTCGCATGCCAGTTCTACTTACTCGTAACAAAAGTGATGTTATACAACTGGTGTTCAAAAACAGTTGAGAACAGTGCTAATCCTGTGGGATAATCATATTAAATGAAGCACTCTTTTAAATTATTTCATATGTTAAAACAAGCGTTCACACAGACTCAGAATGGGGAAAAAGTGGTATGTTGCAAGGCAAGGAATGACGACATAAAAAAACAAAACAACAGAAGGTACACACCGCTCACCAGTACAGTGGGTTGCAGGTTCTGGGTCCGGCAGACCCCTCTGTTACTTCAAGCAGACACAATGTAAAACCACACTCCAGAGGACAGTGCGAAGAAGTTTGTAAGCAAATCCTCAAATGGAAAATGTCAAAGAGACAGTCTCTTACAATCCAGTTGTTTTATTCATAGCTCCTTCCCAGCAGCCTTGGTGCTTCGCCTCCTGATGAAGCTCACACGAGCGAAGTGCCGAGGCTGCTGGGTAACGGCCACACCAGGTTGTGTGCCCATGTGTGTACTGAGGAACTGTGAATAAAACAACTGGATTGTAAGAGACCGTCTCTTTGACTTTTTCCATTTGAGGATTTGCTTACAAGCTTCTCCGCATTGTCCTCTGGAGTGCAGTTCTACATTGTGTCTGCTTGAAGGAATGACAACATATTGAATAAATCAGTAGCTGGAAAAAAAAATAACCCAGTGCAGAAAATATAATATCGATCAACACAAATCGACATTAATAATGTCAGCATTCATGCTAAGGACTGTGAACACTTCAGAAGACATACGTGAATTAAGCAATAATGCACGACAGGGTGTGTGTCATGCTGGGATAACGTCACACCTCAGGTGGTTGGACACGAGGCCACAGGCCAAGTGCATCCAACAACTGAGGCGTGACGTTATCCCAAACATCACACCCTGGAAGCACATATATATATACAATGGCTCGTTGTTATATATAAAATAAAAATTAATTTTAAGAATGTTTTATTAGTGTGGAAAAATATTTTTGTTTCTTAAGAGGAGATGCAGAAAAAGAGCTCTAGGTCCAAAAAATCATCTGCAGGTTCACAGTGAGGCTGAGACTAGACCCATGATGTTGTACTGGGATAACATCATGGCTCCAGCTCAAGACTGACCAATTAAGAGTCCAGGATTTTTTCTTGCCATTGTATAATTAAGCAATAATGCATGACAGGGTGTGGTATATCGTGGGATATCGTCACGGCTCGGGTGGTTGGGCACGAGGCCGCGGGCGGTCGTCCACTACAGAATGACGATATCTGATATCTACACCCTGGATCATTATTACTATTATGAACAGAAGTAATGGTTTTATAAATAAAGATTAAAAAACACCCTTTAAACCTGTTAAAAAGCTTTTTGGTAGTGTAGGAATATATTTTAAAAATAGTTCTAGAAGACAGCAGGTGGCGCTGTTGTAGTTGGAGCTGACAGAAAATGTAATAGTATTGTGATGGTGTGACCTGTAGAAGTCTGCAACAGTATCTTTGTCTGCCCCATGATAGATGATCGTGGTAACGAGATTTTAAGAGAAAATGAAGCCAATGACCAGTATGAGTAGATTAGGAAGCGTAATTTTAAACCGTACTCGTTTGTTAAGCAGGCGGCCATGCATGCCTCTGAAGTTAGTGAGCCAGCAACGAGAAAAACTCTCACACAGTAGCGCTTTTGTTGGAAAGAAGCGCGGGTTAACTTGTGGCGCTAAATTTCGGCAGCAGGATTACAGTGATGTTGGCAGAGAAATGAGATGGCAAGTGGATTTCTTTTCAATTTTTTTAAGACACTGGATCATTGTTTGTGGCAGCAGCTTGCGTTGTAAGTTCAGCGTGGCTGCCATTGTCGTCGGAATGATTTTTTTTTTCTGCCGGTGAGAAGGCTGGTGACCGGAGGTTTTCTGAAGCCGTGATGATGTAGCCCGATATCATCACGGCAAAACTCTCGGCCAATCGGCTTTCTCCATTTACGATCGCCGGTTCATAATGCCCTATAAAATGGCAACACAATGTTTCTAGTTGATTTTTGTATTCTTGTGTAAAGGCTACAGTACGTGCGTATGACATTATAATCCATTTAACATGTGTATTACTCTCAAGTAATAGGTTCTCCAACAGTTAGAATAAACTAAAGTACTGTTAACTGTTAAAGAAAATAAAGTGTGACTGGCTTTTCTGTGTCAGCCCTGATGCCATAATCTGTGAGGTCAGCATGCTGATGGGTTATGACGAGGAAGCGAGCATAACTGGCCTGCCTCCAAGTAAGGTACTTTCCACTTATCACATCTGGTATTGCCAGATGGAAAATAGTCTAATTAGTATAAGGAAAACAAAAAGCATTTTTAACATAAAAAGAACCACCTGCATACTTTTAAAATGTATTATTTTTTCCTAGCCCTTTGATAATGTAAACAACTGTGGGTATATCGTTGTTATATATAAAATAAAAAAATAATTTTAAAGAATGTTTTTATTAGTGTGGAAAAATATTTTTGTTTCTTAAGAGGAGATGCAGAAAAAGAGCTCTAGGTCCAAAAAAATCATCTGCAGGTTCACAGTGAGGCTGAGACTAGACCCGTGATGTTGTACTGGGATAACATCACGGGTCTGAATCAGACCTGATCAGACCAGAATCAAATCTGACCATATCTGAATCAGAAGGCAACGCAATATGTCTCCAAATGTTGGACGTACTGGGGAACTAGAACTTCAAGTAGGACATAAACCATAATGGATAAGTGAAAAATGTTCCTGGCTGACCTGCCAGTACAGCGGCAGTGTTACCACTCACGACACCAGTGACCTGGCTTTGGAAATGAGCCCAAGTCACTGGAGGACTGACTGGCGGGGAGGGAGGATGGTTGGGCATTCCATGAACGCTCACATCCTCAGGAGAGAGGGAGGGCTCCAGTATGGATAATGGAGGTTGGGAAAAATGGGCCAACTAGGTGTGCCAAGTGGTCCATATCTGAAGGCAAATTCTATGTTCCTATATTGAAGAAGAAGAAGGATCAGCATTTATATAGCGTTTTTCATACACAGTATCCCAAAGCACTTTACAAGCGATACTAGACTGGTAGTGAAGTGACTGAATGTGTGGTGGCGGCCATATCACACATCATCACCCACATACAGCCTGGATAATTGCATGAACCAGTTTATGGGAAGGAGAATGTTGGCCAGGACACTGGGATTGTTCCCTGCTCTTTGCGAAGAGTACCCTGGGTTCTTTTACTTCCACCTGGACACCCACCAGGGCAACACCAGGGTGGGAAGAAGGGACCTCGGTTTAACGTCTCATCCGAAGGATGGCACGCCCCAGCAGTACAGCACCCCCCAATACTGCACTTGGATGCTAGCGATTTTTAGGTGCAAGTCCAATCCTGGTGTGGGACGAGAACCCACGACCTTCTGGTCCAGAGGTGGATGTGCTACCAACTGAGCCACGCTGACACCTACACATGTTTCAGTGTTTATGTGGTCTCCACTGGCCTGCTGCCACCTGGCTGACCTCAAATAATTAATATGCAACATTAGGCTAATTGCCTAGTGTGCATTCCTTCTGATCCACGCAACCCCTTTTTTCTGGTGAAAAGTGTTTCATTTCAGAAATGTTGGAAAAAACATGGTTGGTCAGGATTCAGATTTTTCCCAAACCAGCTCACCCATCCCTGACAAAAAATAGATTTTAACAAATACTGTGAGTCACCATGATGGCTTTGGCAATGAAAGCACAGCAGCTGCAGGGGATACAACTGTCCAAATGTAGAGTATGAGTATATCCTGTGGCACTCTATGAAAAGAATGGTTGAAGCTCTTCCAGATTCGGATTCCAAGTCAGAGCTTCTTCTGACCGTTATTAGAGGTATTGAGTCCAATAACCAACAGGTCAAAGCCGCCATGGACGCTTTCGACACTGCTTCTCGCTCAGCAGCCGCAGGTATTTGTACTCGGCGCCATTCCTGGCTGCGTACTTCTGGCTTCACGAACGATGCTCAGCAGCAGGTAATGGCGCTGCCTTTTGATGGCTCCTATCTTTTTGGCCCTCAGGTGGAGCAAGCCTTAGAGGCCACTCAGAAGACTAGATCGGCCATTAGTTGGCCAGACCTCGCCTGCCCCTCTCGGGGCATGTGAACAGACGTCAGTTTCATAGTCGCCAGTCCTTTCGAGGCAGAGCGGGAAGCTTCCATAAAAGCCAACCTGCCCAACCTCAAAAGAAGACAGCAGAAAGCGCAGGGCCCAAAGCTCCCAGCGCTACCTTATGAGTCGCTGGCCCAAGTTCCATCCACCTGCCCGAGGTGGAACTTTCTCCTCCGTGGAGGTCGCCTGATGTACTTCTACAACCAGTGGAAGTCCATAACCTCAGACAAATGGGTCCTTCGGATAATCGCGAGGTTATTCTCTCAATTTCTTGGAACCCCCTCGACTGTCCTCCCAGCACGACAACCCAGGTTGTCGGCCCTCAGTCAGACCTCCTCACCGCTGGAGATCCAGGGCCTTCTGAACAACAGGGCAATAGAACTGGTGCCCCGCATTCAGAAACACAGGGTTCTACTCCCATTACTTTCTGGTTCCAAAGAAATCTGGGGGATGCGCCCCATTCTAGACCTCAGAAAGTTAAACAAATTCCTCCCCAGGGAGAAATTCAAGATGATTTCCCTAGGTACCCTGTTACCCTTGCTGCATCAGCACGACTGGCTGGCCTCTCTGGATATGCAGGATGCTTACCAGCATATCCCCGTCCACCCGACCCACCGCAAATTCCTCAGGTTTGTAGCTTTGGGTCAGCATTATCAGTTCAGAGTCCTGCCCTTTGGGCTATCCTCGGCGCCGCGAGTTTTTACAAAGTGTTGTGCAGTTCTCGACGGCATCTCAGGAAAGTCGGACTCCGAGTGTTTCCCTACCTGGACGATTGGCTTCTAGCAAGCCCTTCCGGCCAAGGGACTTTGGAAGCCGTGCAAACGACTTCGCCTTCTCACGTCCATGGGAGTTCTGCTGAATTTGAAAAATCTCAACTGCAACCCTCCCAGAGGCTCCTTTCATAGGGACGCTTCTAGACACCTCTTCAGCGAATGCTTTCCTTCCAGAGGACAGAAGACTCGACATCCTTCAGATGGCCTGTTACATCAGGGAGAACCAATCGGTTACAGCTCTCTCGATGCAACGCATGTTGGGTCTCATGGCGTCCTCGGTCTTCACTGTCCCTCTGGCCCGACTGCACATGAGAACCACCCAATGGATGCTCTCCACTCAGTGGTCCCCGACCTCTCACCCCAGTCTTATCCCATCAAGGTGACGGGCCTTGAAGGTCTCTCACCTGGTGGTCTCAAGAGAGCAATCTCCTGGAAGGATTCCCTTTGCTCCCCCGGATCATCAGATCTCCATCACCACAGATGCATCGCTAATGGGATGGGGAGCTCACTGTCTCTCCCTCCACACTCAAGGTGTATGGACTCAGTTCGAAACTCATCTCCACATAAATGTCCTGGAGATGAGAGCGGTCCTCTATGCAATCCGAGCTCTGAAGGATGTCCTTTGTCACAAGAACATTCTCCTTCAAACGGACAACAAAGCAGTGATGTATTACATCAACAAGCAAGGCGGTGCTCATTCTTATCCCTTTGCAGGAAGCAATGAGGGTGTGGAGTGGTGCTTGGAGCACAAGTCTCTGATTCAAGCGGTTTATCTGCCAGGTATACAAAACGCACTAGCAGATCACCTCAGCAGAACGGAGGCAGACCCTCACGAGTGGTCTCGATCCAGCCGTAGCTCGGTCCCTGTTCAAAGAGTGGGGACTCCAGACCTGGACCTTTTGCATCCCCACTCAACGCAAAACTGCCTCTCTTCTGCTCCAGAAATCCAGGGCCTGGCATTTTCTGTCAGGATGGCTCAGGCTGCGGTGGACAAACGCTTTACGCCTTTCCACCACTTCCTCTAATCCAGAGAGTACTCCTCAAGTTCGAGTCTCAGGGGACCAAGATGATTCTCATTGCTCCTTCCTGGCCTCGGCAACTATGGTTTCCTCTACTCAACAGTATGTTGGCAGCCTCTCGAGACCACTTCCTTTGCAAATCAGTCTTTTGACTCAGGGTTCGTTGGTCCATCCCAACCTGAAATCACTTCACCTTCATGCTTGGCTCCTGAAGAGATAGAAGTGAATCGGTTCAACGTCTCGTAGAGTCTCAGACATCCTTCTGGCTGCTCGAAGCCAGCCACCTGAAAACGACGCTCCAAATGGAAACGTTTCTCTGGTGTGCAAAATCCTCTTGGAATCCTTTTCCTGTCCTCCTGCAAGGTTCTGAGTATCTTTGACCTATCAAACTTAGGTCTTCAGTACTCCACAGTTAAAGTTCACCTTAGTGCCATCTCAGCGTTCCATGAGCCGGTTTCTTCCTTAACTCTGGCTCAGTTACCTATGGTGAAGAGATTTCTTAAGGATTCTCCATACCAGACCCCTGTTAAGCGTCCAGTTGCAGCCTGGGACATTAACCTGGTGCTGGACATGCTCACTGGAAGCCTTCGAACCCTTAGCTACCTGTGAGCTAAAATTTCTTACCTGGAAGACTGCCTTCCTGGTGGCCATTACCTCAGCCCGCAGGGTCTCTGAGATACATGCCCTGGTTACGGACCCTCCGTATACTGTATTCCATAAGGACAAGGTAGTTCTCCGTACTCATCCTAAATTTCTTCCCAAGGTTGTGTCAGAATTCCATCTGAACCAACCTCTGGTACTTCCCGCTTACTTCGCTAATTTCCAAAATGAAGGGGAACGAGCTCTTCATTCCTTGGATGTTAAGAGAGCCTTGTGGTTCTATTTAGATAGAACCAAGGATGTTCGCAAGACTCAGCAACTGTTCGTTTCTTTCAGCGACACCCGGCTGGGTCAACCTGTCGCTATTAGATGTATCTCTTCATGGTTAGTGGCATGCCTTCGTCATTGCTATTCCATGGCTCAAGTTAAATTAGAAGGTAGAGTGTACGCTCACTCTACTAGGGCGGTCGCGGCATCCCTAGCGGAAATTCAATGTTCCAATTGCAGATATATATGCAACGCCGCACCTGGAGCTCAGTGCATACTTTCGTTAACATTATGCACTGGATGTTCATGCAGCGACATTCCGCATTCGGCAGAACTATCCTTAATGGGCTTCTATCTTAGACGCGTGAGCTCTGGCTTTCCTGCCGCCCTTTTGGGGGATTATCAGCTTGGTACTCTCCCACTAGTGTGAATGAGTGGTGGAGACTTATGTCCAGGAAGATAGGAAAATTACGTACCTACCGTAATTCTTGATCTTCTTGGACGAGTCTCCACCACTCATTCACACGCCCACCCTCCATCCCCCGAGCTCACCGCTGTATTGGTCTTCACTCCCTCAAATCTTTAGGCCGTGAGGACTTCTTTGCTGACCCTTCTTACACGGGTCATACGGACTATCTTATGTCCGTTTTTTAATGTTGGGTTTACTCTTTACGTTAGTTGCGCTGCACCTCCTTGGTAAAAAAGGTACTGAGGCGGTTGGAGGGTCGTCATTGATCATTAGGCCGTTGACGCTCAGCGACAGGTCTCATGGCGCGCTGCTCTCTCGCCGACCCTCCAGCAAAAGTTTGCTCCCGATGGGTCTTAGTGCCTCCGCGCCAATCCCACTAGTGTGAATGAGTGGTGGAGACTCGTCCAAGAAGATCAAGAATTACGGTAGGTACGTAATTTTCCTTTTTAGGCCATGGACTTTCCCTGTGATCATATCATACTGTTCGATTCCAGAACGTCTAACTGCAACAAGACCTCCTACCCCGCTGAAATTCCTTCCGAGGGCAGTGGGGGCAGAGGTTATTTTCCCAGCTACCCCCTTCTTTCAGTACAGCGGTGCTTTCAGAGGGAGGGACAGAAGGGGCTAAAGGTGGCCACCTCTACCCATCCAGCAGCTTCACAGTCTGAGCCCTGACATTAGTGTAGGCAGACCTCAAGTGTACCCAGGTGTCTAAGACTCTATCCCCAACACAGGTGTTACTGTTGGGAGTGTGAGGTAAAAATCTTCTAGCTCTGTGAGTGGTGGAGAGGGTCCCAGCCCACGAAAAGGGGAAAGGGCCTCTACTTCAGGTATTTTCTGACACAAAAAGGCAACTGGGGAAGGGCGACCTACCTTGCTGTTAAAACACAAATTCAAGATGGTCACTCTGTTACTAGTCATACAGTCTTTACAGTAGGGAGACTGGCTAGCCTCCCTGGTCCTAAAGGGCTCCTGTTTTTCCATACACTCATGGTGAGGTCTCACGTACGGGCTCACTGCGGCACTTCGGTCTTCCTTGGCCCCAAAGAATCTTTGCAAAGTGCCTGGCAATGGTAGCAGCACATCTCAGGAATCTGGGCGTCTCTAGCTACACCTATTTGGCCGATTGGCTCATAGTGCCAAAGTCTCCTTGTCAGGTCAAGGAGTCTTTTTCCCTTAACAGGGCTTACCCCAGAGTCTCTGGGTTTCCTGGTAACTCTAAACAAAGTCTCACCTGGGACCCTTCCAGCATCCAGGAAGGATATGCCTTCCTTCCACAGGTGAGAATTCAAGCTGTCCCTCAATGGAAGATTCCTTCATCCAGGGACATCGAGACCAGCCAGCAGGTGCTTGAAGGAGTTTTGAATCATTAACCCTCACTTGTTCAGAGTATGATATGGTCCCTAAGCAATTCACGTAACATTGACATTTCCTCAAACTATTGGGACACATGGCTTCAATGCCTGCAGTGGTCCCAGGGGGTACAGGATGTGACACCTGCAAGCCTCCTTATAGGTCGCTGGTCTCAAAGCAACAATTTTTCAAAGCTGAAACCTGTGACTGAACAGATCTTACTTGAACAGCTCTTGCAGCAGGTTACACCATTAGGACTGAAGCCAGCGGCGCCAGGACCCACGGAAGTTTTCTAGCTAGCAGCAGTATTCAGCGGGGACCGCCCCCGATGTCGGTCTTGCCCCCGACGTCAGGCATAGTACATAAGGGGGCTGTCCCCCAAAATCCCCAGTTCTTTTTCCGCCGTCGGCTCACCAGCATCAGCCTCACAGTCCTACTCTAGCGCATAACGACTAAGAACTTCTCACAATAGTTTTACCAAACTAATGTCGGCATCTCCAACTCCTTCTTCAGAGGGACACCCTTCCAAGTGTGCCTGCGGCAAACAGATCCCCTCAAGGATCCCTGACTGTCCTGCCTGTGGTGCTTAGGCGTGACCTTGACACCAAGGCCTGCTCCTGTCAGGGGTTAAACAGCCACACCAGGATCTGCCATCAGAAGGCACTTCAGGGGTACCTTTTGGAAGAAAACTCTGTAGAATGGATAAGGAACCTTCCTCCAGAGGTGAATCTTCCTCAAAAGCCCACAAACACCGGACAAGTACCGGGAGAAGGTAAGGTCCAGATCCCCAACTGGCCTTGGACTCGCGTAGCTCAGGCTCCACACGCTCTGACCGCTCTCCCAGGGCTCTGCTTCTCAGCCCCCTCCGTCAAGGTTAAGGCTACAGGCGGTTCTTCTGCTCACTTCACCCCATAAAGACTTCCAGGCCTTCGCTTCCTCCACTCCCTCCTGGGCCTCATCGAGTCTTCTGACAGTCACCAGACTAAGTCTCTCCTTCTGTCAGACGCCGGGACCCCGACTCCAGATCGGTCTCCCAGGGGTCCGGATCCCCCACCCAGGAAGACAAAAGACCTGACGTCCCTGAAGCGGATGACGGACCGTCGTCGGCCAAGCACCCGAAGTCGGCCAGGCGTTCGCCGGAGCCAGGGACATCGGCCAAACATGAGATGTCGGCTAGGTGTTCGCCAGACCCAAAGACGTCTGCCAAGCGGCCGACGTCGGCCTCACACTCGCTGGAGCCGAAGACTGCCCCCGTCACCAGTGGACACCGGTCGCCAGGACTCTACGGAGAAAGGACACGACATTGCCTGAGGACCAGGCAGGCGATACAGAGGACGCTGGGCTTCCAAGGGAACCTTCGCCCATCCCGGAGACACCTGCGGACCCGACGCCTGACCTTGGCGACAGACCACCAGCGCCAGGCCCATCGTCGGGCATGAATATCCAAGAGGTCAAGGATCTCTTCACTTTCTGGTGGGACACAATCCGGAAAGATGTGATCCCTGTAAAACCTCCTCCTCCTACTCCTTCACCTCCTACTCCCCCTCCTCCACCACAGGGGCCAGCAGGACGACCACCAACCCCTACGGAGCACACTCCACCTCCTAGGGGAAGATCTAAGGAACGGAGAAGGCCTCCCCAAGATCTCCCTCAGGGTCTCCAGCCCCAAGCGACCCAGATGTTCTACGATACCTGGCCGGAGGATTCTAGATCGGATACCTCTGAAACCTCCAGGTCTCCTTCTCCGCTCAGCATCCCATCGCCTGACCCACAAGACCTACCCAAGTCACCTCCGGATGATCCCTCCTTCTGAGATTATGAGGCACATCCAGGAGAACATGGATGGGATTCTGGAAGATCTCATTCCAGAGACAGCGCTTTGCCTGCTACTTCTAGCAGAAAGATCCTAAGCCTGTAGGTAGTGCCACCCTTGGTGGACACTTCGGCTTGTCACCAAGGCAGGGAAGCCGCCTGCACTCCACCCCCATTGTGCTGAAGAAAGCTGACTGCCTGTACAAGGCCCAGAAAGAGGACCAGTACTTGGCACAACAACCTCTGGCTGACTCCCTGGTCATTACGGCCTCTCATGACCGGTCCCAACGACCGCAGCATATGAGCACACAGCTCCAAACAGTTGGATGCCCTGGGGAGGCGCATGTATGCAGCTGCTGCATGCTCCATCAGGTCCCTGAACTACCTATCTCACATAGTTCAGTTTCAGAACACCCTGTGGGAACAGGGTCAGGACCTTGTTGACAAATTACCAGATGGTGATCAGAAGGCGGAGCTCCTAAACCCCCTCCGCACAGGGCCTGATGTGGGAACCCAAGTGCTACGAGCCACATATGATTCTGCGGACTCTTCTGCCAGAGCTGCAGCTTTAGGCGTCTGTCTCCGGAGACACTCCTGGCTCCATGTCTCTGGCTTCACCCCAGAAGTACAGAAAAACATTCTTGATGTCCCATACAATGGCGAAGTCCTGTTTGGTGAACTCGGAGAAGGTTATCACCAAGCTTCAGGACGCCGAGAAGGCAGTTAGATCCGCACAAGCCATGTACAGATCAAGACCTGGTTCCTTTCATAGGAACCAGAACCGTTTTTGCAGCCGGTAACAATGGCAGCAGCCACGTTCCGGCCAGCAACAAAGGGGCACTTTCCATTGTAAAGCCCAGGCTAAATCTTCCCCAGGCAGAGGCCAGTGTTACACCAAACCGGCCCAGCCTACAGGAACCAGCGCTGCCACAGCATGACTCCTTCCTGCCCCTCCTCTGGATCAACGGGCACAAAAAGGTCGGGGGTCGCATCGCTCGCCACTTTTCAGGGTGGCAGTCGACTACCGCCGACCAGTGGGTTCTTCAAATGGTCAAGAGAGGTCACTTCATCGAATTTCTCCACCACCCACTGTCAAGACCTCCCCTGCTTTCCCGTTATTCGGGTCAGCACGCCCTGCTCATACAGCAGGAGGTGCTCGTGCTTCTCGGAAAAGAAGCTATTGAGCACATGCCGCGGAACCAGAGGTGTGCAGGTTACTATTCTCACTTCTTTCTGGTTCCCAAGAAGACAGGGGACCTCTGTCCAGTACTGGATCTCAGCGACCTCAATGCTTCGGTCCTCTACAGACGCTTCCACATGGTGACCCTTCCAGGTCTGATACCCATGCTCAAGCAGGGCGCCTTCCTAGCGTCCTTGGACATGCAGGATGCTTACGTGCACATACCCATCGCTCAAGCGCACAGGAAGTTCTTGCGCTTCAAATTTCAAGGTCACCATTATCAGTTCTGAGCCCTCTCTTTTGGACTGTCATCGGCACCTCGAGTGTATGGCTGTTGTAGCGGTGGCTCTGAGGAGACAAGGCCACTACGTGTTCCCCTACCTGGATGACTGGCTTCTCATGGCGCCCTCTGGGGAGGCCCTGATGTCTGCCATTCATTGTACTCAGTCTCTGTTCGAGACGTTGGGCATCATTATCAATCAGGAGAAGTCACGCTTGGTTCCGTCACAGATTCTGCATTTCATAGGCGCAGTTCTGGACACCATCCAGGGGAAAGCTTTTACCCCGGTACCAAGTGGAACACATCGGATCCCTCATCAGGGACTTTCTGGCAAAGAGGACTGTCCCAGCCAGACTGGTCCTTTGCCTACTCGGACATATGGCTGCGGCCATTGCAACAGTCCAGCTAGCCCGTGTCCACATGCGGGTGACCCAGTGGATGTTACGGGTCGAATGGGATCAGAAGCAAGACCATCTGAAGCTTCCAATTCGGATCACGAATGTCGCAATCCGGGATTGGCAATAGTGGCTAGATTCAAAGAATCGATTAGCGGGTATCCCCTTCATCGCGCCGTCTCTGATTGTGACGCTCTCCACAGATGCCTTAGGGCTTGGGTGGGTAGCACACCTCGACGGTGTCCGGTCACAGGGCCTATGGACAGCCCAAGAAGCTCATCTCCACATAAATATCCTGGAAATGAGAGCAGTTCTTTACGGCCTGCAGGCTTCCAGTCGGAGATCCCACCGGTACTCTCTCTGTTACAAACCGACAATACCGCGTGATGTAGTATCTCAACAACAAGGAGGCACCCATTCCTACCCGCTTTGCAGGAGGCCATGAGGGTGGGATTGTTCCTACAACACGGCGCAAACCTCTTTGCTGTTCATGTCCCAGGAGTGGACAACGTCATCGCAGACAGCCTGAGTCGCTCTCAGGCCAGAGTCCACGAGTGGTAACTACTCCAGGAGGTAGTAGAGGATCTGTTTCACAGATGGAGTACACCAGAGTTGGACCTCTTCGCATCCCCATATAACGCAAAACTGCCCAATTCTAGGGACTTGGATATGTTGTTCAGTCCACACTTACTGGCAGGTTCCTTGCCGCTTTAAATCTTGCCGGAAGGTCTTCAAGCTGGCTCCTCCCACCCACCCGGGTGTCTCTTACTACTTTTTCTTGTGTAACTATGTATTACTATGTTGACCTTTGTATGTATGTATACCCCCATTCCTTTCAACGTGGAATCTTTGTAAACGAGCAGTTCCTGCTCAAAGGTATTTGTAATCCTAGATTTCAATAAAAAAAAAAAAAACTCTCGGCCATGACGCCAGATCTTCCTTACCGCTTGGAAGCTCAGGTTCCCTCCTTTGCACTCTGCGTTTTAGGCCTGGATCCAAACTCTTCGGTTAAGCCGAAACTAATTTTAAAATTTACAAGACTTCGGTCTTTTTCTTCCCTCGTGGCTGCGATGGACAAATCGACTCCTGGATTTCGGCGGTGCCCCTGTGGGCAGAAGATGTCCTAGACCGATCCGCACTCCACGTGCGTTTACTGCGTTGGGCTTGAGCACGATTCGCAGGCCTGCGACTTGTGCAAGTCCTTCTCGGCCATGGTCTGAGGATTGCGCTGCCAGATTGCAACTTGGGCGCCCCGAGAAACGTTATCCTCCAGTCAAGTTGAAGGAGGCCCGTTGGGCAGTGTCCGGCGGCAGGCTCAGCTGAACAGCTTGAACAAATGATCGCCCTCGAGGAGGAAGTGGCCCAGGCCACATCAACATCTTCTTTGGTCCCGGCATTTATCCCGCTCTCTTTGGGCTACTCCTACACGGCTTCGTTCAAGGAGCTTTGTCAATCCCTCTCCACCAAGGGAGAGGGGCCTTCGGGACATTCCTCTCGGTCCAAGAAGGAGGCCTCCAAGGGTAAGTCCCGCCGTCGACATTCGTGGGAGCGGGAGAGGTCCCCTTCCCCGGATAGTCTACATTAGACTTAGGTCGAGGTTGCGGCTAAGGCCGCTGGCTTCACGGTGTCCCCGTCAGGTCAGCCGGCCGAGACGCCCGTCAACGAGTCGAGATTTTTCTCAACCCGCCGGACGGGCTGTTGACTGGAGAAGCCGACAACCCTTCTTTACCAGTTCCCCCGGTGGAAACCGAGGACTTGCCTGTGCCTCCTGTGCTGGAGTCCCCGGTTAAGGTCCCCGAACCGAGGGAGGAGCGGGTTACCCCCGCTCCCTCTCAGACCCACCCTCGGAAACACCGAAGGTCTCGGTCTTGGTCTCGGACCTCTTCTCGGTCCAGCTGATCCCGCCAACATCGGCGGTCTCTGCACCGTGGAAAGTGGCGGCACCGCTCATCCTCATCTTCGTCCTCTTCGGAGGATAGGCTCTGGCGCAAATTGCGTCTGCTCTACGAGGATCTGATGTGGCAGCAGCTCCTTTTGACCGGGAACAAGCCGACTCCATCGCTTTCCCCGGCCATTAAGTGGCTGTCACCAGAGCAGCCGAAACAACCCCTCATTGTAATCGAGGAGCTGAAGCCGGCACTGGTTGTTCGGCCGAAACCATCTGCGCCACCGTGGTGGAACCCCTGCCTCCACAACCTAAAACTGGGGCCCCGACCAAGGATTCTCGGTCGGGTCAGAGTTTGCCCCATCGGTTGTCGGTCACCCTCACTCCCGATCAACCTCGGCAGGTGGAGGGTGGCTCAGGCCCTCGGCAGCTGTTTGCAGACTCCTCGGAGTATGATGATGACTCCTCCCTGTTCTCCAGGCCTCTTGACCTGGAGTCCACTGGGGGTCAGTCGGTGGACGAGAGCCCATCCTCATTCCTGGGAATGCTTCGGCTCATCTCAGAGTCTACTGGGATGAAGCTCGAACCCGTTTCAAAGCGGGCCAAGTATCCCCTCACGGAGATACTGGACCGAGGGGATTCCCCCACGGAGGCCTTCCCAGTGGCTGAAGCCATTGTTGGCCCAGCCCTGGAGCTATGGCAGCGGCCAGCTTCTTGTCCAGCACCTTCAGCCTGGATGGCCCGACAGTATGCACGTTCCCACTGGTTCACTCCCCGGGTTCTCGGAGCACCCCTCCACGGAGGGGCTAGTGACCGACAGTGTTTTCCAGTACTCGGGAAACGCTCAGGATGTGGACAAGCCACCCGATATGGAGTCCAAGAAACTGGACTACTCCGGGCGGAAAGTCTGTGCTGTGTCCTCCCTAGGCCTTCGTCAGGCCAGTTCGGCCGTTCTGATGGCACACTTTTCACACGCCCTTTTGGGCTCCCTGGATGAGGTGATTCCTCATCTCCCGGCTGACCTCCAGACAACGGTCAAGCAGGTGCAGGATCAGGGAAGGGCGGTGGCTAGGCAACAGCTCCAAACTGCCTTGGACATTGGAGACTCTTGTGCCCGGTCAGTAGCGGCCGCAGTGGCCATGCGCCGCAGAGCTTGGCTGCGGATCTCCACTTTCACAGCGGATACCCAGCACAAGCTGGCAGACGTTCCATTGCCTGGGTACCGACTTGTTCGGTCCCGGGGTGGAGGGTCATCTGCAGAGGATCGAGAAGTCCAACGCCACCTTGGACTCGGTCACGTCTGCCCAGAAGGACAAAGGCCGCCAGCAGCAGCGTAAGCCCTTTCGGCCTTCAGCCCCTGCGGCACGTCTGGCCCAGCAACACCAGCATCAGAGCCAGCAGGCTCGCACTTGGCACCCCAAAGCCAAGCCTGCAGCTTCCTCCAGCAGGAAGCCGGGAGGGAAGGGTCCAGGAAGCTCCTTGGCTGGTTCTTCCTCCAAGCCTGCCCAGTGACCAGTTGAGGGGTGTCGCCCCCAACCTAGTTACTCCTCCCTGGGTCCCCCCCCCGGGGGACGGCTCTGCTACTTCCTTTCTGCCTGGTCCAATATCACCACGGACCGCTGGGTGCTGGAAGTGGTAGGAAAGGGTCTGCCTCTGGAATTTGAGCAGTCGCCACCCTATCGAGCCGTTGCCCCATGGGGGGCTACGGGGTCCGCAGCCTCTCTGTCGGCTTGTCGAGCTGACATTGCCCTGCTCCTCCAGAAGGAGGTGATAAGGGAGGTGGCGGATCCTCCATCAGACCCAGGGTTTGTGTCCAGGTATTTCTTGGTCCCAAAACGGACGGGGGGCTGGTGCCCCATTCTAGACCTACACGACCTGAACAAGTTCCTAAATTCTCGAACCTTCAGGATGGTCACTCTAGCTCACATTATTCCATCCTTGGAACGAGGCATGTGGTTCTGTTCTCTGGACCTCCAGGACACGTTCTTTCACGTCCCAATCCGTCCGTCCCACCAGCAATTCCTCCGCTTCAGGGCGGAGGGGTCCCTTTACGAGTTCCGGGCCATGCCCTTCGGCCTCTCTCCAGCTCCGAGGGTCTTTACCAAATGCATGGCAGTGGTGACAGCATTCCTGCAGTGCCGAAGGGTCCGGGTGTACCCTTACCTGGACGACTGGCTGATTGCAGCCCCCTCCAGACCAGAGGTGGAGCGGTCCAGGGATCTGGCCCTCCAGGTCTGCTCTCAGATTGGCCTCCTCATCAACGAGGCAAAATCGGAACTCGTGCCAACACAGGTGATTCAATTCATCAGGGCAGAGCTTGACTCTCTTCGAGCCAGAGCACGGCTCCCAGCAGACAGGGCCGAGGTTCTTTCTTCCTTTGCCCAATCATTTTTGGTTGGGCAATTGCGCCCTGCCCAGGACTTCCTGGGCCTCATGGCGGCCTGCTCCAGCGTGGTCTGTTGGGCCTGTTGGCACATGCGTCCCTTGCAATGGGGACTGGCCCGCCAGTGGTCACAGTACTCCCGTCCTCTGGACCAGCCAGTGACAGTGACCCAGAAGATGTGGAATGCTCTCCAGTGGTGGATCGTTCCAGCTCATCTACAGGAGGGTATCCCGTTCATCTGCCCCGAGACAACGGTCACTGTAACGACCGACGCCTCTCTGGTGGGTTGGGGTACCCATCTGGGGGAGCTGAGAGCGCACAGCCTCTGGTCCCCTCAGGAGTCTCGATGCCACATCAACCTGCTGGAGCTTTGAGCGGTCCGACTAGCCCTCACCGCCTTCGCTCAGTTTGTACGGGGTCAAGTGGTCCAGGTCCAGATGGACACCACCACGACCATGTACTACCTAAACCGCCAGGGCTCGATGCGCTCCTTGTCTCTGTGCAAGGAAGCTTTCCGCACTTGGTCTCTCGTGAGCAGACTGGAGGCGGATCTCCTAGCCATCCATGTGGTGGGAGCCTCCAACATTCTGGCCGATGCACTGAGCCGGATAGGTGCTGCATCTCACGAGTGGTCTCTCCTGCTGGAGATAGTACACGATCTGTTCTCCCACTGGGGCACACCTCAGGTGGACCTGTTTGCCTCCAGGGAGAATTCGAAGCTGAGGCTGTTTTCATGCCCGCCCCCCCCTCAGCAGGGCTCGCGACAGGGGGATGCCTTCTCATGGCCATGGACCCTGGGCCTCTTCTACGCCTTTCCCCCATTTCCCCTTGATCCACAAAGTGCTTCTCAAGGCGAGGAGGGACAAGGCGCAGGTGATTCTGGTAACCTCAGACTGGCCCCGCCAGTTCTGGTATCCAGATCTCCTCAGCCTCCGCTCCAGTCTCCCGAGGCGGCTTCCAACCCGCCAGGACCTGATCTCGGTCAGCCAGGGGAAGGTTCTCCACCCGGACCTTCAATCCCTGCACCTGATGGCCTGGTTTCTGAGCGGCTAGAGTTCCAGGCCTTGGGTCTTTCCAACGAGGTCCTCAGTGTTGAGGCATCCCGTAAGGTGTCGACCAGAAAATGCTACACCTTCAAATGGAAAAGATTCTTCATTTGGTGTCAGGACAAGGGCTTGGACCCTCCTTCCTGTTCCTTGGCCAGCATCCTGGACTACCTGTGGTCCCTTTCTCAGCTAGGGCTTCGGTCGACGACCCTGAAGGTGCACCTGGCAGCCATCTCTGCTTACCGGGCGCGGGCCGGCAAGTAGTCGGTGGCGCAGGAGAAGGTGGTCGGGCACTTTTTCAAAGGCCTTGATCACATATCCCCTCCGGTGTGAGAACCTCCACCTCCGTGGTGGTATTGGCTAAGCTCATGGGCAAGCCATTCGATCCGATGCACATGTGTGACATCTCTTACCTGTCGTGGAAGACCGCCTTCTTGGTGGCTATCACGTCAGCCAGAAGGATGGGAGAGCTCCAGGTGCTTTCCATCGAGTCTCCCTATCTGGTCTTCCACAGGGACAAGGTTGTCCTGCGCCCCCACCCCGAAATTCCTTCTGAAGGTGGTGTCGGAGTTGCACCTTAACCAGGTGTTGACTCTGCCGTTGTTCTACCCCAGTCACACCTCGGAGGCCGAATATAGGCTCCATACTCTGGACCCTAGAAGAGCGCTCTCTTATTATAAGGAGTGAACGGCTGAAGTTCAGGGGAGAGGTTCACCAGCTGTTTCTAACCCACGGTGAAGCCGCACCTGGCAGACCTGCAGCCAAGCGGACTATAGGCAGGTGGGTCACCTCCTGCATAGATTCTCTACAGGTTAGCGGGCATGGAGCCTCCCAAAGGGATAAGAGCTCATTCTACCTGCCATACCGCTGCATCGGTGGCTGCTTCCAGGGACGTCCCTATCCAGGAAATCTGCAGGGCTGCTACCTGGAAGTCAGACACACCTTCATTACCCACTACCACATCGACCTTGAGTCACGCCGGATGCTGGTTTTGGGACCTCGGTTCTCCAGTCCTTATTTCCCAAGTAGGGGTGTTGCTTGCCTCCCTCTTCCCGGAGAACTGCTAGGAGTCTGCCAGTAAGTGTGGATTGAATAACATATCCATGTCCCTAGAAATACAGGTTGCTCACCTGTAACAGGAGTTCTAGGAATGGTATATGTTGTTCATCCACACAACCCACCCGACCTCCCTGGCTTCGACAGACAACCTGGCTTCCAGCAGGCTAGATCTGGCATCATGGGACGGAGCCGAGAGTTTTGTCACGGGTGGGTGGGAGGAGCCAGCTTGAAGACCTTCCAGCAAGATTTAAAGTGGCAAGGAACCTGCCAGTAAGTGTGGATGAACAACATATACCATTCCTAGAACTCCTGTCTGTTACAGGTGAGTAACCTGTATTTATAAGCAGTTTTAGTAAATAAGTTCTAACGCCTCTGTGAATTGCAACACTAGATAGACAGTGAATATAACCAGTGATGAAAATCTAAGATCGAAAGTTCTTTGGACGAAGGCAGCAGCAGGGAGCAATTATCAATGCAGCAATAAACATTCAGATATAATTAATTGAGGCAGTATAGCACAGTGCGTTAAGGCTCTGAGATGCAGATCTGGAGACCTGGGTTTGAATCCTACAGCCGCCTAGCTGCATACTGTGTGATCCTGAGCAGGTTGCTTAACTTCCTCGTGCTTCCAGGTCGCATCTGGAAACAAGCTTAAGCTTAGTGTGCTACTCCTGGTTAAACAGTGTTCCCTTTCCCTAATGCAACATAATCAGTAGTGGTAAAAGTAGAGCAATGTATACTAGGGTAAGGTTTGGATTCCAAATGTCCTTGTAGAGTTCCAAAAGGTTCAGGTGCTGAGACAAGGGTGGACATCGTTGGCCAGCGTGGCCAGGCGACAGCTGGCACCCATAGTGTGACATTCTTCGCTCTCTGGCCCTTAATGCGTCAGACTGCAAGGGTGTTGAACAAGGAGGGGATCTAATTGGCCAAAAGCATGCTAGAGGAAGAGTGGCATCTGGGACCGCTATGTCCCGATGGGAACTGGTAGCTGCAGCGATTGGGGGGAGGGAGAGGTTGAGGGCTGGAGCTTCCCTCATGACCCCAGTGTGGCTATTGCATGCAGAGTAAATGGCCACAGTCAGCTTTTCTTTCTCCTGCAGTGGTGGTTTTAGTGGGCTTTCCTCAGCCCCGCCTCATGTCCCGGGGACGCAAACTGATTAGTCAGAAGGATGCTAGTGGAGGAGTGAGTGGCAGCTGGGACTGCCAAGTCCCGATGAGAGCAGATAGCTGTGGTGATCATCTGGGGGAGGGAGAGGCAGAAAGCTTGAATCCCACTCCTGACCCCTGGCTGTGGCAGGCAGATCAGACTTTTTCCAGTCCCACTGTACCCTTCAGGACTAAGTAGAAGTCTCTGTGACTGTATTTAGCCTCAAGAAGACAGTGGGACCACAAACAAAAGATCAGAGCTTACATAAACTTTAACATGCACTGCATGCTGTTGAATCTCCCACTGCTGCAGCCCTTTTCTGTGTCAGCTGCAAGCGATACTGGGATTTGTAGGTACAGAAAATGTCAGCCTGGAAGTACGCAAAATGAGTCTGATACTGTTTACTGTAGTACAGTACACTGTAAGTAAAACATTTCTGCACACAGTGCAGATTAGGACCAGCCCCACAGCTGGATGTGGAGCACTTAGTTGTGGCTGTTCCTCTGTAAACTGTGCAGTTGAAAGGGTTGTAATTGCATGTATATGTAATTTATAAATGGTTTAAATGTAGGAAAATAAATGGATGAAAATGACTTATTACATTGTCAGCTGAGCAGAAAAATCATTAAACTGTTTGCTTCAAACTCACTGTTACTGAGTTTAGATTATGGATTACCAGTGCTATAGCCGTGGTGTTGCTTTCAAGTTTATTGCTGGCCACTGAGACTTAACCTGTCTGTATGACAGAGATGCAAACCCCACTGACCACCCACCATCACCTGCAGCAAGCTTTGTGGAAATCAGGGAGTAAAACATACCCAGCTCCGTGTTTTATTCTGTGTTTCAGTGACATTTAAGAAAATGTACCAGCAGAAGCAGAAGGAGCTGCAGAAGCAGTATGAGAAGCAGGAGAAGAAACTGAAGGACCTGAAGGCTGGCGGCAAGTCCACAAAGCAGGCTGTAAGTCTCCCCATGGCTCCAGGGCTTTCCTTCTGATCATTGTGGCTTCTCAGATTCTACCCATTTTCCCCATGATAGCTAGACTTGAGATCCAGCATCTTCTCCTCAGTGGAGGGGATTCTGCTTTTAATTACTAATGCAGCCTTGAGTACATTTTAGTATAAACTGATCTGGTTTTAAACAGATAATATAGTATTGATCCCCTCTCTTGACAGTCTTCCACTTACATGTTCACATTCACAGACTGGAAAAAAAAAACTTACTTCTAGGGACGTGGATATGGTGTACTATCCACGCTTTTGACAGTGTTCCTTTCCCCTTAAATCCTACTGGAACATCTTCAAGCTGGCCCCTCCCTCCCACCTGCCTGGGTGGCAACTCCCCTAGCACTGCCCTGTGACGTCAGATCTTCCTTTCTGCTGAAAGAAGGTGGTTCCCTACTTATCGCTCTCACACTGAGTAGGCCCTTTGCTTAATAAAAAAAAACCTTTATCCTGGCCGGTTGTTGGCATTCTTGACTACTTTGGTCCCTCTGTCAGTCGGGCCTTCAGTTGATGACACTCAATGTGCACCTGGCTGCCATCTCTGCCTACCGGGCGCGGGCTGGTATGCAGACAGTGGTGCAGGAGAAGGTGGTCTGGTGCTTTTTCAAGGGCTTCAACCACATTTCCCCTCCAGTGCATGAGCCACCACCACCGTGGGACATGTTGCTGGTATTGGTAAAGCTCATGGGTAAGCCATTAAAACTGATGCACAGGTGTGAGATGTCTCACCTGTCATGGAAGACCACCTTCTTGGCTATGGCATCAGCCAGAAGGATCAGTGAGCTCCAGGCGTTCAGTGGACTCTCCTTATCTGGTCTTCCACAGGGACAAGGTTGTCCTTTGCCCCAACCCGAAGTTCCTCCCAAAGGATGTGTCGTATTTTCACCCTAACCAGGTAATTAATCTGCAGGTGTACTTCACCAACCACACCTCGGAAGCCGAGAACAGGCTCCATATACGTTGGACCTGCGGTGAGCGCTAGCCTGCTATAAGGAGTGCATGGCTGGAGTTCGGAGAGAGGTTCTCCAGCTATTTGTTACCTATGCTGAAGCCGGTCCTGGCCGACCAGCAGCTTAGCTGATGATTGGTCAGAATCCCAGAAGCCCTGCTGACAGACGCAAACAGAAAGATCACCGACACTGTGGTCCCTGGAGGTAAAGTGGGATACAGTGGGTTTATCATTGTCTCCATGCCTGACTGCCCTGTAATGTTCCCTGAAATGGTCAGCAAGGCGTCTACCAGTCTCTCCGATGTAAAGAGCTGCACACCTCCTGCGAAGAATACAGTATACCACATTAGTGGAGGTGCATGAGAACTCCTTAGTGATGTGAAAAAACACCTGTGGAAGGGAGATGCTGATAAACCCATTGTATCCCACTTTATCTCCAGGGACCACATTTTCAGTGATCTTTCTGTTTGTGTCCTTCAGCAGGGCATCTGGGATTCTGACCATAGGAAAAAAAACATGGAAACCAAGCTGATCATCCTTCTTGGCTCCCAGCAGCCCTCTAGTTTAAATGATGCCTTATTTTCTACTAACATCTTTCAGCCACCCCTTGTTTTCCCTAAAGTCTGTTTATATCTGTAAACATTTATTTTCATTTTCACCAGGTGTCTCCCAAGGGTGTAGGCAGGCATGTACACATGTGTACAGTTTTTTGAGTACCTGTCCCAAACCATATGCCTTTTTTTACCATTATCATTCTGATCTAGAGTATCTGAGTTAATGCAGGCCACTTTGTGTCTGTATCTGTTTAAAATTCTGTTGTTTAGTACATATGTATGTGTACAGCCAGTTTCGAGATTAGATGAGTCAACTGATAATGTGACTTGTTTTGAAATAGGGGCAGCAGTTGGAGAGGATGTGTACATTCTTTAATGGGGAGGCGGCAGCAGTTGGAAGCAAGTGTGTACAAAATAGAAATTCTAGGAGCGTGGATATGTTGTTCATCCACACTCTCTGGCATGTCCCTTTCCCCTTTAAATCTCGCCGGAAAGTCTTCAAGCTGGCTCCTCCCACCCACCCGGGTGGTAAATACCTCGGCTCCGTCCCATGACGCCAGATCTTCCTTTCCGCTGGAAGATTCAGGTAACCACGTGCTGCCCGAGCAGTTTGTAGACCCTGGATTCTCAACGTCGGTTTTTACCGCAAACTATTTCTCTAAAACTCATTAGAGTTTACGATTCCGATCCTAGCGCATCGGACATGGAGGACAAATCGTCCCTGGATTTCGCCGGTGTCCTTGTGGCCAGAAAATGTTGCGCACCGATCCCCACCTCTCGTATGTCTTTTGCTTAGGTGTCGTACATGACACCACCTCTTGCACCATCTGTCTGGCCTTCCATCCCAACGTCCTGGACGATCACAAGGCGCGCCTAAAATTGGGGAGACCGAGACAAGAATCCACCTGTGAAATCAAGGAGGCAAGGTAGTGGTTTCATGTGTCATGATCCGCCTCGAACAGTTCTATCAAATGGCGGCTTTCAAGGATGAAGTTGCTCAAGCTTCGGCCAGCCGAAGTTTTTTCATGCCCCTCAACCTTGGCTGTACTTCTACTGGGTCCTTTTGGGAGTTGTGCCAGTCTCTCTCCACACCAGGGGTGAGGCACCCTCGGGCTCGCACTCCTCCTGCCCTCGGAAGAGGGACAAGGACCCCAAGTCTTCTTCCTCCAGAAGGAGACGTTCCTGGGACCGAGAGAGGTCAGACTCTCAGAAACTTGCGGTCTTGACCTCTGTCGAGATCGCTTCCTCGGCCGCCGGCTTTTTGGACCTTCCGTCAGGCCAAGGCACAGAGACCGAGGAAATGGCTGAACTGGCCGAGAGATCTCTCGACCCGATCGAGTCTTTGTCACCGACTCTGGTCGGCGACTCCTTAGAAAGGACACCTGTCCTTTCCTTCAAACAACATGAAGTCTTGCTGTATTCTGACTAAATGTAGTTAGCCCCAGCACTTAAACTGCCCCGGAGAGTAAAGAGTTAACTCTATGCAGAAGCATAGAACGTTGAGCTCGAGCTCGGTTTTCAAATCTCTGTCTCTACCACTCTGAAGTGTAACCGTCAGATTTTTTTACTCCGCCTAACTGTGAAGTCGCTCCGGAGATTCCTCCTGCACTTCGGTTCAGTATGAGTTTAAATCGGTCAGTTTTGCCTAACCGTTTCTTTATTTTGGTCTTCTTACCTCTGTCTCGGTAACAGTAAGTGGTAGTAGTCGGTAGTTGTATTATTGTGGAAATTGTTTTTGCCCTCGGTTCTTCTCTGGTTGGTCCGGTTTGGAACCGAACCCTATTGTATTTCTGTCTTGTTCCTAAATATTACTGTGGTTTCTGGTACTCATCGGTTCCTAAAAAAATTCAGATTTTCGTTTTTTTTTTTTTTTTTTTGTTTAACTGACCCATGACACAGTTGGAATCAATCAGTTTTTAGTTGCCTGGCATAATAGCGGTAAGGGTAACTTTTCAGTATTCCGGCATGTCTGAGAAACCCAAAAAGAAAACTAGTCCCACTGGGTTTCAGCACTGTACCGAGTGTAAGGAGGCCTTTGCTAAGGCTGACTCTCACCTGGTCTGTGCGTACTGTCTGGGGTTTGACCACCTCAAAGAAGACTGCCAAATCTGTAAAAACTTTCCCAAAGCCACTCTGGAAAAAACATTTGAGTAGGCTAAGGGAGAGGGAGGCCGAGAAGTCCGCTGACCCGGATGGCCAGCCCAGTTCGGTGGCTGCCGAACCTGAGGGGGTGCCCACTGACCTGGGCGATACCTCCTCGGGCAAAAGGAGAGCCAGTTCTGCGGAATCGGTTCCTAGCAAAAGGAAACAAAAATCAGCCGGTTCGGATCCTACTTCCCATGGTCTGTCCGCTGAGGAGATTGCTAAAGCGATTTCTGTTGTTCATTCGCTTTGCCCGGTTCCGACCAAACCGACAACGGTTCATAGAGATTCGGTTCGGTCAGACATAGTCCCTTCTGACATTGAGCCAGAGGCTTTCTATGAGGGCGATTGGGATGGAGAAGAAGAGTATGATGAAGAGGAAGATGAAGGCCTAGATGAGCCTGTAGAACCTGACATCTCCCCAGACAGGCCTTACAGTGCGTCTCCTCCCAGACTTTGAGTCCCCCCCCTCCCATTTCTTGTTTTACAAGAAAGTGGCTGATACCCTTCAGCTCCAAGTGGAAGAAGCTGAACAGGATCTGGAGGAACCTGACTTCCTGGAAATGATGGATGTCCCAGAGTCGAAGAGAGTGTCTACCCTCTGCATAAATCCCTGGGGAAACAGACACAAAAAATTTTGCAGTTTCCAACTTCTATACCTCCTGTGGATAAAAAGATGGACAAGAGATATACCTTGTCAGGTCCTGGAATAGAATTTCTTACAACTCATTGCAGCCATGTTGGGGTAGTGCAGGCTGCAGCCTGTGATAAGGCTTAATATTCCCCTGGCATCTCACCCCCCAGATAAGGATTCTAGGAAGGTGGATACCATGGCCAAGAAACAATACTTGGCATCCTCTTTGGGACTCAGACAAGCCAATTATATGGCATATACAGCCAGGTACCAGAAATAGAGGTGGGATATGGTTCTGGAACTGGCTAAGAATGCCCCTCCCCAGCTAGCCAAGGAGATGGAGAAGGTGGCTGCAGATGGTATTGAGGCATCCAAGGTCCAATTTCACGCTGCTGTTGACTCGAATGATGTGCATTCCAGGGTCATGGCTACATCTGTCTCCATGAGGAGATTAGCTTGGCTCAGATGTACCAATCTGTCACAGGATACCCAGACTAAGGCCATGGATGTTCCTGTTACTGGTAACTCTGTGTTTGGTGAACAAACAGAGGCTTACATGAAGAAGATGGATGAGTACAGGACCACCTAAAGGAGTGCTGCAACAAAAGAGAAGCAGGCCACTCCTCAGAAGAAGCAGTTTAGGGCTGACAGGGGCAGGCCTTTTAACAGGCCTTTTTACCAAGCCCAGGCTTCCTCTTCTTTCCAGCAGAGAGGGGGTTCTTCAGGGTAAGAGGCAGACAAGGGATGACCAGGACCCCAGCATCCACTCAGTCCAAGCCCCCTGCCAAACTGACACCCTGAGGTGTCAGTCAGGGTCGCCTCCCCAATTCCTGTAGGGGGCAGGCTGGCTCACTATTCCCAGGCCTGGGATTCCATTGCCTCAGACAGATGGGTCCTGGAAGTAGTGAGCCAGGGACTTGTTCTCAGTTTCAAAAGGTTCCCAAAAATGAGAGCAAGATCTTTCAGCCCTCTCTCCCCCCTTGGAGACAAAGGCCTTAGAGGCAGAAGTCTCCTCGCTTCTGCTCTTGCGAGCAGTAGAGAAGGTACCTCTTGTCACAGGGGAAAAGGACTTTATTCCAGATACTTCCTTACCCCAAAAAAGACGGGAGTGGCGACCCATCCTAGATTTAAGGTACCTCAACAAACACTTAAAACCAAAGTTTAAGATGGTGACTCTGGGAGTAATTCTCCCCTCTCTGAGACCAGGAGACTGGCTAGCCTCCCTGGATCTCAAGGATGCCTATTTCCACACACCCATCAGACATTCCCACAGAAAGTACCTCAGGCTCGAATTGCCCTCAGGCCATTATCAGTTCAGAGCCATGCCTTTCAGCGTAACATTGGCTCCAAGGGTGTTTACCAAGTGCCTGGCAGTAGTGGTAGCATTCCTCAGGAGACAAGGTATCCTTCTGTTCCCATACCTGGATGACTGGCTCCTAGTAGGTCAGTCCCTAGGCCAAGTCAACTCAGCCTTAGAGGTCACCCAAAGGCTCCTGGAGTCCTTGGGCTTCATTCTAAACTTAGAAAAGTCGGTTCTGGAACCAACTCAGCTGCTCACTTTCATAAGGGCGGACATAGACACGACCCAGGCAAGAGCATTCCTTCCTCTTTCAAGAGTTCAGTCTCTAGTCACTCTGGCTTCCTCTTTTCAACCTCTAGCTTCTCGTCCAGCCAGACATTTTCTTCAGTTACTGGGCCACATGGCAGCCTCCACAGCTGTGGTCCAGGGAGCAGCGTTTCAGATGAGAGATATTCAATTTCATTTCAGATCTTACTGGTGTCAGAAAAAAGACCCTCTCTCCAAATTGGTTCCAGTGTCCCAGACTCTAGTTCAGGCACTCCAGTGGTGGCTGGAGGAGGACAACCTTCGGCAAGGTGTCCCATTCATCAGTCAGGCTCCTTCAGTGATTCTCACCACAGATGCCTCTCTCCTAGGCTGGGGGGCCCATCTGGACCAGCTTACAGCTCAGGGAACCTGGTCTCACCAGGAGTCCTTCCTTCACATAAACCTTTTGGAGTTGAGGGCTGTCTTTCTAGCTCTGCAGACATTCTCAACTGTGGTTCAGGGGAAAGTAGTACAAATCAGGACAGACAATACCACAACCATGTGGTACATCAACAAGCAGGGAGGCACTCGGTCCTCGGCCTTGTGCACGGAGGCCATGAAGGTATGGTCTCTGGCTTATTCCCTTCACACTTCCTTGGTGGCTGTACACCTGTCAGGGAAGGACAACATCTTAGCAGATGCTCTCAGCAGAATTTCTCAAGGTCATCATGAATGGACTCTGAATCCCCTGGTCCTTCAGGTTATCTTCAACAGGTGGGGGACTCCAGAGATAGATATCTTTGCAGCCCAGGACAATCATCAACTTCCTCTCTTTTGTTGCAGGCCTCCTCTACTGGGCTCTGTACACCAGGAGGCTGTACTATTGGATTGAACAAGCAGGTTCCTGTATGCATTTCCTCCTTTCCCTTTGATTTTCAGGGTTCTGATCAAGACCAGATCTCAGATCTCAGCCTTGCAGGGTGATCCTAGTGGCACCAGACTGGGCCAGGCAGCCGTGGTATCCTCTACTACTGTCATTGTCAGTGACAAGGCCTCTGTGTCTTCCTAGACACTTCAATCTGCTGACATCTTCTCAGGGGAGGATCCCCTATCCCAATCTTCAGGCTCTCAGGCTCAAGGCCTAGCTCTTGAAGAGTTAGAATATGCACATCTAAACCTTTCTCAATCGGTTTTGGATATTCTGGAGGTTAGCAGGAAACCTGCTACCAGAAAAACTTACAATTCCAAGTGGAAAAGATTTGTTTTTTGGTGTTCCCAGATACCTGTTCATCCAGAATTGGCTGGCATTGCTACTGTATTGGACTATTTGGTGCATCTTAATAGTTTAGGCTTTCGGCCCACTACACTTAAGGTGCATTTGGCAGCTGTGTCTGCCTTCCTTTCAGCTGGGAAGGGCTCTTCCTTAGCCTCTCATCCAGTTTTCCAGAAATCCTTCAAAGGTCTGATGCATGTTAATCCTCCCTTTCGAGCCCCTACCCCTTCTTGGGATCTGAACATCTGTATAGCACAGCTTATGCAGCCCCCTTTTGAGCCTCTATCTTTAGCAGAGCTGAAATACTTGACATGGAAAACTGTATTCCTGGTAGCCATTACCTCAGCCAGGAGGATCAGTGAGTTACAGGCTTTATCAGTGGAACCTGGTTTTATTTCTTTTCACAGGGATAAGGTGGTCCTTCGAACTAACAGAAAGTTTCTTCCCAAAGTGGTCTCAGACTTTCATCTGAACCAATCTATGACATTGCCTGTGTTTTTTGCTGACCATTCTTCCTCTGGGGAATGAAGATTACACAGTCTCGATGGGAAAAGGACCCTTAGTTACTATGTGGAGCATACTAAGGCCTGTAGGAATGGATGTTCTCAGTTATTTCTCACCTATGGTGAGGTGGGAAAGGGCAAACCAGCCACCAAGAGAACTGTTGCCAGGTGGATTGTTCCCTGTAACCAGTTCTGCTATTCAAAACTTAGGAAGGAACCTCCCCTCAGGCCTGAACGCTCATTCTACCAGGGGTACAGCTGCTTCGCTTGCAGCAGCTAAGGATATACCTTTAGTGGAAATCTGTAAAGCAGCCACCTGGAAAACTGTTCACACATTTACCAAGCATTATTCTCTGGACATTCAGTCTAGAAGTGATGCTAGGTTTGGCACAGCTGTGCTGCAGAACCTGTTCCCAAAATAGGTTCTGTGACCCCCTCTCCAAGGGGGTACTGCTTGGTAGTCTGCATTTAGTCAGAATACAGCAAGACTTCATGTTGTTTGAAGAAAAAAATAACTCACCATAGTAGTGTTGTTTCTTCTAATGGATTCTAGCTGTATTCTGACCTCCCTCCCTGCCTCCCCTCCTAGAACCCAGTAGTTTTGGGATGTGGGTGGGCAGGCACAGTGCTGCACCCCAGAGGTGTACTTGGCTTGCCCTATCTGATGGGTTTTAGTTATGTTTTAGCTCTCTACCTACTTTGGTTTTATATTTAGCTTTCTTTTTGGGATTCTCGACTTGTCTTTTGACCCTAAAAACAATTTGTGCAGCCATTTGGCTTGCAAGAGTTGAAATAATTTCCACCTATTACTTTTATTAGTTAGTGCTCGTAATAATCTGATGGTTACACTTCAGAGTGCTAGAGACAGAGGTATGAAAACCGAGCTCGAGCTCAACGTTCTATGCTTCTGCATAGAGTTAACTCTTTACTCTCTGGGGCAGTTCAAGTGCTGGGGCTAACTGCATTTAGTCAGAATACAGCAAGACTCCATTAGAAGAAACAACATTATTAGGTAAGTAATTTTTTCTTCCCCGACGAGGAGACCCTGCCCTCGGATGTCCCGATCGAGGGAACGGTGCCGGAACCTCAGTTCTCTCAGACTCCGCATCTCCGGACGGTCAGTTTAATTCCTTGCTGGTCTCGATCGAGTACCAGGACCCCTTGGCCCGAAAACCAAAGAAAAGTCACACTCCAGAAAGAGGCGTCCACTGATCCTCATCCTCCTAGATGAGAAGAGACTTCAACGAAGCTCCGTACATTATGAGGATCTCACGCTGGCAACAGCTTTATTCTGACCGTCAGTGCCGCTCCGCCGGGCAGCACCGTTACTTGGCCCCCGCCTCAGGCCGACGCCGACCCTCCGGAACCAGGCCACGGGTTCCCCTCCCGGGGCCGCACTGATTCCAGCTCGGCCTGCTTCGTCTCCCCGCTGATATTGGTGGAACCACCCCTAAGCAGCCTCCTCAGGGGGCTCGAAGAGGACTGGACAGACACCGACTGCCCTGTCGCCTGTCCGCCACTGTTGTCCCCGATCACCCTCGGCGTATCGAGGGAGACATAGGCAGGAGACCATTATATCCCGACTCGGATGCCACTGGTTTGCACTAACATCCGGGTGATGATGAGTCATCAGTGGCAGGCTTGGAGGAAGGTCCTTCCTCTTTTCAGGGCATCCTCCACCTGATTTCCGAATTGAGCAGAATGCCCTTGGAGCCTATCCAAAAGAAGGTGGAATACTCCCTCACGGATATCTTCGAGAGGTGGTATACCCCGACAGAGGCCTTTCCAGTGGTCGGAGCCATTGTTGGCCCGGCCCTTGAGCTATGGCAGCACCATGCCTCCTGTCCAGCTCCATCTGCCTGCATGGCCCGCAAGTATACGATACCCATGGGGTCCCTAGCGGGGATCACAGAGCATCCCTCGGCTGAAAGTCTTGTGACTGCTTCTGTGTTTAGATGCACTGGTAGCTCAGCCGACACTGACCGCCCTCTGGACAAGGAGTCCAAGAATATGGACCATTCTACTCGGAAGGTTTATGCGGCCTCATCCTTAGGTCTTCGTCAGGCCAGCTCGGCTGTGAGCATGGCACACTTCTCTCATGCCCTCCTTGGGTCATTAGATAAAGTCCTCCCTCATCTCCCAGCGGACATGCAGACCACGGTGAAGCAAGTCCGTGACCAGGGCCGTGCTGTTGCAAAACAGCAGCTCCAGACGGCCCTAGACATTGGAGATTCCTGTGCCCGCTCCTTGGCAGCCGCAGTGGCCACTCACCGCAGGGCCTGGCTGAGGTTATCCTCCTTTCCGGCGGATACTCAGCACAAGTTAGCTGTCGTGCCCTTCCTTGGCAGCAACCTCTTCGGTCCAAGAGTGGCTGGTCACCTCCAGCGCATACAGCAGGCCTGTGCCACCTGGGATGCTACCTCTGCAAAGGGTTCTTCGGGCAAGAACCAGCAGAAGCGCAAGAAGAAGCCATTTCGGCACTCTTCCCCTGCAGTTAGGCAGTCCTCCTTTCAAAGAGGCCAGCAGCAACAGCAGCAGGCTCAAGCTTGCGCCCAGGCCCAAGTAGGTCCCACAGTCTCGTGAAAGGAGGGGCCGAGGTGCTGGTCCAGGAGCCCTCCTCCTCCTCTAAGCCTGCTCAGTGACGGGTCGGGGTTGCCACCCCTATACCCATCACGCCAGCTCTGGGTCCTCCCGTGGGGGGCCAGCTCTGTCACTTTCTTTCTGCCTGGTCCGGTATCACTTCGGACAGGTGGGCTCTGGAAGTGATTGGCTAGGGACTGCCTCTGGAATTTGAGCAGTACCCTCCCAGTTGAGCTCATGCCCCTCGGGAGGAAAGGGTCTCAGCTTGCACTCAGTAGGCCCTTCGGGATGACATTGCTCAGCTCCTCCGCAAGGAGGCAGTAGCTCCAGTGCCGGATCCTCCTGCAGACCCAGGCTTCATGTCCAGGTACTTCCTGGTGCCCAAGCGGATGGGGGATTGGCACCCCATCCTATATCTCCACGACCTGAATCAATGTCTCAGGTCTTGCACCTTCCGGATGGTAACTCTGAACCAGATCATACCATCCCTGGAGCGAAACGTGGTTCTGTTAACTGGATCTACAGGACGCGTTTTTTCACGTCCCAATCTGTCTGTCTGTCCCATCAGCGGTTCCTCTGCTTCAGGGTCGAGGGGACCTTGTACGAGTTCTGAGCCATGTCGTTCGGCCTGTCATCGGCCCCACGGGTTTTCACCCAAGTGCATTGCAGTGGTGGCAGCCCATCTTCAGCATCGAGGAGTTCGGATAAACCCTTATCTCGATGACTGGCTCTTGGCAGGTTCCTCCCTTCAGGAGGTAGAGAGATCCAGGGATCTGGCCCTCCGAACCTGCTCCCGACTCAGCCTCCTTATCAACGAGGCCAGTTCAGAACTCGGCCCTCTCAGGTGATGGGCTTCATCAGGGCAGAGCTGCACTCTTGTCAAGCCAGAGCTCGCCCCACGGACAGGGTGGAGGTTCTGTCCTCCTTTGCACAATCATTTTGGTTGGGCACTTATGCCTGCCCGGACTTCTGCCTTCTGGGCTACATGGCGCGAGGCCCTCGGTGGTCCATTGGGCCAGGTGGCTCATGCGCCCCCTCCAGTGGGAGCTGGCCGCCCAGTGGACTCAGTGCCACGGTCACTTTGACCAGCTGATCACTGTAACCCAGAAGATGTGGGACGCTCTCCAGTGGTGGAGCATCCCAGACCGGTTGCAGGAAGGAATCCCTTTTGTCTGCCCTGAGCTGATGGTCATCCTGACGACAGATGCCTCTCTTATGGGCTGGGGAGCCCACATGGGGGACAGCAGGGCCCACGGGTTCTGGACCCCTGAGGAGTCCCGATGCCACATCAATCGGTTGGAGCTCAGAGCAGTCAGACTGGCCCTTTCAACTTTCACTCCTCAGCTCCAGGGTCAAGTGGTTCAAGTCCAGACGGACAATACCATGACCATGTACTCACTCAACAAACAGGGCGGCACGCACTCCGCCTGCTATGCAAGGAGGCACTCCAATCTGACCTCGCCAGCCGTTGGAGGCGGATTCCCAGCCATCCATGTGTGCAGAGTCTCAAAACCAACTGGCGGATGCTCCAGCCGCTTAGGGCCAGACATCCCACTGGTGTCTCTCCATCCAGAGGTAGCTACAGTCTGTTCTTTCATTGGGGCAAACCATTGGTGGACCTGTTTACCTCCAGTGAGAACACCAAGCTGAGTCTGTACCATGCCCGCCCAGCTCAGCAGGGCTCGCTGCGGGGGGATGCCTTCTGCAGGCCGTGGACCCCAGGCCTCCTCTACGCCTTCCCTCCATTTCCCTTGATCCACAAGGTGTTACTCAGGGTGAGGAGGGACAAGGCGAAGGTGATCCTGCTAGCCCCAGATTGGTCCCGCCAGTTCTGATATCCAGATCTCCTCAGCCTTAGCTGCAGGACCCCGGAGTGGCTTTTTTTCATGCCCGACCTGATATCATTGAACCAGGAAGGTATTCCATCTGACCTTCAATCCTTGCACCTCACAGTCTGGGTACCTGAGCGGCTAGAGTTCCAGGCTCTGGGTCTTTCCGAGGATGTCTGCAACTGCGGGTGGAGGCATTTCGTATGAATCGACTCGAAAACGTTGCTCTCAAATGGAAAAAGGTTTTCCATTTGGTGTCAGGTTAAGAGTCTAGACCCCTATCCTGCTCTGTGGCTAACATCTCAGACTACCTCTGGTCTCTCTCCAAAGGGGGTTTATGGTCATCGACCTTCTGGTGCACCTGGCAGCCATTTCGCCTTACTCGGGCGCCGGGTCAGCCAACATTGGACAGTGAGAGAGTCGTTCGTGTGGCCTGGATCATATCCTCTCCGTGCGTGAACCTCCACCTTCGTGATCTGTTGCTGGTTTTGCAAAGCTCATAGGCAAGCCATTCGAATCCATGCACAAGTGTGAGCTCACACTGTGGAAGACCCTCCTGGTGGCTATCAGTCAGCCAGAAGGACAGCTGAGTCTATAGCGCTCTGTGGACTCCCTTATCTGGTCTTCCATAGGGACAAAGTTGTCCAGCCACCACCTGAAATTCCTTCCGGGGTGGTTTCTGAGTTTCACCTAACCAGGTGTTGACTCTACCGGTATACTACCCTAACTACACCTCAGATGCCGAATACAGGCTCTATACCCTGGACCTGAGACGTGCTCTCTCTCCTATTATAAGGAGAGGTCGGCAGAAATTCGGGGAGAGGTTCGCCAGCTATTTGTCACCTACGCTGAAGCCACTTCTGGCAGATCTGCAGCTAAACGGACCATTGTGAGATGGATTACATCATGCATAGGTTCAGGGGCTGAGTTGGCAGGCAAGAGCTCCCAGAGGGATAGGAGCTCATTCTACCTGCCATATGTTGCATCAACAGTGGCTGCTTCCAGGACATCCCTATCCAGGAAATCTGTCGGCTGCTACCTGGAAGTCAGCAGACACCTTCGCTACTCCACTACTACATCGACCTTGAGTCACGCCAGGATGCTGGTTTTGGGGCCTCGGTTCTCCAGTCTCTATTTCCCAAGTAGGGGTGTGCGCCTTTGCCCTTCCTCCGGAGAACTGCTTGGTTCGTTAGAGTGGTGGATGAACTACATATCCATGCTGCAAGAACAGGTCTAGGAGCTTGATATGTTGTCTATCCACACTGTCTGGCATTGTTCTTTCCCTTTAAATCTTGCCGGAAGTCTTCAAGCTGGCTCCTCCCACCCACCCGGTGGTAAATACCGCCCGCCCCCATGACGCCAGATTCTCCTTTCCGCTGGAAGATCTAGGTTCCCTGCTTCTGCAGTGTTGAGGCCCTGATTCGCTTCACGCTTCACCGCGATCTTCTTGCTCTAAAACTCGCTAGAGTTTGGTGACTCTGATTCGACATGGATGACAAGTCATCCCCTGGTTTCGCTGTGTCCTTATGTGATTTGAAAAATGTCGCAAGACCGATCCCCACCTTCCTTCCATCCCACCGCCTTGAGGATCATCAGCGCGCCTGAAGTTGGTAGACCGGAGCTCCGCAACCCACCGTAAAATCCAAGAAGGCCAGGTGGGCGTTTGCGCTGCTGCGGGATCTGCCGGAAGCAGCTCGAGTGCATGGCGGCCTTCGAGGAAGAAGCCGCCCAAGCCTTGGCTAGCCGAGGTTTCTTCGTGCCACTCAATCTGGGCTCTTCCTTCTCAGGATCCTTTCGGGATTTGTGCCAGTCTCTCCCTACCAAGGGTGAGGCTCCCTCGGGCTCGCACTCATCCCGTTCTAAGAAAAAGGATCCTAAAACAACTTCTTCGGGTCGAAGAAGACGCTCCTGGGACCGGGAGCGGTCCGATGTCTCGACTGTCGAGATTGCCTCCTCGCCGCCGGGTTTTCAGACCTCCGGCCTGGACCGGCTTAGAACGAGGAGTCGGGCTGATCCGCCGAGATTATTCTCGACCCTATCGAGCCGTATCACCGACACCTGTCTTGATTCCCTGGAGAGAATGCCCATTCTCTCCTTCCCCAACGAGGAGACCCGTCCCGCGGACCTCCCGATCGAGGGACAAGAACCGGATCCTCGGTTTTCACCGAGTCCGGTCTCTCCCGATCGACAAAGCCGACACCATCGGTCTTGATCAAGGAGTAAGTCCTCTTCGGTCGATCGACCCACAAAAGGACACAAACACTCCCGCAAGAGGCGCCACCACCGTTCCTCTTCCTCCTTGGACGAGGAGAGGCTTCGACGAAAAATTCGTCGACACTGCGAGGATCTTATGTGGCAGCAACTCCTGCTAGCTGCCTTTGCTAGTTAGCTGCTAGCAGGTCAGGCGGCTCCTCGGGCGGTCCTGCTATCTCTTAGCCTCAGCCTCTTGGCCTCCTCCGACACAGATTTCTCCGGTGCCGGTCCCTTCGGGGGCTCCGGTGCGCCTTCCGCCGCAGCCGGTTTCAGGTTCCCCACCAATATTGGTGGAACCTCCATCTAAGCTGCCCCGTGGGGGGATTCCCTCCAAGGAGGCCCGACAGTCTTTGGGTCTTCCTCACAGACTGTCAATTATGGTCACCCCTGATCGCCCTAGGCGTATCGAGGGAGACTTAGGTGGTCAGCCCTTATATCGGGACTCTTCAGATTCCGATAATACTGGCCTTCATCCTCATGATGAGCTCGTGTCAGGCCTGGAAGAAGGGCCTTCCTCCTTCCAGGGCATCCTCCGGCTCATTTCTGAGTCCACGGGGATGTCCCTGCAGCCTATCCAGAAGAAGGCAGAATATACCCTTACGGATATTCTTAAGAGGGGGATACCCCTACGGAGGCTTTTCCAGTCGCCAAAGCCATTATTGGCTCGGCCTTGGAACTCTGCAAGGCGCCGCCTCCTGCCCAGCTCCATCTGCCCGCGATGGCACGCAGTACGCGGTGCCACAGGGTCCTTGCGGGGTTTACTGAGCACCCTCGGGCGGAAAGCCTTGTGACTGCCTCAGTGTTCAGGCGGACGGGCAGCTGGGCGGATACTAACCGCCTCCGGACAAAGAGTCTAAACTTATGGACCACTCGGCCCGAAGGTCTATGCAGCATCTTCCTTGGGCCTTCGTCAGGCAAGCTCAGCAGTGATTCTGGCACACTTCTCTTACGCCCTCTTGGGGTCGCTGGACGAAGTTCTTCCTCACCTCCCAGCTGACATGCAGACCACGGTTAAGCAGGTCAGGGACCAGGGCAGAGCTGTTGCTAAACAGCTCCAGACTGCACTGGACATGGGTGATTCCTGTGCCCGTTCACTAGCTGCAGCGGTATCCACTCGCCGCAGGGCTTGGCTGAGGTTATCCTCCTTTCCCGTGGATATTCAGCACAAGCTAGCTGATGTGCCCTTCCTTGGCACCGACTTCTTCGGGCCAGGAGTGGCAGGTCATCTGCAGCGCATCGAGCAGTCTAATGCCACCTTAGACGCCACCCTCTGCTAAGGGTTCTTAGCAAGAACCAGCAGAAGCGCAGGAAGAAGCCTTTTCGTCATTCTTCCCCTGCGGTCAGACAGCCACCCTTCCAGGGGGGTCAGCAACAGCAGCAGGTTCAGGCTTGGCGCCTAGGCCCAAGCAAGGTCCCCAGCAGCCCCGCAAAGGAGGCCGAGGTGCTGGTCCAGGTGCCTCCTCCCCCTCCTCTAAGCCTGCCCAGTGACGGGCCGAGGGTGGCCTCCCCCCTACCCGTCACTCCAGCTCTGGGTCCTCCCGTGGAGGGCCGGCTCCGCCACTTCCTTTCTGCCTGGTCCGGTGTCACCTCGGACAGGTGGGTTCTAGAAGTGGTTGGGCAGGGTCTGCCCCTAGAATTCGAAGCAGTACCCTCCCAGCTGAGCCCGTGTCCCCACGAGGAAAGGATCCCAGTCGCCCAGTCTGCCCTTCGGGACGACATTGCGCTGCTCCTCCCTAAAGAGGCGGTGGCCCGAGTGACGGATCCTCCTTCAGACCCAGGCTTTGTCTCCAGGTATTTCCTGGTGCCCAAACGGACGGAGGGGGTTGGCGCCCCATTCTAGACCTGCACGACCTGAATCGGTATCTCAGGTCTCGCACCTTTCGGATGGTAACTCTGAACCAGATCATACCATCTCTGGAGCGAAACATGTGGTTCTGTACACTGGATCTTCAGGACGCCTTTTTCCATGTCCCTATCCATCCGTCCCATCAGCGGTTCCTCCGCTTCAGGGTCGAAGGGACCCTGTACGAGTTCAGAGCCATGCCATTCGGCCTGTCATCGCCCCATGGTCTTCACCAAATGCATTGCAGTGGTGGCAGCCCATCTTCGGCGCCAGGGGTCTGTGATTACCACTACCTGGATGACTGGCCCTGGTGGGATCCTCCTTCAGGAGGTGGAGAGGTCCGGGACCTGACCCTCCGAACCTGCTCACACTTGGGCCTTCTGATCAACGAGGCCAAATCGAACTCGCACTCTCTCAGGTGATGGGCTTCATCGGGCAGAGCTCGACTCGCAGGCCAGAGCTCGGCTCCCCAGGACAGGGGGAGGTTCTCCTCCTTTGCCCAATCATTTCTGGTTGGGCACTCGCGCCTGCCCGGACTTTCTGCGCCTCCTGGGTTACATGGCGTGCACGTCGGTGGTCCGCTGGGCCAGACTGCACATGTGCCCCCTTCAGTGGGAGCTGGCCGCCCAGTGATCTCAGCGTCAGGGTCTTTTCGACCAGCTGGTCACAGTCACCCAGAGGATGTGGGACGCTCTCCAATGGTGGACCGTCCCAAGTCATCTGCAGGAAGGGTTCCCGTTTGTCCGCCCCGAGCCGACGGTCGCCCCACGATCCGATGCCTCTCTCTTGGGCTGGGAGCCCACATGGGGGACCACAGAGCTCACGGGCTCTGGACCCCAGAGGAGTCCCGATGCCACATCAACCTGTTGGAGCTTAGGGCAGTCAGACTGGCTCTGTCAGCTTTCGCTCCTCAGCTCCGGGGTCAAGTGGTTCAAGTCCAGATGGACAATACCACGACCATGTACTAGCTCAACAAACAGGGCGGCACGCACTCCCATCTGCTATGCAAGGAGGCGCTCCGGATCTGGACCTTCGTCAGCCGGCTGGAGGCGGATCTCCTAGCCATCCATGTGGCAGGAGTCGCGAACCAACTGGCGGATGCTCTCAGCCGCCTAGGCCAGACATCCCACGAGTGGTCTCTCCATCCAGAGGTAGCTTACCACCTGTTCTCCGTTGGGGCAAACCGTTGGTGGACCTGTTTGCCTCCAGGGAGAACACCAAGCTGAGGCTGTACCATGCCCGCCCCACTCAGCAGGGTTCGCTGTAGCAGGATGCCTTCTCGAGGCCGTGGACCCCAGGCCTCTTTTACGCCTTTCCTCCATTTCCCTTGATCCACAAGGTATTGCTCAAGGTGAGGAGGGACAAGGCGAAGGTGATCCTGGTAGCCCCAGATTGGCCACGCCAGTTCTGGTATCCAGATCTCCTCAGCCTCGGCTGCAGGACCCCGGAGCGGCTGGGTACACGCCCGGACCTGATATCACTGAACCAGGGGAAGGTCCTTCATCCGGACCTTCAATCCCTGCACCTCACAGCTGGTCTCTGAGCGGCTAGAGTTCCAGGCTTTGGGTCTTTCGGAGGATGTCTACACCGTGGTGGAGGCATCTCGAAAAGAATCGACCAGGAAATGTTATGCCTTCAAATGGAAGAGATTTTCCATTTGGTGTCAGGGTAAAAGTCTGGACCCCTTATCCTGCTCAGTGGCTAACATTCTAGACTACCTTTGGTCCCTCTCCAAAGGGGGTCTTCGGTCATCGACCCTTAGGGTGCACCTAGCAGCCATATTGGCTTGAGCGGGCGGTCAGGTCGGCCGACTAGCTCAGGAAAGGTGGTCGGGCGGCTTTTCAAGGCCTGGATCACATATCCCTCCGTGCGTGAACCTCCACCTCCGTGGGATCTTTGCTGGTTTTGGCAAAGTTCATGGGCAAGCCATTCGAACCCATGCACAAGTCTCGCTTCGCACTTGTCGTGGAAGGCGGCCTTCTTGGTGGCTATCACTTCCAGCCAGAAGGGACGGGGAGCCCAGGCGCTTCAGTGGACTCCCCCTATCTGGTCTTTCACAGGGACAAAGTTGTCCTGCGCCCCCACCTGACATTCCTTCCGAAGGTGGTGTCAGAGTTTCACCTTAACCAGGCCTTGACTCTGCCGGTATACTACCCTAATTACACCTCGGATGCCGAGTACAGGCTCCATACTCTGGACCTCAGGCATGCTCTCTCCTACTATAAGGAGAGGACGGCGGAAATTCAGGGAGAGGTTCGCCAGCTTGTTTGTCACCTACGCTGAAGCCGCTTCTGGCAGACCTGCAGCCAAGCGGACCATTGCCAGATGGATTACATCATGCATAGGTCTGTGCTATGAATTGGCAGGTAAGGAGCCTCCCAAAGGGCTAAGGGCTCATTCTACCTGTCATACTGCTGCTCCGGTGGCTGCTTCCAGGGACATCCCTATCCAGGAAATCTGTCGGGCCGCTACCTGGAAGTCAGCAAACACCTTTATTACCCATTACCACATCGACCTAGAGTCACGCCGGGATGCTGGTTTTGGGGCCTCTGTTCTCCAATCTCTATTCCCTAAGTAGGGGGTGTGCGCCTTGCCTCCCTCCTCCCGGAGAACTGCTTGGAGTCTTCCAGACAGTGTGGATGAACAACATATCCATGCTACTAGAAGAACAGGTTACTCACCTATAACAGTAGTTCTAGGAGTGGTATATGTTGTTCATCCACACGCACCCACCCGACCTCCCCGGCTTTAGGCGCACAACCTGGCTTCCAGCGGGCTAGATCTGGCGTCATGGGGCGGAGCTGAGGTATTTACCACCCGGGTGGGTGGGAGGAGCCAGCTTGAAGACTTCCGGCAAGATTTAAAGGGGAAAGGAACAATGCCAGACAGTGTGGATGAACAACATATACCACTCCTAGAACTACTGTTACAGGTGAGTAACCTGTTCTTACTCACCTGTAACCATAGTTCTAGGAGTGGTATATGTTCATCCACACGCACCCACCTGACCTCCCCGGCTTTAGCGCACCACCTTGCTTCCAGCGGGCTAAGATCTGGCGTTATGGGGCGGAGCTGAGGTATTTACCACCCGGGTGGGTGGGAGGAGCCAGCTTGAAGACTTTCTGGAGAGATTTAAAAGGGAAAGGGACATGCTAGAGAGTGTGGATGAACAACATATACCACTCCTATAACTACTGATCTTACTTCGAGAGGGCTCTTGCAGTAGGTAATTACATATAGGACTGACGTCGGCAGGCGGCAGGACCCCACGAAAATTTCTAGCTAGCAGTCTTTGGCGGGACCGCCACCACGTCAGGTGACCGGCGCCAGGAGACATCGGTATAAAGGCGGTCCTCACGCCCATCTTCCAGTTCTTTCCGCGTTAAGCTTATGCCAGCTTTCATGAGAAAAGTTCCCTGCTCGTCAAGCTCCTTCGCGGTATTTTAACCGAGTATTTTGATTTTTCTTGGCCTCTCATCAGGATCCGTCGGTGTACGTGGCCCCTACACCTCCCGAGCACAAAACAAGTAGCACTGCAGGCGGGCGCCCAACCCCGCGACAAGGACGGCCATTCTCAGTGCCTTTTTTGCCTAGGGCCCCCGACCATCTGGTGGAGAAGTGCCAGCACTGCCTCAGCTTTAACGCGCCACCCGGAGAAGGCGGCAGCAGTCCCTGAAGCCCACATTTTGAAAAAGAAATGAGCTCCATGGAGAAAGAACTGAAAAGCTTCGCAGGCGCGACTTCCCTGAAGGCCATCGCAAGAAAAGGATAAGGAAAGGCACCGGGACAAGGGCTCTCTCCCACTGCGCCTTCCTTGGGAGTCACCGTGAAACATGTAACGTCCCCCTCCCCGGACCACTCCGACACAGCAGCCTTAGAGGCTTCTAAGGCAGCGCCGCCCGCCTGCCTGGCTCAGGCCCCTCGGGCTTGTAAAGGCCTCCGCTCCTAGTAAAGCTGTGGTTTCGCGGCCTACTGGTGCGAGCGGCTCCGATAAGCCGGATGTCAGCTCCTCCGACGGCCACACGGAGAAGGTCGGTAAGTCGCCAGACCCTTTGGGGCGGCGCAAGGCCCCCATTCCGCCCAGCCAGGCCACCCCTCCATTGCGGCCTGCGTCCGGCGAAGGGTCCGCTAAGTCAGACACTCGCCCCTCCGGCACCGCCTGGATCCCGCTAAGCCAGACGTTGTTTCGCTCCGACGCCCACACAGCGGATGAGCCGACGCCGGATCCCCCACATCCGTCTGCTCCCGCTCCCGTAGCCTTCGCTGCCCTCCAGGGATCCGAGTCTCCTCAGCCTGCCCCAGGATTTCTCTCCCCCTCCCCATCCCTGGGCGACGCTGAGGTTTCTGTTCCACCTCCGCCAGACCGCCCACCTTCTGGTGTGACCAATATGACGTCGGTTCCCTGGACGCCGCTCTTCAGCCGCCGGCCCGATGTCGGTATTGCCGATGCCAGACGACATCTCACCCTCCAGTGTTGCCCGACGCTGGGCCTCCGCCTGGCCTTCTGCTCCAGAACCGCCAGGATTCGGCCGGGCCACCTGCCCGCAGCTCCTCCGCTCCGGTACCCAGCCCCATTGTATCCATGCCGCCATACCAGGACCACAGTATCCGGGCGCTGACATATCTCGGACGCCAGAGTACCTTGGCTCCTCATACCCGACACCGGCTTCCCGCCATCTGGTTATGGATACGCGCTTTTGAGTATAGTCCATACCGCTGATCCCTCCCCTCCTCTTCTTCCACCGCCTCCCTCAGCTGCCGGTAGACTTGCAGGAGACTCTGGCCTCCTGGTGGGCTGAGGCCAAGGCTCAGCTCACCAGAGAGGTGGAGAGTCGTCTTCCGATGCTGGTGCCAGTTCCCGTACGTCCACGACGCCACACTCCCTCCCCACCTCTGGACACCAGGGCTAAACCCTCTGGGTCCAGAGAGGGGCAGGACACGCTTCCTCGAGGGATTCCCAAGGGGTCCATTCCTCCCCCCTCGTTGGGAGAGGGAGTCTACCTCTTCCTCATTTTCTTCTTCCTCGGACACCTCGGATCCTTCTGATGGTTGTTCCAAGCAAGAAGACGAGCCACGCTCTCAGTCCAAGCAACGGCCAAGGACTCCTATGAAGTTTCCTCCGGAGGATCCTTCCTTCACAGAGTTGCTATGGAAGATCCAGAAGTACATAAGTGGCAATCCTTGGAGCCAGACCCCAAGCGTAAAAAACTCGCTGAGCATCTGAATCTGCCCGTGACAGCTCCCACTTTGGTGCCACCCTGGATCGAGTCTCATGCCAACCTTATTACCACCATATGGAAACAACTGTCGGCCTTGGCCCCACTTCCCAAGAAGTCAAACAGGCTATACCAGGCTCCCGAGGGTGTTGACTATTTAGACTCCCACCCTCAAGCTGACTCGGTTGTGATTAGCGCTGCTCATGGCCGGTCAGCTCAACCCAAACATCTTAGCTCGTCTCCACCTGACAAGGAATCCCGCCTTCTGGACCAATATGGCAAGATGATTTTTGCTTCTTCCACTCTGGGTATTAGGGCCATGAACTACGTCGGCCACAGAGGGGATTACCAGAAAGCGATTCTTAGTGAGGTGTAATCGAATTGACTCCTTCTGGACTCTCAGGTCAACCAGGAAGTGGCTGACCTTGTCCGCTGCACGCTTGGGCCAGTCGGCATTCTTCATGACCTCACGATGCAGTGGACACTGCTGGTAGGAGCTCAGCTTTCGCCGTAGGTTTACGGCGTCACGCTTGGCTCTGAGTGTCAGGGTTGGTCCCGGAAGTGCAGTCCACTATCCAGGAAGCGCCCTTCCGGGGTTCAGTGCTGTTCGGGGGTGATGTCAAGGACATCGTCACCGACCTGCAGGAGAAGGGGATGGCACTAAAGTCTGTGGACTCCGTGTATCATCCCCATCAATCGCAGCGCCGTCCCTTTCGCAGATGGAATCGGCCCAAAGAGGGCCAATAAACGTCGGGTGTCCCCCCCCCCAGCTGCCAAGGCCCCCCCACCCAAAAAAAGCAGCGGGAGCTTCAGCTGCGGCGCTGCCCCACATCACCTGACTCCTTCCCTCTCCCATTACCTCTGGGCTTCCTGGAGGAACCGGTAGAAGGGAGGTTTTCCCTCCACCTTCCTGGCTGGGAGAGGATAACACTAGATTCATGGGTGCTCCAGCTAATCGCAGAAGGACACTCAATAGAATTTTTGCAGAAACCACCTCGTCACCCTCCCCCAAGGTCGTCATACTCTTGGGAACGTCATCTTCTGGTCCGGGAAGAAATTTCAGCACTTTTGCTGAAAGAGGCGATAGAACCTGTCCCCCTCTCTCTGCAAGGAATGGGTTACTATTCCCACTTCTTCCTGGTCCCGAAGAAGACAGGAGATATAAAACCTATTCTAGATCTCAGTTCCCTGAACATTTTCGTGGAATACAAGAGGTTCAGGATGCTCTCACTGCAGAGCCTTCTGCCCTCCTCCGCCAGGCCAGTGGCTGTCGCGCTGGATATGCAGGCGCACCTGCACATAGCTATCCGCCTGCCTCACCGCAGATATCTCCGCTTTGCTTTCCAGGGGACCACTGCCAGTTCAAGGCACTTCCATTTGGCCTCCTCAGCCTCTCGAGTATTTACCAAATGCCTTGATGTGGTGGCAGCCACTTGCCACCCGGGGTACAGGTTTTCCAGTACCTGGACAATTGGTTCCTGGGCGGCCTCATCCAGGAGGAACTCCTGCACTGCTCTCCCTCACCCAGCAGGTCTTACCTGTCTGGGTATTACCATCAACCATTCCAAGTCTCACTTGGTCCCATCCCAGAGGCTTTAGTTTATTGGGCGATACTGGACACGACTCTGTAGGGCTTCCTTCCTGCCACTGGACAGGGCGCCACACTCCAGACTCAGATAAGCCTGTTGTCAGGCCACAGGCAGGTCAGTGTAAGGTCAATATTTCGCCTCCTCGGGCTTATGGCGCTGCTATCCCGACAGTCCTCGCTACGGCTCCACATGAGGGTTCTCAGTGGACGCCCGCTCAATGGGATCAGTTGTAGACTACTTGGACCAGTTGGTCCTAGTCTCCTCTCCCATGGTTCAAGACTTGCAGTGGTGGATGGTTCGAGAGAAGCTTCCGGGAGTTCCATTCTTCCTTCCTCCTCCCTCCCAGACTCTGACCACAGACGCCTCGGGAGAAGGTTGGGGAGTCCATCTCGGTCCACATCGGACCCAGGGCTCTTGATCCAGGCTCGAACAATCACTGTACATCAGTGTGCTCGAGCTTTGGGTGGTGCTCTATGCTCTCCAGGCCCTCCACCTGCATCTTCTACCAGGCCACCTAGCCGTCCAGACGGACAGTATATGTGTAGTATGGTACATCAACAAACAGGGCGGGACTCGGTCCTACCCTCTTTGCAGGGAAGCGATGAGAGTCTGGGATTGGGCAGCACAACACGACCTTCACCTCACGGCAGTTCATGTTCCAGGGGTCGAGAACTCCTTAGCAGACAAACTAAGTCGCTGCCTGCTCAAGCTCATGAGTGGGAGCTGATCGGGGTCCTAGACTATATCTTCCTATGTTGGGGAACACCCAGATGGACCTGTTCGTGTCACCTCAAACGCAAAGCTTCCTCAACTTATGCTCGCTGCTCAAGAGCTAATCATTTTCTGGAGAGACGCCTGTCTCTAGATTGAGGGAGATTCTGCCTATGCCTCCCCCCCACCCCGATTCCTCTGATCCCTCCTGTCTTGCAGAAACTTGGCTCAGAAAAGGCATGAATGATTCTGATCGCCTCCTTTCTGGCCCAGGCAAGTTTGGTTCTCTCTTCTGCAACAATACTCTGAGGAGCCTCCCTTCCTCTGTCACGAATTTTATTGACCCAGGATCAGGGGACCCGGTCCATCCAGGTCTCAAGTCCCTTCAACCGCATGCGTGGCTCCTGCACACATAGCTCAAGCCCGCTTTGGGGTTTCTCCCCAGGTGGCTGAGATCTTGGTGGAGGCTAGGAAACCCTCCACTAGGTCTACTTATGCCATGTAGTGGAAACGGTTCTCAGTCTGGGCCGCTTCAAAAGGCTTTGAGCCTTTCTCTTGCTCATTTGGGCGACTGCTGGAGTACCTGCGACCATCTCTCTCGACCTGGGTCTTAGTCACTGCCTGCCTCTAGGTACACATGGCAGCCATTTCAGCCACCATATTTCTTTCGCAGATAGGACATTTGCTCAACTGGAAGTCTCTAAGACTTTCCTCAGAGGGGTTCTTCACTTGAGACCCCCTATCCGAGTTCCCGCCCCTTCTTGGGATTTGAACTTTGTTCTTGAGAAACTTACTTTGCCTCCTTTTGAACCGGCGGCCTCAGCAGACATGAAGTTGCTTTCATGGAAGACGCTGTTCCTAGTGGCCATTGCCTCTGCTCGGAAGATTTCCGAGCTCCAGGCCCTGATGTGTAAAATCCCGTACTTGATTTTTCACAAGCAACCTGTGGCTCTGCGCACCAATCCTAAGTTTCTCCCCCAGGTGGTAGCGGAATCTACATTGAACCAGTCCATAGAATTACCCGCTTTCTTAACGCAGTACTCCAATCAGGGGGAGTATCTACTTCACACTATGGACGTTCACCGGATTCTGAGATACTACACTAACAGAACAAAGGATCTCGGAAAGACTGATCAACTTTTTGTTTCTTTTGCCCCCAAAAGAGAAGGCAATGCTGTTTCCAAGCAATGCCTGTCTAAATGATTGGCTCATTGCATCACCTTCTGTTATGACAAGTACAAGAAGACCCTTCCGGGTCAAATAAGAGGTCACTCCACCAGAGGGGTTGCTGCCTCAGCGGCATGTTTCAAGAATGTGTCAGCAGCAGACATTTGTGCTGCCGCCACTTGGACTTCTGTCCATACATTTACAAAACATTACAGTTTGGATATTGCCTCTCACCAGAGCAGGCTTCGGCTCGCTGTTCTGCAAAGCCTCTTCTAAGGCCTTCACAGCTAGAGGATCTACTTGAGTAGCTTTCCTCCTCGCGGCTGCTTCTTATTCCAGACTGCTTGGGACTCAGTCCTATATAATTACTTACTGCAAGAGCCCTCTCAATCTAAGATAGTACAGTTATGTAAGAACTCACTGTAACAGTAGATCTTTGAGAGGCTCTGGTAGTAGCTACCTTCCCCGCCTCCATCCCCTAAGTTTTTCAGCTCCTTTTCCAGTGAGGGAAATCTCTGCTTCTCTCTCGTCCGGTCTCTTGTGGCCTGTGGCGGGAAAGAACTGGAAGGTGGGCGTGAGGAACTGCCCCTTTATGCCGACGTGGGGGCAGTCCCTCGCCAGAGGCTGCTAGGTAGAAATTTTTCTGTGGGGTCCTGCCACCTGCCGATGTCAGTCCTATATGTAATTACCTACTGCAAGAGCCTCTCTCGAAGATCTGCTGTTACGGTAAGTTTTTACGTAACTGTACTTTACAGGTGAGTAACCTGTTCTTCTAGGGACATGGATATGTTGTTCATCCACACTCATTGGCAGGTATCCTTGCCGCTTTAAATCTTGCCGGAAGGTCTTCTAGCTTGCTCCTCCCACCCACCCGGGTGGTATAACTCTCGGCTCCGCCCCATGACGCCAGATCTTCCTTACCGCTTGGAAGCTCAGGTTCCCTCCTTAACGCCTTGCGTTTGAGACTGGTTCCTATTTCTCCGTTTGCGGATTTAAAAAATAAAATTTTGCAAAAGACTTCAGTCTTCTATCCTCACGGCCAGCGAGGACAAATCGACCCGGATTTCGGAGGATGCCCATGCGGCAGAAGATGTCTCGACGGATCCACACCCACGGTGTCTACTGGGTTAGGCCTTGAGTACCCACCCGCAGGCTTGGCGACTGTTGTGTTTCATCTTTTCTCGGCCTACGCCCCTCAAGACTGCTGCCCGATTACAACTGGGCCGCCCCGAGAAGCGCTTCTCCGTGAGTTCTAAGGAGGCCGGTTACGGTGTCCGATGGGCGGCGGCTCGGGCGGATCGCCGAGCGGATGGTCGCCCCTAAGAGGAGGCGCGCGCGGGCCGTGATCTTTCCTCGGCCGCTGCATTTATCCCGCCTCTCTCTGGGCTCTTCTTACACGGTTCTTTTATGAGTTTTGTCTGTCCCCTCCACTAAAGGAGAGCTACCACGCTGGCGGACCTTATTCTCGGTCCAAAAAGAGGGACAAGGGTAAGTCCTCCGACGACTCTTGGGAGCTGTAAAGGTCCTTCTCGGCCACCGCCGGCTTCGGTCGACCGGCCGGGCTTCGCCACTGGCCTCACGGTGTCCCTGCCAGGTCAGTTGACCGAGACTCCTGAACGATGAAGTTTAGATTTTTCTCACCCGCTGGACGGGCTGTCGCCTTTAGCAGCCGAGATCCTCTCCTCGTTCCCCGGAGGAGTTGAGGATCCCGGGTCGCCTGTGCCTCCGGTTCCGGAGCCTCGGATGCACCATCCGAGTCAAGGAGTGCCGGTTCCGGCCGACACCTCCCCGCACCGACCTCGGGAATTTCGGGACTTCGTCTCGGACTCAGCCCAGCCGATCTCACCATAGGGCGGGTCTCGGGTCTCGGGCACCGCGGTAAGCGAAGCCGCCACTGGCCCTCGCCCTCCTCCGGATGAGGGAGGCTTCTCGCAAATTACGCCGACGGTACGAGATCTTTAGTGTTGCAACAGTTCTCCTGGTCGAATGTCAATTTCGCCGCCTTCCCCGCCATTAAGTGGCTGCTCACCGATCGCTCGGCTACAACCCTCGACTTTCATCCGGGAGGAGCCTATACCCAGGCCGCTGGTTCGCCAAAACCAGTTGCTCCACCGATTCCGTGGAACCTCCGCCTCCACAGCCACCATCTGGGGCTCCGACCAAGGATTCTCGGTCGGCTAAGGTCTACCCCATCGGCTGTCAGTTACCCTCACTCCCGATCGACCTCGGCAGGTGAAGGGTGGCTCCAGGCCAGAAGGCAGGTTCTTCGAGGACTCTTCCGAGTCCGAAGATGATTCCTCCTTTTTCTCCAAGCGACTGGACTTGGAGTCTTCAGGAGGTCAGTCAATGGACGATAGCCTGTCGTCCTTCCTAGGACTACTTCGGCTCATCTCGGAGTCCACCGGGATGGAGCTCGAACCCGTTTCCAAACGGGCCAGGTATCCCCTCACGGAGATTCTGGACCGAGGGGATTCTCCGACGGAGGCCTTTCCGGTGGCCGAGGCCATAGTGGGTCCGGCACTGGAGCTTTGGCAGCGCCCTGCTTCCTGCCCTGCGCCTTCGGCCAGGATGGCTAGGAAGTATGCGGTCCCTACTGGTTCCTTGTCCGGTTGAACACCCTCTGCTGAGGGGTTGGTTACTCACAGCTGCTCGCGCCAGCTGCAACGCCTAGGGATGTGGACAAACCTCCTGACAAGGAGTCCAAGAAATTGACTATGTCGGGCTAAAAGTCTACCTAAGTCCTCTCTCGGCCTTCGCCAGGCCAGTTCGCCGTCTCATGGCACATTTTTTCTCATGCCCTGTTGGGCTCCCCTGGATGAGGTCATCCTCATCTTCCCCGATCTGCAGACTACGGTTAAGCAGGTGCGGGACCAGGGCAGGGCAGTGGCCAAACAGCAGCTCCAGACTGCTTTGGATATAGGGGACTCATGTGCCAGATCGGTGGCGGCCGCGAGTGGCTATAAGGCGTCTGGGCTTGGCTGAGGATATCCACCTTTACTCGATACCCAGCACAAGTTGGCGGATGTCCTTTGGGACTGACCTCTTCGGCCCTGGGGTGGAAGGTCACCTGCAGAGGATCGAGAAGTCCAATGCTACCTTGACTCGGGTCTCTTCCGTCAGAAGGACAAAGGCCATAAAACCACAGCCCAAGCCCTTTCGTCCTTCTGTGCGCCCGCCCAGCAACGCCAGGGCCAGCAGGCTCGGCCTTGGCATCCCAAACCCAAGCCGCCGGCTTCCTCTAACAGGAGGCAGGGAGGAAAAGGCCCAGGAGGTCCCTCGGCCGGTCCCTCCTCCAAGCCTGCCCAGTGACGGGCTGAGGGGTGTCGCCCCCATTCCCGTCACCTTATCCCTGGGTCCCCCCGTGGGGGGACGGCTCCGGCACTTCCTGTTCCGCCTGGTCCGCTGTTTCCACGGACAGGTGGGTCTTGGAGGTGGTGGGAAGAGGTCTGCCTCTGGAATTCGAGCAGGCACCACCCTTCAGAGCCGCCGCCGGGGGCTTCGGATCCCCAGTTCACTGGCGGCTCGTCGAGTCGACACGCTTCCTCCTCCAGAAGGGAGGTGAAAGAGAGGTGGTGACCCTCCTTCAGACCCAGGGTTTGTGTCCAGGTACTCCTGGTTCCGAAGTGGACGGGGCTGATGCCCATTCTCACCTGCCCACGACCTAAACAAGTTCCTAAGGTCTCAACCTTCAGGATGGTCACTCTGGCTCAGATAATACCATCCTTGAACGCTGGCGTGTGGTTCTGCTCTCTGGACTTGCAGGCCGCTTCACGTCCCTATCCGTCCGTCACCAGAGACTCCTTCGCCTAAGCGGAAGGATCCTCTCGAGTTCCAAGCCATGCCCTTCGGCTTGTCTCCAGCTCCCAGGGTCTTCACCAAAATGCATGGCAGTGGTGACAGCATTCCCCATGGGCGCCGAGGGGTCCGGTGTACCCTTACCTGGACGACTGGCTGATAGCAGCTCCCTCCAGGAAGGAGGCAGAGTGGTCCAGAAATCTGGCCTCCAGGTCTGCTTCTCAACTGGGCCTCATCAACGAGGCCAAGTCGAACTCGAGCCGAGCAGGTGATTCTATTCATCGGGCGCAGCTCGACTCTCTCGAGCCAGAGCGTTGCTCCCGCGGACAGGGCCGAGGTTCTTTCCTCCTTTGCCCGATCATTTCTGGTTGGGCAATTCGCGCCTACCCGGGACTCCTGGCGCCTCCTGGGTCTCATGGCTGCCTGCACCAGCGTGGTCCGCTGGGCCCGCTGGAACATCAGCGCCCTTCAGTGGGGACTGGCCAGCCAGTGGCTCGCAACGCCAAGCATCCTTGGGACCAGCTTGTGTCGGTGACAGGGGATGTGGAACGCCTCCAGTGGTGGACCGCTCCAGATCATTTGCAGGAGGCATCCTGTTAATCCGCTCCCGAGCCGACGGTCTCTCTATCGACCGATGCCTCTGATGGGTTGGTGCCCATCTGGGGAACACGGCTCATGGCCTCTGGTCCCCGCGGAGTCCCGATGCCACATCAACCTGTTGGAGCTCCGAGTGTCCCGCCTAGCTCTCACCGCCTTTGCTCCGCTCCTCCGGGTCAAGTGGTCCGAGTCCAGACGGACAGTACCACGCAGCACTATGTACTATCTAAACCGCCAGGGCGGACGCCCATGCTTCTATGAGAGCTCTCCGCATTTGGTCACTCGTGGCAGCCTGGAGGCGGATCTCCTAGCCATTCACGTGGCAGGAGCCTCCAACACCCTGGCCGATGCCCTGAGCGGATAGGGGCTGCATCCCACGAGTGGTCTCTCCTGCCGGAGGTAGTACAGCATCTGTTCTCCCATTGGGGCACACCTCAGGTGGACCTGTTTGCCTCAGGAGAACGCTGGTGAGCCTGTTCCATGCCCGCCCCCTCAGCAGGGCTCGCTGCAGGGGGATGCCTTCTCGAGGCAGTGGACCCCGGGCCTCTTTTACGCCTTTTCCATTTCCCTTGATCCACAAGGTGCTTCTCAAGGCGAGGAGGGACAAGGCGCAGGTGATTCTGATAGCCCCAGACTGGCCTCGCCAGTTCTGGTACCCAGATCTCCTCAGTCTCAGCTCCAGGACTCCGCGGCAGCTTCCAGCTCGCCGGACCTGCTCTCAGTCAATCAGGGAAGGTGTTCCATCCGACCTTCAATCCCTGCACCTGACGGCCTGGTTCCTGGCGGCTAGAGTTCCAGGCCTTGGGTCTTTCCGACGAGGTCCTCAATGTAGTTGAGGCGTCCCGTGAGAGTCGACCAGAAAATGCTATGCCTTCAAATGGAAAAGTTTTCCATTTGGTGTCAGGGCAAGGGCTTGACCCTTCCTCCTGTTCCTTGGCAAGCATCTTGGACTATTTATGGTCCCTTTCTAGTCAAGGGCTTAGGTCGAGACCCTAAGGTGCACCTGGCAGCCATCTCTGCTTACAGGCGGGCCGGGAAGCAGTCGGTGGCGCAGGAGAGGTGGTCTGGGCTTTTTCAAAGGCCTTGATCACATTTCCTCCAGTGCGGGAAACCCCACCTCCGTGGGATCTACTGCTGGTCTGGCAAAGCTCATGGGCAAGCCATTCAACCTATGCACAGGTGTGCTCTCTCTCACCTGTCGTGAAGACCGCCTTCTTGGTGGCTATCACGTCAGCCAGAAGGATGGGAGAGCTCCAGGCGCTTTCATCGAGTCTCCTTACCTGGTCTTCCACAGGGACAAGGTTGTCCGCGCCCACCCGAAATTCCTTCCAAGGTGGTGTCGGAGTTTCACCTTAACCAGGTGTTGACTCTGCCGGTGTTCTACCCTCAATCACCTCGGAGGTCGAATATAGGCTCCATACTCTGGACCTAGAAGGCTCGCTTATTATAAGGGCGCTGCTGAAATTGGGGAGAGGTTCGCCAGCTGTTTGTCACCTACGCTGAAGCACGCATCTGGCAGACCTGCAGCCAAGTGTATCTATAAGCAGGTGGGTAACCTCCTGCATAGATCTCTGCTATAAGTTGGCGGGCATGGAGCCTCCCAGAGGATAAGAGCTCATTCTACCCGCCATACTGTTTGCAACGGTGGCTGCTTCCAGGGACGCCCTATCCAGGAAATCTGCAGGGCTGCTACCTGGAAGTCAGCAAACACCTTATTACCCATTACCACATCGACCTTGAGTCACGCCGGGATGCTGGTTTTGGGCCTCGGTTCTCAGTCTCTCTTTCCCAAGTAAGTATTGGGGGTGTCGTCTTGCCTCCCTCCTCCCGGAGAACTGCTAGAGTCTGCCAATGGGTGTGGATGAACAACATATCCATGTCCCTAGAAATACAGGTTACTCACCTGTAACAGGAGTTCTAGGAATGGTATGTGTTGTTCATCCACACGACTCCACCGACCTCGGCCCGGCGCTCGTACAGAGCTTCCAGCGGGCAGATCTGGCGTCATGGGGCGGAGCCGAGAGTTATACCACCCGGGTGGGTGGGAGGAGCAAGCTTGAAGACCTTCCGGCAAGATTTAAAGCGGCAAGGATACCTGCCAATGAGTGTGGATGAACAACATATACCATTCCTAGAACTCCTGTTACAGGTGAGTAACCCCCGCCATTCCTGTATTTTCTGGCTACACCCCTGATGTCTCCATCTCTGTCTCCTTCCCCTACATTTGTCACCTTTCAACCTTCTTACTAGGCCCTGTTAATTAGTCCCCACCTGGGGACTTCTCTAGCTCGTTCACTGCTATTATGCCTTGTCACTCCCATCATCACCTTTTTGTTTTCCATATTCTCTCTTTATCTTGCCATTTATCACTTATCCCAGAGCCTCACCCTTTTTTCTTTCCCCACATATATGTCCTGTATTTTACCTCCCCTCTACACTAACTTTGTTTTTTCCTCTTTTAGATATTTCTTGAAGACCTAAGGTCGAAACATCAATTTTTAACTCAGTTTTCTATTTTCAGTATGCGTTTAATATTAACATTTTGTTTTGCATGGCAAAGAGTTACCAGGGGCAATGAAAGCACACCCCACAAGGGGCATGGCTACCTCCATGGCCTGTTTCAAGGGGTCTGAGCCGCTGACATTTGCACTGCTGCCACCTGGACTACCACCCATACCTTCTCTAAGCACTAGTCTGGCCACTGCTTCTGGAGCCCGAGCAGGCTTCAGCTGGGGTGTTCTGCAGGGCCTCCTGTCTTAGGCTTTGGTTGTCCTTCCTCCTAGACTGTTCTGCTGCACCTGCCACTGCCTGGGACTCGTTTCTACAGTGTGACCAAATGACTGAGATACCCCAGAAGAAAATAGAACAGTTACATAAGAACTTACTGTAACAGTAGATCTTCGTCATTAGGTCTGCCTTCCCTCCCACCTTTCCCCATTAAAGGCTCTTGTGTCAGAACTGGTTAACTGGTGTATCCAACCTTTTATTCCTGCCTGGCATCGCGTTTCTCCCGGTCCCTGTGGCATGGGTCTGCTCTTAGCCTCTGGGGGAAAACCTGAGGAGGGAGTGGGGCCACTCACGCCTTTATAGAGTTGTTGACGTTGGTAGATTACATTGGTGTGGGCGGCCCCAGTGGCACTGCTGAAAATCTTCCGTGTGGATCCTGCTTTACTGACGGTGATGTTCCTACGGTGTGACCTGATGACTGAGATCCCTTCGAAGTTCTGCTGTTCTTGTAAGTTCTAATGTAACTGTTCGTTCTTTCATTTATTGTCAGAGGCTGTGGTAGTGGCGCTTGTACAGACAGTGTTCTCACGCTTAAACAGTGATTGACAGGTTTCTCACAGTCACGATTACATATAACTGTGTGCAGTGGCCGTTTTCCATGTGTTATAATGTCTAATCTTTAATTATATTCTGCTTTTTCATCTGATTTGAACATGTTTCTATTTTAAAATTGAAATGTTTGTTTGACATGACAGTGGAATAACACTAAATCATCACAATGATTCCATAAAATGAGTGACATAACATTTAGCCTTACATCTCGAGACATACTCAAAATAAGATTAAAACTGGTATACATAATCTTAGACCTTATAGCTAAAGTCCTCCAAAGAGGAACAGCCCCTTGTTCTGCTATAGATGATTTGAACATGTTTCTGTGAAACGTGACTGCCATTTATTGATCCCTACAGTTTTATTGTGTAAATGTTGTATTATGTTTAAATGTATTAAGTCTGTAATTAATGCATGAGTAACTGGAATTTGAACTTTGGACCTCCTGTAAATGAGCTTCGGCTCAGTGGAGTTATCCATATTCATTTTTGTATGAATAAAAATGTTCCCTACCTTACCCACCATTTTGGTCACCTGGCACGTATGTAATGACCTTGAGCAGCCAGTCTTGATAGAAGGATGTCCGTGAATTTCTAGCAGGTGGCAGTGATGGAGTCACATTCTGTCAGGGACCAATAAATAAATAAAACGGCAGTAATCCAGGTTTCTCCCTCAGAATAGAAAAAAAATACTGCACTTGAAGTGTTGAATTAGTAATTTCTGCCTTACTTTTTTTTTTTTAATACTTTTTCCTTCCCTTTGTACATTTCATCTGCAGGTGAAACAGACAAAAGAGGCCTTGACCGAAACAGCAGAAAGGGCCAAAAAGAACAAGGATGAAGAGGGAGGTGTGGTCCAAGAACTGATAAAACGGCTAAGGAGACACAGTCAAATTCATATTCTCGAACCACTCCTCTGAGTCCGCCAATCCTAGGGTTGCTACGGTAAATGTTGAGATTTATATATGAGCACATTCTTCTTATCTCACACACACACACACATATTTTCTGGGAGTTGCACTGTAAATGTAGAGATTTGTATGTGGTACATTTACCTCCCACCTCTTGCCCATTCTGGGGTTACATGGTAAGTGTAGAAATTTGTATAGGCACCCTCCCTTCCTGGAGTAATATGGTAAATGTGAAATTTGTATAGGTTATATTCACTTCTTTTCTTCCCACCCATCGTGGAGTTACATGATAAATGTTGAGATTTGAGTATGGGCATATTCACCTGCCCATTCCATTCCTGCCTATGGATTGCACAGTAAATGGTAAGATTTGTATATGGACACTTTACCCCCCATCACCACCACTACTTCCTAGGGTTTCCGGTAACTGCGAGATATGGCTGTGGGCATTTACCTTCCTCTTAGCCCAGCCTGTCCTGAGGTTACATTGTAAGTGTTGATTTGTGTATGGGTACATTTTTATTTTAGGGACGTGGATATGTTGTTCATCCACTTCTTGGCATGTCTTCTTTCCCTTTAATTCTTGCTGGAAGGTCTTTCAGCTGGCTTCTCCCACCACCCAGGCGGTATAACCTCATTCCGCCCCATGACTCAGATCTTCCTTTCCGCTGGAAGATGCAGGTTGCCTCCTGTCCGCTACCGGCGTTTGCAGGCCCTGGCTTGAAATTCTTGGATCTCTGAAGATTTGGCTTATTCGAGCCGCGATTACAATTTGTGCTATTCGATCATGGAAGATGAATCTTCCCTGGTTTTTAAGCCAGTGCCACGATACGGCCAGAAAGTCACCGCTGATCCTCATACCACGTGCGTGTACTGCTTGGGTGTCAGCCATGACACCCAGGCTTACGAGATATCTCACTTTCCATCTGAACGTCATCGACGATCGTCTCACACGCCTTAAATTGGGCAGGCCCGAGAAACGTAATCCTCCGGTGAAATCCAAAGAAGCCCGGTGGGCGGTCTCTGCGGCTTCGGGGTCCACTGAGCAGTTAGAACAAATGCCGGCCTTTGAGGAAGAAGCGGTGCAGGTCACGGAACTCTCCTCTTGGCCCATTTTCGTTCCTCTCGACCTGGGCTCAGCATTCTCAGGTTCCTTTTGTGAGTTTTGCCAGTCTCTCCCCACTAAGGGCGAGGGACCTTTGGGCTAGCATATCTCCCGGTCCTGTAAAAAGGACATGGAACTGAGAGATCTTACTTTGAGTAGAAAGCTCTTGCAGCAGAGTTCAAACAATGAGGACTGGCGCCACCTGGCGTGGTTCACAACGCTTGTTCTCTAGCAGTACCAATGGAAACGCCCCGCGGCGTCGGCTCTGCCTCGACGTCGCTCTATATGAGGGAGGAGTTGCCCCACATGCTCCAGTTTTTTCCCGCTGCACGGTCAGGGTTAGTTCAGCGTTTAACTAGTACCGACTGCTCTTCTCCACACTGTAGTTTTCACTCAGAATTCAGAATTTTTCCTCATATGTCATCTCATTTGAACAAGTGCGCTTGTGGGCGACAGATTCTCGCGAAAGAAAGACATTCTGCGTGCCTTTATTGTCTGGGGCCCGACCATTGCACCGACGCCTGCCCTCATTGTCGGGCCTTTAATTCGCGGACGCCTCTTCGTTGGGGGAATCCGAACCTCAGCATGCCCATAAGCACCATAAAAAACATTGTGACCAGGACAGAGGGAGATCCCACTCCAAGCACCGGTCCTTAGGTTCGAAGTCCAGATCGTCTGGCCATGACTCCCGCCTCATGACGGTCAAGCCTTCATCGGTGGGTTCTTCTTCTTCCCTTACTTCCCTCCAGCCCTTGAAGGTTTCTCACCCTGAAAAATCCAAGGGTTCAGGTAAGAGCTCCTCCCGCTCGGCGGCCTCCTCCAAAACAGACTCCCGGGAGTCGAGTAAGGCCTCTGGGCCTGTGGCCGGTAGGGCTTCCTCCCTCCCGCCAAAACGCAAGGCCTCGGACCAGTGCCAGCCTCCGGCTGCTGACTAGTGCTTGGCCGAGAAAACTTCAAGCCACGCACCCGACCATCGTCTGTCCAAGGACAAGGAACGACGCCCGTCGGGTGTCAAGGACAAGCGGACACCGGACCCTTATTTGCCCGCTACTCCATCGGCCCCGGTCCAGGCGAAGGTTATTCCGCCATCGGTAGTGATCAGACGGACGCCGGCCTGCCCCTGCGCGGTTCTGTCTCCCCCCCCGCCGGCTCGACACCACCACTGCTCCGGTCTGCCTGACGCCACCCAGACAACAGTGGTGCTGACACCGCCCGACATCCCCCTTAGGCGGCGCCAGTCGATAAGGGTCTGGATCCACACCAATCCCCCCAGACGATGGGGCCGGCGCCGGTACATGCTCGGGCGCTCCTCCGCCTACACCTGATTCTCCAAAGCTGCACCTCTCTCGGTGGAAGGAGCTTTTGCCCACTGGTGGGACACAATAAAAAAGGATCTGCCAGCTGGGGCGCCTCCACCTACTCCGGAGCCAGTTCCCGACCGGGTTGAACCAAGTGGTCAGGTGGATGACGTGCCTCCTCCAAAGAAGCACGACAAGAAATCCAAGAGGGACCGTTCCTACAGTTCCTCCCGTTCCCCTTCTTCTCCTCCGGAAAAGAGGCCGAAAGGGAAGAGCCATAGCCCCTCTCCCTCTTCCCCCACCACCTCCTACGTAGACTCCAGTTCCTCCTCAGTCTACTTGGAGCCAGACACTGGGAACACAGAAGGGCTTCCTAAATCCCTTCCGGATGACCCCAGTTTTATGGAGGTAATGAGGCACATCCAGGCCAACATGGGATGGGACACTGAGTCCCTGGACCCCTAGCGCTTGCAGCTGGCTAAGTACCTCCTTCAGAAAGATCCAAAGCTGACGATCATCCCTACTGTGGTCGATACCTTTGCTGATGCTCCCACGTGACCTGGAAGCATCCTTATTCCTCCTGCTAGCGCAAAAAGGCCCACTGGCTCTACCAGGTGCCTGCCGACATCCCTTTTAGCCAAACCACCCACTCCAGATTCCGAGGGTGATTTCAGCAGCTCATGATCATTCGCAGAGGCCTAAACATCTGAGCACCCAGCCACCTGATAGAGAATCAAAGCAGCTGGATTCCATGGGCGTAGGTGTACTCTGCTGCCACCTGTAGCATAAGAGTCTTAACTTCTTAACCCACATGGTCCAATTCCAGATCGCCCTGTGGGAACAAGGATTGGACCTGGTGCAGAGCCTGCTGATTGTCCTCAGCAGACTGAGCTCGCCAAGCTACTGCAGACTGGCTCAGACGTGGGTACCCACGTTCTGCGCTCAGCCTACGACACTGCGGACACCTCCTCTAGGGCGGCCGCCACTGGCATTTGCCTCTGATGCCATGTTTGGCTTTGGGTTATCGGGGTTCGATCCAGATGTACAAGTCAACCTTCTGGATGATCCCTTTAGAGGCCCCGTGCCCTTCGGCGAGGACACGGAGCGTGTTATTACCAGGCTGCAGGACTCCGGAAAGGCCATCATTCCGTGCAGTCCATGTACCGCCAAGCAAGGAGTGAGCCAGAGCCCCATTTTCGTGGCCGTGGGGACACCAATCTCAGCAACCTCGTTTTCAGCAGCATGCTCAGCGAGGTGGCTTTGGTCGTAGGGCGAGCCAGGGTGCTTTGGCATCCGCCTCTAGACCTCCCAGAACAGCTACTGCCCGCCTTCCTCCCCCACCCAATGCCTGACTACTCAGGTGACCCTCTCCTCTGGTAACTCCACCAGAGGAGCCGGTAGGGGGACGCTTTTCGCTCTGCACGGATGCGTGGGCTCAAGTGACCTCCGACTACTGGGTTCTAGAGCTTGTGGAGTTCGGGCACTCCATAGAGTTCACATCCGTTCCACCGGACAGGCCACCCCGTCCCGGTACCCAAGGAAACACAGAGCCCTGATCAGACAGGAGATATCCTCCCTTCTTAAAAAAAAAAAAAAAAAAGACTATCAAGCAGATTTCACCAGCTGAATCAGGAAAGAGGTTTTTCTCCCACTTCTTCCTAGTTCTGAAGAAGTCGGGAGATCTCAGACCCATTCTGGACCTCAGTGATCTCAATCAGTGGGTCTCCTACAAGAGGTTCAGGATGGTTTCTCTTCCCGTTCTCCTCCCTTTCATTTCGTTAGGAGACTGGCTAGCGTCTCTGGACATGCAGGACGCTTACTTGCACATTCCTATACCAGAAACCATCGGAGATTCCTCAGGTTCAGGTTCGAGAACGAGGACTATCAATTCCGAGTCCTCCCTTTCGGTCTTTCCTCGGCCCTGAGGGTCTTCATGAAGATAGACAAAAACTTTATTTTTATACAGGAAATTCTTATCATTAGGATTATACAATCCTGTTCTCAAGATAGTCCTGTGCATGACTCACTAAGTTGCATCTATACATATAACACATAATATATAACAATACCCAAAATAAGTGGAGTGCTTACATGCAGAGGAACTTGACCAAAAAGGAGAAACTTGAGCCAGAAGGAGTGAGGACTACAAAGAACACTAATTCCACTCTTAGAAGTTCACAGCCTCCTTTAAGGCCCAAAATTATTCTTTACAAGAAAGACTAGAAGTTTTAAGTAATATATATAAGATGTGAACAAAGAATAAACCCGTGGAACAAGCTGCAAGTCAGAGCTAAATGTGGGGAGAGAAATAAAAGAAAGATTGAAGAACAATAACTGAGCCAAGAGTGTTTACTTAAAAGGGCACTTCAATATTTTCTATATCCATTCCAGGCCCTGCCTGTCTAAGACTGTCAAGGATTCCATCGCTCTGTTTCGGGGTCTCGGAATTACCATCAACAGGGAAAAGTCTCATCTGTCTCCATCCCAGATACTCAAGTTTATAGGAGCCTCTCTGGATACCGCTCTCGGGAAGTTTTTTTTTTCCCAGTGATAAAGCGGGTCGCATTCGCACCATCGCGTACCAGGTCTCTTCAGCCTCAGAGGTGCCAGCCCACCTGCTCCTCAGATTGCTTGGACACATGGCGGCTGCCATAGTGTCAGTCCCCCTGGCCCGTCTTCGTATGTGAACCATCCAGTGGTCCCTGAGGGTTCAGTGGGACCAGACGTCAGACAATCTGGACACCTTGGTCAGAATGTCAGAGCCAATCCACCGAGAGCTTCGCTGGGGATGTTGTCCAAAATCTCCTGAAGGGCATCCCATTTCAGCTGGGGACACCGACTAGTCCCTCACAGCGGATGCTTCGTCCCTGGGATGGGGGGTGCACTTGGGAACCATCGCATGCAGGGTATTTGGTCTCCCTAGAAGTGAATCTACACATCAGTGTCCTGGAAATGAGAACAGTGCTCTATGCCCTTCAAGCATTGGTATTGGTCCTTTCTCTGGGCCATCTGTTGGTGCAGACAGACAACACCGCAGTGATGTTTTACATCAACAAACAAGGCGGCACTCATTGCTATCCCCTTTGCAGGGAGGCAATGCGGGTATGGGATTGGGCCCTGGAGCACCGCCTGTTCCTGACGGCAGTGCACATTCCCAGACTTCAGAACATACTGGCAGACACACTCAGCAGGACACGGTCGTAGGTTCATGAGTGGGACTTGCGCCAAGATGTGGCAGATCACATCTTTCGCCTGTGGGGGATACCGGAGGTGGATCTTTTCACTTCTCTGTACAAAGCAAAACTACCCAGTTTTTGCTCTCTAGGTTCAGAGCCTGGTGCTTCCTGGCAAAACGTGTTATCCCTCTGGAGCAGGAGGTTCCTTTATGCCTTCCCTCTTCTTCAGAAGGTGGTCCTCAAGGCACAGTCTGAGTCGTCCACCATTGTTCTGATCGCCCCAATGTGGCCTCGCCACATTGGGTTTCCACTACTACAGCATCTGGCGGCACAGCCTCCGATGCCTCTTCCTCTATCCTCACATCTTTGTCTTTAGGACAGCGGGTCCCTGATACACCGAACTCTAGCGGTCTCTTCACCTGCATGCCTGGCTCCTCAGGACTTAGCAATGGTCCGTTTTGGGGTGTCTGACCAGGTTGCCACAGTGTTGGTTGAGGATAGGAAACCTGCCACCAGGGCCACTTATGCTTTGAAGTAGAAGAGGTTTTGCATCTGGGCCTCAGCGAAGCAGGTGGATGCGTTGGTCTGTCCGGTTAATACTGTCCTCGAATACTTGCTCTTTCTTTTTCAGAAAGGCCTTCGTTATTCCTCCATTAAGGTACACCTGGCTGCCATCTCTGCTTCCCATTCCTTTGTGTCGGGTAAGACAGTGGCTCAGAATGGAGGTTTCCAAAGCTTTCTTGCACGGCATTCTGCATGTCAGACCTCCCATCCAGGACTCTGTTCCTCCTTGGGATCTTCTGTTCATTCTGGAGAAGCTCTCTCTTCCTTCCTTCGAACCGGCCATGAGCGCTGAGCTCTGCTTTCTCTCCTGGAGAACACTACTCTTGGTGGCGGTCACTTCGGCTAGGCGCATTTCTGAACTGCAAGCCCTTATGTCTAGGGAACCCTATCTGATTTTTCACAAGGATGGTGTTGATTTGCGCACAGATCTGAAATTTTTGCCTAAAGTGGTCTCAGAGCTCACTTTAAGCCAGTCGGTTCAGCTGCTGGTCTATTACCCGGAGCATTCCAATAGAGGAGAGGCCCTTCTCCACTCCCTGAACGTCCACAGTGTTCTCAGGTGTTACTTGGCTTAGAACCAAGGGGATCAAGCAGTCTGATTGGTTGTTTGTTTCCTTTGCTCCTCGGTCGGCAGGCCGCCCGGTCTCCAAACAGACGCTTTCGTGCTGGTTGGTCCATTGCATCTCCTATTGTTATGACACACACAATAGGTAGACTTGCACTGATTAAAGCTCACTTCACGAGGGCTATTACTGCTTCCGCCGCTCTTTAAAAGAGTTCTGACTTGTAGATATTTATGCTATTGCTTACCTGGAGTTCCGCACACCTTTGTTAGGCACTGCGCTTGAGCATTGTTTCCAGGCGCAGAGCAGGTTTTGGCCTTGCTAGTCCTGCAGGGCCTGGTTTCCTGAGGTTTCTTCCCTCTGTTTTTTCCTGCTTCTTTTTGTTTCCCCCTCCCAAGGGGTTGTCATGAGTTCATACTGCTTGGGGCTCAGTCCTCATTGTTTGAACCTGCTGCAAGAGCTTCTACTCGAAGTAAGATAGTATAGTTACGTAAAATCTTACCATAACAATAGATCTTCGAGAGAAGCTCTTGCAGCAGGTATATTTCCCGCCCTCCTCCCCTCAGGGATCAGGCCCTTTCCAGGTCGGCGTACTTCTGCTTGAAAGGTCGCCCGTTGGCTAACAGTGCCATTTTCGACCTGTCCAAGAACTGGAGCACATGGGGGAACTCCTCCCTTATATAGGGTGACATCGGGGGTGTTCCCCACGTCGGTACTGCTAGAGAAAAAGTTGTCGGAACCGCCGCCAGGTGACGTCAGTCCTCATTGTTTGAACCTACTGCAAGAGCTTCTCTCGAAGATCTACTGTGACGGTAAGATTTTACGTAACTGCACTATTCTTCGTCTCAGCGGAGATGTTCTTGGGATCGTAAGCGATCTCGGTCCCAGAAAACTGCGTTTCAACTTCAGTTGAAATTGCTTATTTGGCTGCTGGCTTCTCGCTTTGCTGTCTGGTCAGTTGGCAGAGGCCCCGATCGACGATGCGGTTGAGATCACTCTCGATCCCATTGATCTGTTGTCACCCGATGAGGAGACCCAGCCAGCTGGGAATCCCATTGAGGAACCGGTCCTTGATCCGGGAAAATCACCGGTTCCCCCGGAATCTCCTGAGTGACTGACTCGGCCAGTCCAATCGGGGTAGAGATCTTGGACCCTCTCGACTGACAGGCTGAGGAAAGCGCAGAAATGCACTATAAAGAGGCGACGCCACCGTTCATCCTCGTCGTCCTCGGATGAGGAGAGGCTTCAGTGGAAAGTCCGTCGACGCTACAAGGATTTAATGTGGCAACAGCTGATTCTGTCCGGGCAGAAGTCTGCTTCTGTTTCTACCCTGGCCATTACTTGGTTTTTGCCTCCTAGGCGGAAGCCGACTCCACTAGAACCAGTGAAATCAGTTCCCTCGCCCACACGGAGCCGGCTAAACCTGCCCCGGTTCGGCCAGAATCAGTTTCTCCACCGATTGTGGTGGAGCTGCCACCTAAACAGCCTTCAGGAGGGGCTCCTACAAAGGATACTTGGATGGTTCCGGGTCTTCCGCATAGGTTGTCACTCACCCTTATTCCTGACTCCCCAGGCGTGTAGAGGGACCTTGGTGGCTCACCGATTTATCCAGATTCTTGGATTCGGACGACACTGGATTCTCCACTGTCATCCGCTGGATGATGAGTCTGTTGGTAGTCTGTCGACGGAGGAGGGCCCTTCATCATTTTTGGGGATTCGCCGCCTTATCTCCTAATCTACAGGGATACCCCTGGAACCTGTCCAGAAAAGGGCGGAGTACCCTCTTACAGATATTCTTGAGAGGGGAATGCCCCCATGGAAGTCTTCAGTGGCTGAGGCCAGTGTTGGCCCAGCTTTGGAGCTATGGCAGCACCCTGCCTCCTGCCCCGCTGCCATCTGCCTGAATGGCCCACAAGTATGCGGTGCCCATCGGGTCCCTCTCGGGGTTCATGGAACATCCCTCATGGAGGGGTTAGTGAATCTCTGTGTTCAGGCGCATAGGTAACTCTGCTGTGACACCGATAGACCTTGGACAAGGAGTCAAAAAACTGGACCACACTGCCAGGAAGTTCTGTTCAGCCTCTTGTCTAGGCCTCTGTCAGGCAAGCTTCGGCCGTCATCATGATGCACTTCTCCCGCCCTCTTGGGCTCCTTGGATGAAGTTCTCCTCACCTCCCCACGGACCTTCAGTTTGTGTTCAGGCATGTCCGGGACCAGGCTCGAGCCATTGCTAGCAGCAACTTCAGATGTCCTTGGATCTCTGGGACTCTTGCGCCCATTCTGTTGCAGCTGCAGTTGCCGCCACCATAGGGCTTGGCTGAGGCTTTCCACTTTACCGCGGAAACCCAGCATAAACTCACTGATGTTCCTTTCCTGGGTACCGATCTCTTCGGCCCAGGTGTGAGTGGTCATCTTCAGCGAATCGAGCAGTCCAATGCCACCTTCAAGTCAGCTACTTCTGCCTCGGTTCTAAAAAGCAGCAGAAGAAGCCTTTTTGGCACCCTGTTCCTGTGGCCAAGCAGCCCTTTTTTCAGGGTGGGCAGCAACAGCAGGCACAGACGTGGAGCCCTCAGTCCACGTCTGGGCCTCTACCAGCCCACAGACAAGGAGGTCAGGGTTCAGTCGATTTCCAGTCTGGACCCTCTTCTTCCATGCCTGCCCAGTGACGGGATAGGGGCTGCCACCCCTATCCCCGTCACGCCAGCTCTGGGCCCTCCGTGGAGGGTCGGCTCCATCACTTCCTTTCCCTGGTCTTCTGTTACCATGGACAGGTGGGTGTTAGAAGTGGTCGGCCAGGGTCTGCCTCTAGAGTTCGAGCAGTACCCTCCCAGCCGAGCCGCGCCCCACGTGAGGAGAGAGAGTATCAGCCCACATTCAGTCGGCTCTGAGAGATGACATAGCCCAACTCCTCCTCAAGGAGGCAGTGGTTCGAGTTTCAGATCCTCCAGTCAACCCAGGGTTTGTTTCCAGGTACTTCCTGGTCCCGAAGCAGATGGGGGGCTGGCGCCCCATTCTAGATCTGCACAATCTGAATCCGTATCTCAGGCTATGCACCTTCAGGATGGTAACTCTGTCCCAGATCATACCATCCCTGGAGCAAAACATGTGGTTCTGCTCACTGGATCGTCAGGATGTGTTCTTTCATGTCCCAATCCTTCCGTCCCACTAGCGGTTCCTCCGCTTCAGAACAGAGGGAACCCTATACAAGTTCCGAGCCATGCCATTCGGCCTGTCATCGGCCCCATGGGTCTTCACCAAATGCATTGCAATAGTGGCAGCCCATCTCGGGTGTTGAGGGGTCAGAGTGTACCTGTACCTCAACGATTGGCTCTTAGCAGGTTCCACCCAGCAAGAGGTGGAGAGGTCCAGGGACCTGGCCCTCCAGACCTGCTCTCAGCTTGGCCTCCTGATCAACAAGGCCAAGTCGGAGCTTGTGCCATCTCGGGTGATGTGCTTCATTGGGGCAGAGCTCGACTCTTGCCGAGCCAGTGCATGGCTCCCGGCAGACAGGGCAGAGGTTCTCTCCTCCTTTGCCCAATAATTTCTGGTTGGGCACTTGCGCCCTGCCTGGGACTTTCTGTGCCTTCTGGGTTATATGGCAGCCTGCACCACCATGGTCCGTTGGGCCCGGTGACATATGCGCCCCCTTCAATGGGAGCTGGCCACCCAGTGGACTCTGCGCCTAGGTCATTTCAACCAGCTGATCACTGTGACCCAGAAGATGTGGGACGCTCTGCAGTGGTGGACCATCCTAGACCATCTATAGGAAGGGATTCCTGTTTGTTCACCCGAGCTGATGGTTGTCCTCACAACCGATGCCTCTCATGGGCTGGGGAGCCCACATGGGGAACCACAGGGCCCACAGGTTCTAAACCCCCGAGGAATCCTGATACCATATCAACCCGTTGGAGCTCAGAGTGGTCAGACTGGCATTGTCAGCATTCGCTCAGCAGCTTCGGGGTCAAGTGGTTCAAGTCCAGACAGACAATACCACAACCATGTACTACCTCAACAAGCAAGCAATGGCATGCACTCAGCTGCTGCAGGGAATCGTTCTGCATCTGGACACTGTGAGCCGACTGGAGGCGGATCTCCTAGCCATCCTTGTGGCAGGAGCCTCGAATCAACTGGCGTATGCTCTCAGCCGCATAGGTGAGACATCCCACAGTGGTCTCTCCATCCAGAGGTAGCTCGCAGCCTGTTCTCCCACTGTGGCAAACCGATTGTGGACCTCTTTGCCCAGAGAAAACACCAAGCTGAGGATTGTTTCATGCCCGCCCCCAGTGGGGATCGCTGCAGGGTGATGCCTTCTCAAGGCCGTGGACCCCAGGCCTCTTGCCTTACCTCCATTTCCCTTGATCCACAAGGTGCTCTTCAAGATGAGGAGGAACAAGGCGAGGTGATCCTGGTAGCCCCAGATTGGCCCCGCCAGTTCTGGTATCCAGATCTCTTCAGCCTCAGCAACAAGCTCCCAAGGTGTCTTCCAGCACGCCCGGACCTGATATCTGTCAATCAGGGGAAGGTATTCATCCGGGTCTTCAGTCCCTGCACCTGACAGCCTGGTACCTGAGCGGCTAGAGTTCCAGGCTTTGGGTCTCTCTGAGGATGTACTCACAGTAGTGGAAGCATCCAGGAAGGAGTTGACCAGAAAGTGCTATGCCTTCAAATGGAAAAGATTTTACATTTGGTGTCAGGGCAAGGGCCTGGACCCTCTGTCCTGTCCTGTGGCTAGCATTTTAGACTACCTTTGGTCTCTGTCCAAAGGGGGTTTTCGATCTTCGGCCCTTAAGGTCGCCTGGCAGCCATCTCTGCTTACCCGGGCGTGGGTGGTCCAGCAGATGGTGGCACAGGTGATGTGTGGTCTGCGCTTTTCAAGGGCCTAGATCATATATCCTCTCCAGTGTGTGAACCTCCACCTCCGTGGGATTTACTACTGGTCTTGGCTAAACTCATGGGCAAGCCATTTGAACCAGTGCACAAGTGTGAGCTGTGGCGCTTGTCGTGGAAGACTGCTTTCCTGGTTGCTGTCACGTCAGCCAGAAGGACTGGAGAGCTCCAGGCGCTTTCGGTGGAGTCTCCTTATCTGGTCTTCCACAGGGACAAAGTTGTCCGGCACTGCAGCTACTGCCTCCATGCGGAGAAGCTGAGCTATGTCGTCTCGGAGAGCCAACTGGGTGCAAGGTAAGATCCTGCCCTCCCAAGGGGCGCGGGCTCGGCTGGGAGGGTACTGCTCGAATTCTAGAGGCAGTCTCTGACCGACCACTTTGAGAACCCACCTGTCCGAGGTGATATGGACAAGCGGAAAGAAAGTGGCGGTGTTGGCCCCCAGGGAGGACCCAGAGCTGGCGTGGCGGTGTGAGGGGTGGCAAGCCCCAGCCACACGTCACTGAGCAACTAGGAGGAGGAGGCTCCTGGATGCGCGCCTGCCTTTACGGGCTGTTGTGGACCCCATGGAGCTCATGTCAAGTTTGAGCCTCTGCTGCTGCTCCTGTTGCTGCTGACCTCTTGATAAGAGGGTTGCCTGACCACAGGGAGGGTGCCATATGGCTTTTCTCTTCGCTTCTGTTGGTTCTGCCCAAAGAACCTTCTCAGAAGTAGCATCCAAGGTGGCATTGGACTGCTCTTGTGTGCTGAAGGTGACCGGCCACTCCTGGACCAAACGTGGTCGGTGCCTAGGGAATCGTATATGAGCTAACTCTGCATGAGTATCCACGGGAAGGAGGAAAACCTCAGTCAGGCCCTGCGGCGAGTGGCCACTGCAGCCGCTAAGGAGCGGCACCGAGAATCCCTGTGTCCAGGGCTGTCTGAGCTGCTGTTTTGCAATAGCACGTCCTGATCACGGACTTGCTTCACTGTGGTCTGCATGAGGGAGGACTTTGTCTAATGACCCTAGGAGGGCATGAGAGAAGTGTCCCATTATAACAGCCAAGCTGGCCTGATGAAGGCCTAAGGAAGAGGCCGCATAGCCCTTACGGGCGGAATGGTCCATATTTTTGGACTCCTTGTCCAGGGGTCGGTCAGTGTCGGCTGAGCTACCAGTACGCCTGAACACAGAAGCGGTTACTAGGCTCTCGGCCAAAAGATGTTCTGTGAACCCCGCCAGGACCCCATGGGCACCGTGATACTTGTGGGCCATGCAGGCAGACGGTGCTGGGCAGAAGCTGGGCGCTGCAAAGCTCAAGGGCCAGGCCAACAATGGCTAGGCCACTGGAAAAGCCTCCGTCAAGGTATCCCCCTTTGAGGATGTCCGTCAGGGGTACTTTCTTCTGGATGGACTCGGGCATTCTGTTCATTCCGGAGATCAGGCGGAGAATGCCCTGAAAGAGGAAGGACCTTCCGCCAAACCCGCCCACGGACAACTCATCCCAGGATGGAGTGCAATCCGTGGCCGAGTCCGGGCTAGCCGGGATACAATGGCCTCCGCCCTAGGTCTCCTCGATACGCCAAGGGCTATCGGGACGACCGTGATCGATAGACGCCGAGGAAGCCCGGTGTCTGATCGGTCCTCTTCGACTAAAATCGGTGGGGAGACCGAGGCAGGCTGAACCAGAATATGGGCGGCCCCACGGGCGGGGAACCGAAAACTTCGGTTCGAGGGTCAGGACCGCTTAGGAGACAGAAGCCAAGAGATGGCTTAGGTGGGCTACAATGGAGCTGGCTTCTGCCCGCAAATCAGCTGTTGCCAGATGAGATCTTCATAACGTCCAACGGAGTTTCCACTGAAGCTTCTCCTCGCCCGAGGAGGATGAAGGTCTGTGGCAGCGCCTCTCTTAGAGTGTTATGATCTTTTCTGCCGTTCGGCTGAAGGGTTCTGGACCTCGATCGAGATTGAGGAAATCTACCTGTTGGATCGGGAGATGCCAGTGTTGGTGAAAATCTAGGTCCAGAACTGTTTCCTCGATGGGACACCAGTGGGCTGGGTCTCCTCATCCGGAAAGACAAGGACCGGAGTCGGCGACAGAGGGTCGAAAATAATCTCAGCCTCATCGGCCATTTCCTCAGTCCCCTGACCAGATGGGATATCCAAAAAGCTGGCGGCCAAGGATGCAATCTCGACCGAGACCGCGTGCTCTTGGGACTTGGACTTTTCTCGGTCCCAAGAACATGTTCGTTTGTACGAAGACTTCGGGTCCTTATCCCTCTTGCGAGGCCGGGAGGAGTGCGAGCCCGAGGGCGCCTCTCCCCTGGTGGGGAGAGACTGGCACAACTCCCTGAAGGAGCCCGAAAAGGTGGAGCCAAGGTTCAGTGGAACAAAAGAGCTTCGATTGGCCGAAGCTTGAGCTGCTTCCTCCTTGAATGCCTTCATCTGCTCCAGCTGCTCGGCGGATCCTGTGGCTGCAGAAACCGCCCACCTCACCTCCTTCGATTTCACCAGTAGGTTCCTTTTCTCCGGTCTCCCCAGTTTTAGGCGCACCTTGTGGTCATCCAGGATGTTGGGATGGAAGGCCAGGCAGAAGTACAAGGCGGTGTCATGTCCGACACCTAGGCAATAAGCAGGTTAGGTGGGGATCGGTGCATGACATCTTCTGGCACGCAGGTACACGCTGAAACCGGGGACCATTTATCCTCCATATCCGGCGTGCTACAATCGGAATCGCTAACTCAAACGAAGTTTTAAAGTTAGTTTTGGTAAAACTGACGCTTTGAATCTGGGGCCTACGAATTGTTGTGAGAGCACGAGGAATCTGTATCTTCCAGCAGAAAGGAAGATCTGGCGTCATGGAGCAGAGCTGAGGTGTATACCACCCGGCTGGGTGGGAGGAGCCAGCTTGAAGACTTCTGGCAAGATTTAAAGGGAAAGGGACATGCCAAGAGTGTGGATGAACAATATATCCACGCCCTAGAAAACCCTTTTTTTTTTTTGTATCTCAGTTTGTAGTGAATTGGCGATAGCACGTGCGCATGATAAGCGCTACTGCCAGAGTGCCCGCTCCAAACAGTTCATCCTAATTCTCTGCTGGGAAAACAAACATTTCACCTACGCGACACTCCCGATCACACTCTCTGTGCCAGCAGGCTCGCTGCAGTCTTCCGATCCTAACATCGCAAACTCAAGGAAATTGAAAAAAAAACAGAAATAGTAAATGTATCACGCCTAAACTCAGACTTACATCATTGCAGAAGGTGCACATTATTTAGTGCCTTTCTGTCCCTCCCATGTTACATAATGCAGTCAATTTTGAACTTTGGTGATTTTAAGTAGTATTAACCAGCCAGACAGTTTGAGATGCATGCAGAGCCCCGTAAAGCAAGCTTTAATTGCGGTTTAGAACCTATGCACATGTAATTATGATGCTAATATACATTCTTTTTAATGGGAACTAAACCAGGCTTTCTCTTTTCATTACAATTGGAAATTAGGGCGCCCGAGCCGACGGGGTCCTCACGACCGATGCCTCTCTCATGGGCTGGGAGCCCACATGGGGACCACAGAGCTCACGGGCTCTGGACCCCAGAGGAGTCCGATGCCACATCAACCTGTTGGAGCTTAGGGCAGTCAGACTGGCTCTGTCAGCTTTCGCTCCTCAGCTCCGGGGTCAAGTGGTTCAAGTCCAGATGGACAATACCACGACCATGTACTAGCTCAACAAACAGGGCGGCACGCACTCCCATCTGCTATGCAAGGAGGCGCTCCGGATCTGGACCTTCGTCAGCCGGCTGGAGGCGGATCTCCTAGCCATCCATGTGGCAGGAGTCGCGAACCATCTGGCGGATGCTTTCAGCCGCCTAGGCCAGACATCTCACGAGTGGTCTCTCCATCCAGAGGTAGCTTACCACCTGTTCTCCCGTTGGGGCAAACCGTTGGTGGACCTGTTTGCCTCCAGGGAGAACACCAAGCTGAGGCTGTACCATGCCCGCCCCACTCAGCAGGGTTCGCTGCAGGGGGATGCCTTCTCGAGGCCGTGGACCCCAGGCCTCTTTTACGCCTTTCCTCCATTTCCCTTGATCCACAAGGTATTACTCAAGGTGAGGAGGGACAAGGCGAAGGTGATCCTGGTAGCCCCAGATTGGCCACGCCAGTTCTGGTATCCAGATCTCCTCAGCCTCGGCTGCAGGACCCCGGAGCGGCTGGGTACACGCCCGGACCTGATATCACTGAACCAGGGGAAGGTCCTTCATCCGGACCTTCAATCCCTGCACCTCACAGCTGGTCTCTGAGCGGCTAGAGTTCCAGGCTTTGGGTCTTTCGGAGGATGTCTACACCGTGGTGGAGGCATCTCGAAAAGAATCGACCAGGAAATGTTATGCCTTCAAATGGAAGAGATTTTCCATTTGGTGTCAGGTAAAGTCTGGACCCCTTATCCTGCTCAGTGGCTAACATTCTAGACTACCTTTGGTCCCTCTCAAAGGGGTCTTGATCATCGACCCTTAGGGTGCACCTAGCAGCCATATTGGCTTGCAGGGTGGCGGGCGGTCAGCCCGACGCTGGCTCAGGAAAGGTGGTCGGGCGGCTTTTTCAAGGCCTGGATCACATATCCCCTCGGTCGCGTGAACCTCCACCTCCGTGGGATCTTTTGCTGGTTTTGGCAAAGTTCATGGGCAAGCCATTGAACCCATGCACAAGTCTGCGCTTTCGCACTTGTCGTGGAAGACGGCCTTCTTGGTGGCTATCACTTCAGCCAGAAGGACGGGGGAGCTCCAGGCGCTTTCAGTGGACTCCCCCTATCTGGTCTTTCACAGGGACAAAGTTGTCCTGCGCCCCCACCTGACATTCCTTCCGAAGGTGGTGTCAGAGTTTCACCTTAACCAGGCCTTGACTCTGCCGGTATACTACCCTAATTACACCTCGGATGCCGAGTACAGGCTCCATACTCTGGACCTCAGGCATGCTCTCTCCTACTATAAGGAGAGGACGGCGGAAATTCAGGGAGAGGTTCGCCAGCTGTTTGTCACCTACGCTGAAGCCGCTTCTGGCAGACCTGCAGCCAAGCGGACCATTGCCAGATGGATTACATCATGCATAGGTCTGTGCTATGAATTGGCAGGTAAGGAGCCTCCCAAAGGGCTAAGGGCTCATTCTACCCGTCATACTGCTGCTTCGGTGGCTGCTTCCAGGGACATCCCTATCCAGGAAATCTGTGGGCGCTACCTGGAAGTCAGCAAACACCTTTTAACCCATTACCACATCGACCTAGAGTCACGCGGGATGCTGGTTTTGGGGCCTCTGTTCTCCAATCTCTATTCCTAAGTAGGGGTGTGCTTGCCTCCCTCCTCCGGAGAACTGCTTGGAGTCTTCCAGACAGTGTGGATGAACAACATATCCATGCTACTAGAAGAACAGGTTACTCACCTATAACAGTAGTTCTAGGAGTGGTATATGTTGTTCATCCACACCCCCACCGACCTCCCGGCTTTAGGCGCACAACCTGGCTTCCAGCGGGCTAGATCTGGCGCCATGGCGGAGCTGAGGTATTACCACCGGGTGGGTGGAGGAGCCAGCTTGAAGACTTCGGCAAGATTTAAAGGGAAAGGAACAATGCCAGACAGTGTGGATGAACAACATATACCACTCCTAGAACTACTGTTACAGGTGAGTAACCTGTTCTTACTCACCTGTAACCATAGTTCTAGGAGTGGTATATGTTCATCCACACGCACCCACCTGACCTCCCCGGCTTTAGGCGCACCACCTTGCTTCCAGCGGGCTAAGATCTGGCGTTATGGGGCGGAGCTGAGGTATTTACCACCCGGGTGGGTGGGAGGAGCCAGCTTGAAGACTTTCTGGAGAGATTTAAAAGGGAAAGGGACATGCTAGAGAGTGTGGATGAACAACATATACCACTCCTATAACTACTGATCTTACTTGAGAGGGCTCTTGCAGTAGGTAATTACATATAGGACTGACGTCGGCAGGCGGCAGGACCCCATGAAAAAATTTCTAGCTAGCAGTCTTTGGCGAGGACCCCACCACGTCAGGTGACCGGCGTCAGGAGACATCGGTATAAAGGGGCGGTCCCTCACGCCCATCTTCCAGTTCTTTCCGCGTTAAGCTTATGCCAGCTTTCATGAGAAAAGTTCCCTGCTCGTCAAGCTCCTTCGTCGGTATTTTAACCGGTATTTTGATTTTTCTTGGCCATCCATCAGGTATCCGTCGGTGTACTGGCCCCTACACCCTCCGAGCACAAAAACAAGTGCGACTCGTGCGGCGCCCAACTCCCGCACAAGGACGGCCATTCTCAGTGCCTTTTTTGCCTAGGCCCCCGACCATCTGGTGAAGTGCCAGCACTGCCTCAGCTTTAACGCGGCCACCCGGAGAAGGCGGCAGCAGTCCCTGGAAGCCCACATTTTGAAAAAGAAAATGAGCTCCATGGAGAAAGAACTGAAAAAGCTTCGGCAGGCGTCGACTTCCCCTGAAGGCCATCGCAAGAAAAAGGATAAGGAAAGGCACCGGGACAAGGGCTCCTCTCCCACTGCGTCTTCCTTGGGAGTCACCGTGAAACATGTAACGTTCCCCCCCCTTCCCCGGACCACTCCACGACAGCAGCCTTAGAGGCTTCTAAGGCAGCGTCGGCCCGCCCGTCTGGCTCAGGCCCTCCGGGCTTGTAAAGGCCTCCGCTCCTAGTAAAGCTGTGGTTTCGCGGCCTACTGGTGCGAGCGGCTCCGATAAGCCGGATGTCAGCTCCTCCGACGGCCACACGGAGAAGGTCGGTAAGTCGCCAGACCCTTTGGGGCGGCGCAAGGCCCCCATTCCGCCCAGCCAGGCCACCCCTCCATTCAGCGCCTGCCTCCGGCAAAGGTCCGTTAAGTCGAGCCGGCTCCTCCGGCACCCGCCTGGATCCCGCTGCTAAGCCACGTCGTGTTAATCCAGCGTCACATGAGCGACGCCGGATCCCCCATCCGTCGTTCCGGCTCCCGTAGCCTCCGCTGCCCTCCAGGGATCCCGAGTCTCCTCAGCCTGCCCCGGTTTCTCTCCCCCCTCCCTCATCCCTGGGTGACCTGAGGTTTCTGTTCCACCTCCGTCCAGACCGTCCACCTTCTGGTGTGACCAATATAGCGTCGATTTCCTGGACGCCCGGCTCTGTCTTGACCGCCCGGCTCCGGCGCCAGTATTACCCGGCGCAGATGACATCCATCCCCGAGTGTCAGCCCGGCGCTGGGCCCTCCACCCCGGGCCTTCTTTCCAGAACCGCCCGTGGGGAATCCGCCCGGGCCACCTGCTCCGGCAGCTCCTCGGCTCCGGGTACCCAGCCCCATTGTATCCGATGCCGCCATACCCAGGACCACAGTATCCGGCGCTGACATATCCGACGCCGCAGTACCTGGCTCCTCAATACCCGACACCGGGCTTCCCGCCATCTGGTTATGGATACGCGCCTTTTGAGTATAGTCCATACCCGTATCCCCCTCCCCCTCCTCTTCTTCCACCGCCCCTCCCTCAGCTGCCGGTAGACTTGCAGGAGACTCTGGCCTCCTGGTGGGCTGAGCCAAGGCTCAGCTCACCAGAGGTGGAAGTCGTCTTCGATGCTGGTGCAGTTCCCGTCGTCCACGCGCCGCCCTCCCTCCCACCTCTGGACACAGGGCTAAACCCTCTGGGTCCAGAGAGGGGCAGGACAACTTCCTCGAGGATTCCCAGGGGTCCATTCCTCCCCTCGCTTGGGAGAGGAAGTCTACCTCTTCCTCATTTTCTTCTTCCTCGGACACCTCGGATCCTTCTGATGGTTGTTCCAAGCAAGAAGGCGAGCCACTCTCAGTCCAAGCAGCGGCCAAGGACTCCTGTAGAGTCTCCTCGGAGGATCCTTCCTTCACAGAGTTGCTATGGAAGATCCAGAAGTACATAAGTGGCAATCCTTGGAGCCAGACCCCAAGCGTAAAAACTCGCTGAGCATCTGAATCTGCCCGTGACAGCTCCACTTTGGTGCCACCCTGGATCGAGCCTCATGCCAACCTTATTACCACCATATGGAACAACTGTCGGCCTTGGCCCCACTTCCCAAGAAGTCAAACAGGCTATACCAGGCTCCGAGGGGTGTTGACTATTTAGACTCCCACCCTCAAGCTGACTCGGTGTGTGATTAGCTGCTCATGGCCGGGTCAGCTCAACCCAAACATCTTAGCTCGTCTCCACCTGACAAGGAATCCCGCTTTCTGGACCAGTATGGCAAGATGATTTTGCTTCTTCCACTCTGGGTATTAGGGCCATGAACTACGTCGGCCACAGAGGGGATTACCAGAAAGCGATTCTTAGTGAGGTGTAATCGAAATTGGACTCCCTTCTGGACTCTCAGGTCAACCAGGAAGTGGCTGACCTTGTCCGCTCTGCACGTTGGCCAGTCGGCGCATTCTTACGTCACGACCCTCACGATGCAGTGGACACTGCTGGTAGAACTCAGCTTTCGCCGTGGGTTTACGACGTCACGCTTGGCTCTGAGTGTCCAGGGTTGGTCCCGGAAGTGCAGTCCACTATCCAGGAAGCGCCCTTCCGGGTTCAGTGCTGTTCGGGGTGATGTCAAGGACATAGTCACCGACCTGCAGGAAGAGGGGATGGCACTAAAGTCTGTGGACTCCGTTAGCCATCATCCCCATCAATCACAGCGCCCGCCCTTACGCAGATGGAATCGGCCCAAGAGGGCCAATAAGCGTGGGTCCCCCCCAGCTGCCAAGGCCCCACCCAAAAAAGCAGCGGGAGCTTCAGCTGCGGCGCTGCCCACATCACCTGACTCCTTCCCTCTCCCATTACCTCTGGGCTTCCTGGAGGAACCGGTGGGAGGAGGTTTCCCTCACCTTCCTGGCTGGGAGAGGATAACACTAGATTCATGGGTGCTCCAGCTAATGCATGAAGGACACTCAATAAATTTTCGCAAAACACCTCGTCACCCTCCCCAAATAGTCATACTCTTGGGAGCGTCATCTTCTGGTCCGGGAAGAATTTCAGCACTTTTTGCTGAAGAGGCGATAGAACCTGTCCCCCTCTCTCTGCAAGGAATGGGTTACTATTCCCACTTCTTCCTGGTCCCGAAGAAGACAGGAGATATAAAACCTATTCTAGATCTCAGTTCCCCGAACATTTTCGTGGAATACAAGAGGTTCAGGATGCTCTCACTGCAGAGCCTTCTGCCCCTCCTCCGCTCAGGCCAGTGGCTGTGCGCTCTGGATATGCAGGACGCTTACCTGCACATAGCTATCCGCCCGTCTCACCGCAGATATCTCCGTTTTGCTTTCCAGGGGGACCACTGCCAGTTCAAGGCACTTCCATTTGGCCTCTCCTCAGCCTCTCGAGTATTTACCAAATGCCTTGCGGTGGTGGCAGCCTACTTGCCTACCCGGGGGGGGGGGTACAGGTTTTCCAGTACCTGGACAATTGGCTCCTGGCGGCCTCATCCAGGGAGGAACTCCTGCACTGCCTCTCCCTCACCCAGCAGGTCTTTACCTGTCTGGGTATTACCATCAACCATTCCAAGTCTCACTTGGTCCCATCCCAGAGGCTTTAGTTTATTGAGGCGATACTGGACACGACCCTAGGCAGGGCCTTCCTGCCACTGGACAGGGCGGCCACACTCCAGACTCAGATAAGCCTGTTGTCAGGCCACAGGCAGGTCAGTGTAAGGTCAATTCTTTGCCTCCTCGGGCTTATGGCGGCTGCTATCCCGACAGTCCCTCGCGCTCGGCTCCACATGAGGGTCTCTCAGTGGACGCTTCGCTCTCAATGGGATCAGTTGGTAGACTACTTGGACCAGTTGGTCCTAGTCTCCTCTCCCATGGTTCAAGACTTGCAGTGGTGGATGGTTCGAGAGAAGCTTCTTCGGGGAGTTCCATTCTTCCTTCCTCCTCCCTCCCAGACTCTGACCACAGACGCCTCGGGAGAAGGTTGGGGAGTCCATCTCGGGGTCCACCCTGGACCCAGGGCTCTTGATCAGGCTCAGACAATCCTGTACATCAGTATTATAAAGGCTTTAGGTGGTGCTCTATGCTCTCAGGCCCTCCACCTCATCTTCTGGCCACCTAGCCGTCCCAGACGGGACAGTATATGTGTGTATGGTACATCAACAAACAGGGCGGGACTCGGTCCTACCCTCTTTGCAGGGAAGCGATGAGAGTCTGGGATTGGGCAGCACAACACGACCTTCACCTCACGGCAGTTCATGTTCCAGGGGTCGAGAACTCCTTAGCAGACAAACTAAGTCGCTCGTCTGCTCAAGCTCATGAGTGGGAGCTGGATCGGGGGTCCTAGACGATATCTTCCTATGTTGGGGAACACCTCAGATGGACCTGTTCGTGTCACCTCTAAACGCAAAGCTTCCCAACTTATGCTCGCTCGTTCAAGAGCGAATCATTTTCTGGAGAGACGCTCTGTCTCTAGATTGGAGGGACAGATTCGTCTCATGCCTCCCCCCACGATTCCTCTGATCCCTCCTGTCTTGCAGAAACTTGGCTCAGAAAAGGCATGAATGATTCTGATCGCTCCTTTCTGGCCCAGGCAAGTTTGGTTCTCTCTTCTGCAACAATACTCTGAGGAGCCTCCTCTTCCTCTGTCACGAATTTTATTGACCCAGGATCAGGGGACCCTGGTCCATCCAGGTCTCAAGTCCCTTCAACCGCATGCGTGGCTCCTGCACACATAGCTCAAGCCCGCTTTGGGGTTTCTCCCCAGGTGGCTGAGATCTTGGTGGAGGCTAGGAAACCCTCCACTAGGTCTACTTATGCCATGTAGTGGAAACGGTTCTCAGTCTGGGCCGCTTCAAAAGGCTTTGAGCCTTTCTCTTGCTCATTTGGGCGACTGCTGGAGTACCTGCGCCATCTCTTCGACCTGGGTCTTAGTCACTCGTCTCTAAAGGTACACATGGTAGCCATTTCAGCCTACCATATTTCCTTCGCAGATAGGACATTGCTCAACTGAAGTCTCTAAGACTTTCCTCAGAGGGGTTCTTCACTTGAGACCCCTATCCAGTTCGCCCCTTCTTGGGATTTGAACTTTATCTTGAGAAACTTACTTTGCCTCCTTTTGAACCGGCGGCCTCAGCAGACATGAAGTTGCTTTCATGGAAGACGCTGTTCCTAGTGGCCATTGCCTCTGCTCGGAAGATTTCAGGCTCCAGGCCCTGATGTGTAAAACCCGTGCTTGATTTTTCACAAGCAACCTGTGAGCTCTGCGCTACCAATCCAAGTTTCTCCCCAGGTGGTAGCGGAATCTACATTGAACCAGTCCATAGAATTACCCGCTTTCTTAACGAGTACTCCAATCAGGGGAGCATCACTCACACTATGGACGTTCACGGATTCTGAGATACTACACTAACAGAACAAAGGATCTCGGAAAGACTGATCAACTTTTGTTTCTTTTGCCCCAAAGAGAAGGCAATGCTGTTTCAAGCAATGCCTGTCTAAATGATTGACTCATTGCATCACCTTCTGTTATGACAAATACAAGAAGACCCTTCCGGTCAAATAAGAGGTCACTCCACCAGAGGGGTTGCTGCCTCAGCGCATGTTTCAAGAATGTGTCACTGCAGACATTTGTGCTGCCGCCACCTGGACTTCTGTCCATACATTTACAAAACATTACAGTTTGGATATTGCCTCTCACCGTAGAGCAGGCTTCGGGCTCGCTGTTCTGCAAAGCCTCCTTTCTTAAGGCCTTCACAGCTAGAGGATCTACTTGAGTAGCTTTCCTCCTCCCGTGTGCTGCTTCTTATTCCAGACTGCTTGGGACTCAGTCCTATATGAAATTACCTACTGCAAGAGCCCTCTCGAACTAAGATAGTACAGTTATGTAAGAACTTACCGTAACAGTAGATCTTTGAGAGAGGCTCTTGCAGTAGGTAATACCTTCCCGCCCTCCATCCCCCTAAGCTTTTTCAGCTCCTTTTCCAGTGAGGGAAATCTCTGCTTCTCTCTCGTCCGGTCTCTTGTGGCCTGTGGCGGGAAAGAACTGGAAGGTGGGCGTGAGGAACTGCCCCTTTATGCCGACGTGGGGGCAGTCCCTCGCCAGAGGCTGCTAGGTAGAAATTTTTCTGTGGGGTCCTGCCACCTGCCGATGTCAGTCCTATATGTAATTACCTACTGCAAGAGCCTCTCTCGAAGATCTGCTGTTACGGTAAGTTTCTTACGTAACTGTACTTTACAGGTGAGTAACCTGTTCTTCTAGGAACATGGATATGTTGTTCATCCACACTCATTGGCAGGTATCCTGCAACTTTAAATCTTGCGAGAAGGTCTTCAAACATTGCTCCTCCCACCCACCCGGTGGTATAACTCTCGGCTCAACACCGCAGACGCCAGATCTTCCTTACACCGGCTGGAAGCTCAGGTTCCTTCCTTAACGCTCTGCGCTTGAGACTGGTTCCATATTCTCCGCTTACGGATTTAAAAAATAAAATTTTGCAAAAGACTCAGTCTTCTATCCCTCAGCGGCTCACGATGGACAAATCGACTCCCAGTTCCGGAGATGCCCATGCAGACAGAAAGATGTCTCGGACGGATCACACTCCCGTGTGTCTGCTTGGGCAGGCACGACCCGCGGGGCTTGCGACCTGTGCTCATCTTTCTCGGCCCCTCGTCCTCGAAGGCCATTAACGCCCGATTCCACAACTGGGCGTCGGCGTTTCCTCCGGTAGCGAAGTCTGGGGGAGGCCCGGTTGGCGGATGCCAGCGGCGGCTCTCAGTGGATCAGCTCAGCGGATGGTAGCCCTCGAAGAAGGCGGCGCGGCACGTGTATCATCTTCCTCGCGCGGCATTTATCCCGCTCTCTCTGGGCTCTTCTTACCGGCTTCTTTTGAAACTTTGTCTGTCCTCTCCACTAAAGGAAAAATTTCGTTAGCGAGACCTTATTCTCGGTCCAAAGAGGACAAGGGTAAGAATCCCTCCGTCAGCGCTCTTGGGAAGCGGAAGGTCCACCTCCCGGGCCGTCAGGCCGTCGACCCGATCGACCCGCTCGGCTTGACCACTGGCCTCACGGTGTCCCGTCAGGTCAGTTGACCCGAGACTCCACCGATGAAGTCGAGATTTTTCTCGACACGTTGAATGAGACTGTGCCTTTAGCAGCCGAGATTCCCCTCCCCGGTTCCGGGAGGAGTTGAGGATCCCGGTGGGCTGCGCCTGTGCCTCCCGGTTCCGGGCCTCGAGATACCATCCGAGCGAAGGAAATGCCGGTTCGTGCGACACCCCTCCCGCACCGACCTCAAATTCCGAGAATCTGGTCTCGGTTCTTGGCGTCAGCGATCCCGATCCCGTCATAGGCGGTCGGCTCTCGGCACGAGATAGCCGAACGTCGCCCTCGTCCTCGTCCTCCTCCTCGGATGAGGAGGCTTGATGAAGTGCGTCGACGATGCGAGACCTTATGTTGCAACAGCTTCTCCCTGGCGGGAATAAGCGGCCCCGTCGCCTTCCCGGCCATTAAGTCGCTGTCACCCGGATCAGCCGACACAGCCCTCGACTTATCCGAGGCCTATACCCAGGCGGTTGTTCGGCCAAACCAGCTTCTCCACCGATTCGGTGGAACCTCCGCCTCACAGCCACCAATTGGGGCTCCGACCAGAGTTCTCGGTCGGCTGAGGTCTCATCCGACAGTCAGTTACCCTCCTCGGTCGACCTCGGCAGGTGAAGGGTGAAGCTCAGGCCAGAGGCAGCTCTTGAGGACTCTTCCGAGTCCGAAGATGATTCCTCCTTTTTCTCCAAGCGACTGGACTTGGGTCTTCAGGAGGAGGTCAGTCAATAGACGATAGCCGTCGTCTTCCTGGACTACTTCCGGCTCATCTGGAGTCCACGGAGATGGAGCCTCGAACCCGTTTCAAGCAGGCCAGGTATCCCTCACGGGAGATTCTGGACCGAGGGATTCTCCGACGGAGGCCTTTCCGGTGGCCGAGGCCATAGTGGGTCCGGCACTGGAGCTTTGGCAGCGCCCTGCTTCCAGCCCTGCGCCTTCGGCCAGGATGGCCAGGAAGTATGCGGTCCCCTACTGGTTCCTTGTCGGTTTGAGACACCCTCTGCTGAGGGGTTGGTTACCGACAGCGTTTCGGAGCGCCCGGCAACGCCAGGGATGTGGACAAATCCTCCTGACAAGGAGTCCAAGAAATTGGACTATGTCGGGCGAAAAGTCCCACGCTAGGCCCTCTCTGCGTCGTCCAGGCCAGTTCGCCGTCTCATGGCACATTTTTCTCATGCCCTGTTGGGCTCCCTGGATGAGGTCATCCCTCATCTTCCGCCCGATCTGCAAACTCACGGTTAAGCAGGTGCGGGACCAGGGAGCAGGGCAGTGGCCAAACAGCAGCTCAGACTGCTTTGGATATAGGGGACTCATGTGCCAGATCGGTGGCGGCCGCGAGTGGCTATCACGCGGCGGGCTTGGCTGAGGATATCCACCTTTACTTAGGATACAGCACAAGTTGGCGGATGTCCCTTTGAGGGACTGACCTCTTGACCCTGGGGTGGAAGGTCACCTGCAGAGGATAGGGGTCCAATGCTACAGCAGGCTGGGGTCTCTTCGCTCAGAAGGACAAAAGCCCATAAAACCACAGCCCAGCCCTTTAGTCCTTCTGTGCTTGACCCAACAACGTCAGGGCCAGCAGGCTCAGCCTTGGCATCCCAAACCCAAACCGCGGCTTCCTCTAACAGGAGGCAGGGAGAAAAGGCCCAGGGGTCCCTCGGCCGGTCCCTCCTCCAAGCCTGCCCAGTGGACGGGCTGAGGTGTCCCCCCATTCCCGTCACCTTATCCCTAGGTCCCCCGTGAAGACGGCTCCAGCACTTCCGTTCCGCCTGGTCCGCTGTTTCCACGGACAGGTGGGTCTTGGAGGTGGTGGGAAGAGGTCTGCCTCCTGGAATTCGAGCAGGCACCACCCTTCGAGCCGCCGCCGGGGGCTTCGGATCCCCAGTTCACTGGCGGCTCGTCGAGTCGACACGCTTCCTCCTCCAGAAGGGAGGTGAAAAGAGGTGGTGACCCTCCTTCAGACCCAGGGTTTGTGTCCAGGTACTTCCTGGTTCCGAAGTGGACGGGGGCTGGCCCATTCACCGACCTACCGCCTAAACAAGTTCCTAAGGTCTCGACCTTCAGGATGGTCACTCTGGCTCAGATAATACCATCCTTGGAACGCGGCGTGTGGTTCTGCTCTCTGGACTTGCAGGGCGCGCGTTTTTTCACGTCCCTATCCGTCCGTCTCACCAGAGATTCCTTCGCTTCCAAGCGGAAGGATCCCTCTTCGAGTTCCAAGCCATGCCCTTCGGCTTGTCTCCAGCTCCCAGGGTCTTCACCAAATGCATGGCAGTGGTGACAGCATTCCTGCGGCGCCGAGGGGTCCGGGTGTACCCTTACCTGGACGACTGGCTGATAGCAGCTCCCTCCAGGAAGGAGGCAGAGTGGTCCAGATCTGGCCCTCCAGGTCTGCTCTCAACTGGGCCTCATCAACGAGGCCAAGTCAGACTCGAGCGAAGCAGGTGATTCTATTCATCGGGCGCAGCTCGACTCTCTTGAGCCAGCGCGGCTCCCGGCGAACAGGGCGAGGTTCTTTCCTCCTTTGCCCGATCATTTCTGGTTGAGGCAATAGCTTCGGGACTTCCCCGCGCCTCCACTGGGTCTCATGGCCGACCTGCACCAGCGTGGTCCGTTGGGCCCGCTGGAACATCAGTCCCTTCAGTGGGGACTGGCCAGCCAGTGGTCTGGCAGCTGCGATCCTTTGGACCAGCTTGTGTCGGTGACACAGGGGATGTGGGGCAGCTCTCCAGTGGTGGACCGTTCCAGATCATTTGCAGGAGGCATCCCGTTAAAGTCCGCCCGAGCCGGCGGTCTCCTCTATCGACCGATGCCTCTCGATGGGTTGGGGTGCCCATCTGGGGAACACGGGCTCATGGCCTCTGGTCCCCGCGAGTCCCGATGCCACATCAACCTGCTGGAGCTCCGGTGGTCCGCCTAGCTCTCACCGCCTTTGCTCCGCTCCTCCGGGGTCAAGTGGTCCGAGTCCAGACGGACGTACCCGCGACCATGTACTATCTAAACCGCCAGAGGCGGGCCCGCTCCATGCTTCTATGCAGAGCTCTCCGCATTTGGTCACTTCGTCGCAGCCTGGGCGGATCTCCTAGCCATTCACGTGGCAGGGGCCTCCAACACCCTGGCCCGATGCCCTGGGCCGGAAGGGGCTGCATCCACAGTGGTCTCTCCTACCGAGTAGTACAGCATCTGTTCTCCCATTGGGGCACACCTCAGGTGGACCTGTTTGCCTCAGGGAGAGCGAAGCTGAGCCTGTTCCATGCCCGCCCCCTCAGCGAGGGCTCGCTGCAGGGATGCCTTCTCGAGGCAGTGGACCCCGGGCCTCTTTTACGCCTTTCCCCCATTTCCCTTGATCCACAAGGTGCTTCTCAAGGCGAGGAGGGACAAGGCGCAGGTGATTCTGATAGCCCCAGACTGGCCTCGCCAGTTCTGGTACCCAGATCTCCTCAGTCTCAGCTCCAGGACTCCGCGGCGCTTCCAGCTCGCCGGACCTGCTCTCAGTCAATCAGGAAGGTGTTCCATCCGGACCTTCAATCCCTGCACCCTGACGGCCTGGTTCCTGGCGGCTAGAGTTCCAGGCCTTGGGTCTTTCCGACGAGGTCCTCAATGTAGTTGAGGCGTCCCGTGGAGTCGACCAGAAAATGCTATGCCTTCAAATGGAAAGGTTTTCCATTTGGTGTCAAACAGGGCTTGGACCCTTCCTCCTGTTCCTTGGCAAGCATCTTGGACTATTTATGGTCCCTTTCTAGTCAAGGGCTTAGGTCGGCGACCTAAGGTGCACCTGGCAGCCATCTCTGCTTGCAGGCGCGGCCGGGAAGCAGTCAGTAAGGCAGGAGAGGTGGTCTGGCGCTTTTTCAAGGCCTTGATCACATTTCCTCCAGTCTGGGAAACCCCACCTCACGTGGGATCTACTGCTGGTCTGGCAAAGCTCATGGGCAAGCCATTCGAACCTATGCACAGGTGTGCTCTCTCACCTGTCGTGGAAGACCGCCTTCTTGGTGGCTATCACGTCCAGCCAGAAGGATGGGAGAGCTCCAGGCGCTCATCGAGTCTCCTTACCTGGTCTTCCACAGGGACAAAGGTTGTCCCGCGCCCACCCGAAATTCCTTCCAAGGTGGTGTCGGAGTTTCACCTTAACCAGGTGTTGACTCTGCGGTGTTCTACCCCAATCCACCTCGGAGGCCGAATATAGGCTCCATACTCTGGACCTAGAGGCTCGCTTATTATAAGGGCGCTGCAGCATGAAATTGGGGAGAGGTTCGCCAGCTGTTTGTCACCTACGCTGAAGCACGCATCTGGCAGACCTGCAGCCAGCGGATCTATAAGCAGGTGGGTAACCTCCTGCATAGATCTCTGCTATAAGTTGGCGGGCATGGAGCCTCCCAGAGGGATAAGAGCTCATTCTACCCGCCATACTGTTGCAACGGTGGCTGCTTCCAGGGACGCCCTATCCAGGAAATCTGCAGGGCTGCTACCTGGAAGTCAGAAACACCTTATTACCCATTACCACATCGACCTTGAGTCACCCGGGATGCTGGTTTGGGGCCTCGGTTCTCCAGTCTCTCTTTCCCAAGTAAGTATTGGGGTGTCGTCTTGCCTCCCTCCTCCCGGAGAACTGCTAGAGTCTGCAATGAGTGTGGATGAACAACATATCCATGTCCCTAGAAATACAGGTTACTCACCTGTAACAGGAGTTCTAGGAATGGTATATGTTGTTCATCCACACGACTCCACCCGACCTCCCCGGCCTGACGACAACCTGAGCTTCAGCGGCAGATCTGGCGCCATGGGGCGGAGCCGAGAGTTATACCACCCGGGTGGGTGGGAGGAGCAAGCTTGAAGACCTTCCGGCAAGATTTAAAGCGGCAAGGATACCTGCCAATGAGTGTGGATGAACAACATATACCATTCCTAGAACTCCTGTTACAGGTGAGTAACCTGTATTTTCTGGCTACACCCCTGATGTCTCCATCTCTGTCTCCTTCCCTACATTTGTCACCTTTCAACCTTCTTACTAGGCTCCTGTTAATTAGTCCCCACCTGGGGACTTCTCTACTCCTGCTCACTGCTATTATGCCTTGTCACCCCATCATCACCTTTTTGTTTTCCATATTCTCTCTTTATCTTGCCATTTATCACTTATCCCAGAGCCTCACCCTTTTTTCTTTCCCCACATATATGTCCTGTATTTTACCTCCCCTCTACACTAACTTTGTTTTTTCCTCTTTTAGATATTTCTTGAAGACCTAAGGTCGAAACATCAATTTTTAACTCAGTTTTCTATTTTCAGTATGCGTTTAATATTAACATTTTGTTTTGCATGGCAAAGAGTTACCAGGGGCAATGAAAGCACACCCCACAAGGGGCATGGCTACCTCCATGGCCTGTTTCAAGGGGTCTGAGCCGCTGACATTTGCACTGCTGCCACCTGGACTACCACCCATACCTTCTCTAAGCACTCAGTCTGGCCACTGCTTCGGTTCGAGCAGGCTTCAGCTGGGGTGTTCTGCAGGGGCCTCCTGTCTTAGGCTTTGGTTGTCCTTCCTCCTAGACTGTTCTGCTGCACCTGCCACTGCCTGGGATTCGTTTCTACAGTGTGACCAAATGACTGAGATACCCCCGAAGAAAATAGAACAGTTACATAAGAACTTACTGTAACAGTAGATCTTCGTCATTAGGTCTGCCTTCCCTCCCACCTTTCCCTATTAAAGGCTCTTGTGTCAGAACTGGTTAACTGGTGTATCCAACCTTTTATTCCTGCCTGGGCATCGCGTTTCTCCCGGTCCCTGTGGCATGGGTCTGCTCTCTTAGCCTCTGGGGAAAACCTGAGGAGGAGTGGGGGCCCTCACGCTTCTTTATAGAGTTGTTGGACGTTGGTAGATTACATTGGTGTGGGCGGCCCCAGTGGCACTGCTGAAAATCTTCCGTGTGGATCCTGCTTTACTGACGGTGATGTTCCTACGGTGTGACCTGATGACTGAGATCCCTTCGAAGTTCTGCTGTTCTTGTAAGTTCTAATGTAACTGTTCGTTCTTTCATTTATTGTCAGAGGCTGTGGCAGTGGCGCTCTGTACAGACAGTGTTCTCACGCTTAAAACAGTGATTGACAGGTTTCTCACAGTCACGATTACACATAACTGTGTGCAGTGGCCGGTTTTCCATGTGTTATAATGTCTAATCTTTAATTATATTCTGCTTTTTCATCTGATTTGAACATGTTTCTATTTTAAAATTGAAATGTTTGTTTGACATGACAGTGGAATAACACTAAATCATCACAATGATTCCATAAAATGAGTGACATAACATTTAGCCTACATCTCAGACATACTCAAAATAAGATTAAAACTGGTATACATAATCTTAGACCTTATAGCTAAAGTCCTCAAGAGGAACAGCCTTTGTTCTGCTATAGATGATTTGAACATGTTTCTGTGAAACGTGACTGCCATTTATTGATCCCTACAGTTTTATTGTGTAAATGTTGTATTATGTTTAAATGTATTAAGTCTGTAATTAATGCATGAGTAACTGGAATTTGAACTTTGGACCTCCTGTAAATGAGCTTCGGCTCAGTGGAGTTATCCATATTCATTTTTGTATGAATAAAAATGTTCCCTACCTTACCCACCATTTTGGTCACCTGGCACGTATGTAATGACCTTGAGCAGCCAGTCTTGATAGAAGGATGTCCGTGAATTTCTAGCAGGTGGCAGTGATGGAGTCACATTCTGTCAGGGACCAATAAATAAATAAAACGGCAGTAATCCAGGTTTCTCCCTCAGAATAGAAAAAAAATACTGCACTTGAAGTGTTGAATTAGTAATTTCTGCCTTACTTTTTTTTTTTTAATACTTTTTCCTTCCCTTTGTACATTTCATCTGCAGGTGAAACAGACAAAAGAGGCCTTGACCCGAAAACAGCAGAAAGGGCCAAAAAAGAACAAGGATGAAGAGGGAGGTGTGGTCCAAGAACTGATAAAACGGCCGAAGGAGTACACAGTCAAATTCACATTCCCGAACCCACCCCCTCTGAGTCCGCCAATCCTAGGGTTGCACGGTAAATGTTGAGATTTATATATGAGCACATTCTTCTTATCTCACACACACACACACATATTTTCTGGGAGTTGCACTGTAAATGTAGAGATTTGTATGTGGGCACATTTACCTTCCCACCTCTTGCCCATTCTGGGGTTACATGGTAAGTGTAGAAATTTGTATATAGGCACCCCTCCCCTTCCTGGAGTAATATGGTAAATGTGGAAATTTGTATAGGTTATATTCACTTTTCCTTCCCACCCATCGTGGAGTTACATGATAAATGTTGAGATTTGAGTATGGGCATATTCACCTGCCCATTCCATTCCTGCCCATGGGATTGCACAGTAAATGGTAAGATTTGTATATGGACACTTTACCCCCCCCCCCATCACCACCACTACTTCCTAGGGTTTCACGGTAACTGCCGAGATATGGCTGTGGGCACATTTACCTTCCCACTCTAGCCCCAGCCTGTCCTGAGGTTACATTGTAAGTGTTGATTTGTGTATGGGTACATTTTATTTCTAGGGACGTGGATATGTTGTTCATCCACACTTCTTGGCATGTCTCTTTCCCCTTTAATTCTTGCTGGAAGGTCTTCAAGCTGGCTTCTCCCACCACCCAGGCGGTATAACCCTCATTCCGCCCCATGACACCAGATCTTCCTTTCCGCTGGAAGATGCAGGTTGCCTCCTGTCCGCTACCGCGTTTTGTAGGCCCTGGCTTGAAATTCTTCGGATCCTCTGAAGATTTGGCTTATTCGAGCTCGCGATTACAATTTGTGCTATTCGATCATGGAAGATGAATCTTCCCCTGGTTTTCGCCAGTGCCCGTGCGGCCAGAAGAAGTCACTCGCTGATCCTCATACCACGTGCGTGTACTGCTTGGGTGTCAGCCATGACACCCAGGCTTGCGAGATATCTCACTTTCCATCTGAACGTCATCGACGATCGTCTCACACGCCTTAAATTGGGCAGGCCCGAGAAACGTAATCCTCCGGTGAAATCCAAAGAAGCCCGGTGGGCGGTCTCTGCGGCTGCGGGGTCCACTGAGCAGTTAGAACAAATGCCGGCCTTTGAGGGAAGAAGCGGTGCAGCACCCGGAACTCTCCTCTTGGCCCATTTTCGTTCCTCGACCCAGAGCTCAGCATTCTCAGGTTCCTTTGTGAGTTTTGCCAGTCTCTCCCACACTAAGGGCGGGGACCTTTGAGGCTAACATATCTCCGGTCCTGTAAAAGGACATGGAACTGAGAGATCTTACTTTGAGTAGAAAGCTCTTGCAGCAGGTTCAAACAATGAGGACTGGCGCCACCTGGCGGCGGTTCTGGCAGCTTGTTCTCTAGCAGTACCAACGTTGGAAACGCCCCCGCCGACGTCGGCTCTGCCCCCGACGTCGCCCTATATGAGGGAGGAGTTGCCCCCAATGCTCCATTTTTTTCCCTGCTGCGGTCAGGGTTAGTTCAGCGCTTAACTAGTACCGACTGCTCTTCTCCACACTGTAGTTTTCACTCAGAATTCAGAATTTTTCCTCATATGTCATCTCATTTGAACAAATGCGCTTTGTGGGCGACAGATTCTCGCGAAGAAAGACATTCTCTGCCTTTATTGTCTGGGGGCCCGACCATTGTGACCGACGCTGCCCTCATTGTCGGGCCTTTAATTGCAGGACGCCCTCTTCGTTGGGGAATCGAACCTCAGCATGCCCATACGTACCATAAAAAACATTGTGACCAGGACAGAGGGAGATCCCACTCGAAGCACCGGTCCTTAGGTTCGAAGTCCAGATCGTCTGGCCATGACTCCCGCCTCATGACCGTCAAGCCTTCATCGGTGGGTTCTTCTTCTTCCTTACTTCCCTCCAGCCCTTGAAGGTTTCTCACCTAGAAAAATCCAAGGGTTCAGGTAAACTCCTCTCCCTTCGGCGGCCTCCTCCCAAAACAGACTCACGGGGGTGAGTAAAGGCCTCTGGGCCTGTGGCGTAGGGCTTCCTCCCTCCCGCCAAAGCGCAAGGCCTCGGACCAGTGCCAGCCTCCGGCTGCTGACTAGTGCTTGCCGAGAAAACTTCAAGCCACGCACCCGACCATCGTCTGTCCAAGGACAAGGAACGACGCCCGTCGGGTGTCAAGGACAAGCGGACACCGGACCCTTATTTGCCCGCTACTCCATCGGCCCCGGTCCAGGCGAAGGTTATTCCGCCATCGGTAGTGATCAGACGGACGCCGGCCTGCCCTGCGCCGGTTCTGTCCCCTACGCCCCCCCGTCGGCTCGGACACCACTTCACGTTCTCCGGTCTGCCTGACGCCAGACCCAGACAACGGTGGTGCTGACACCGCCCGACATCCCCCTTAGCCGACGCCAGTCGATAAGTTCTGGATCGACACCAATCCCCCAGGCGATGGGGCGGCGCCCGGTACATGCTCGGGCGCCTCCTCCGACACCTGATTCTCCAAAGCTGCACCTCTCGGTGGAAGGAGCTTTTGCCCACTGGTGGGACACAATAAAAAGGATCTGCCAGCTGGGGCCTCCACCTACTCGGAGCCAGTTCCCGACCGGGTTGAACCAAGTGGTCAGGTGGATGACGTGCCTCCTCCAAAGAAGCACGACAAGAAATCCAAGAGGACCGTTCCTACAGTTCCTCCGTTCCCTTCTTCTCCTCCGAAAAGAGGCCGAAAGGAAGAGCCATAGCCCGTCTCCCTCTTCCCCACACCTCCTCGTGAGCTCAGTTCCTCCTCAGTCTACTTGGAGCCAGACACTGGGAACACAGAAGGGCTTCCTAAATCCCCTTCGGATGACCCCAGTTTTATGGAGGTAATGAGGCACATCCAGGCCAACATGGGATGGGACACTGAGTCCCTGGACCCCAAGCGCTTGCAGCTGGCTAAGTACCTCCTTCAGAAAGATCCAAAGCCGGCGATCATCCCTACTGTGGTCGATACCTTTGCTGATGTCTCCCACGTGACCTGGAAGCATCCTTATTCCTCCCCTGCTGTGCCAAAAAAGGCCCACTGGCTCTACCAGGTGCCTGCCGACCATCCCTTTTTAGCCAAACCACCCACTCCAGATTCCGAGGTGATTTCAGCAGCTCATGATCATTCGCAGAGGCCTAAACATCTGAGCACCCAGCCACCTGATAGAGAATCAAAGCAGCTGGATTCCATGGGCCGTAAGGTGTACTCTGCTGCCACCTGTAGCATAAGGAGTCTTAACTTCTTAACCCACATGGTCCAATTCCAGATCGCCCTGTGGGAACAAGGATTGGACCTGGTGCAGAGCCTGCCTGATTGTCCTCAGCAGACTGAGCTCGCCAAGCTACTGCAGACTGGCTCAGACGTGGGTACCCACGTTCTGCGCTCAGCCTACGACGCTGCGGACACCTCCTCTAGGGCGGCCGCCACTGGCATTTGCCTCTGATGCCATGTTTGGCTTTGGGTTATCGGGGTTCGATCCAGATGTACAAGTCAACCTTCTGGATGATCCTTTAGAGGCCCGTGCCCTTCGGCGAGGACACGGAGCGTGTTATTACCAGGCTGCAGGACTCCGGAAAGGCCATCCATTCCGTGCAGTCCATGTACCGCCCGAAGCAAGGGTGAGCCAGAAAGCCCCATTTTCGTGGCCGTGGGGGACACCAATCTCAGCAACCTCGTTTTCAGCAGCATGCTCAACGAGGTGGCTTTGGTCGTAGGGCCGAGCCAGGGGTGCTTTGGCATCCGCCTCTAGACCTCCCAGAACAGCTACTGCCCGCCCTTCCTCCCCCACCCAATGCCTGACTACTCAGGTGACCCTCTCCTCTGGTAACTCCACCAGAGGAGCCGGTAGGGCGCTTTTAGCTCTACTGCGGATCGTGGGCTCAAGTGACCTCCGACTACTGGGTTCTAGAGCTTGTGAGTTCGGGCACTCCATAGAGTTCACATCCGTTCCACGGATCAGGCCACCCGTCCGGTACCAAGGAAACACAGAGCCCTGATCAGACAGGAGATATCCTCCTTCTTAAAAAAAAAAAAAAAAAGACTATCAAGCAGATTTCACCAGCTGAATCAGGAAGAGGTTTTTCCCACTTCTTCCTAGTTCTGAAGAAGTGGGAGATCTCGAACCATTCTGGACCTCAGTGATCTCAATCAGTGGGTCTCCTACAAGAGGTTCAGGATGGTTTCTCTTCCCGTTCTCCTCCCTTTCATTTCGTTAGGAGACTGGCTAGCGTCTCTGGACATGCAGGGGCAGCTTGCCTTTCTACCAAACCATCCGAGATTCCTCATCGAGATTCCAGGTTCAGGTTCGAGAACGAGGGACTATCAATTCCGAGTCCTCCCTTTCGGTCTTTCCCCTCGGCCCTGAGGGTCTTCATGAAGATAGACAAAAACTTTATTTTTATACAGGAAATTCTTATCATTAGGATTATACAATCCTGTTCTCAAGATAGTCCTGTGCATGACTCACTAAGTTGCATCTATACATATAACACATAATATATAACAATACCCAAAATAAGTGGAGTGCTTACATGCAGAGGAACTTGACCAAAAAGGAGAAACTTGAGCCAGAAGGAGTGAGGACTACAAAGAACACTAATTCCACTCTTAGAAGTTCACAGCCTCCTTTAAGGCCCAAAATTATTCTTTACAAGAAAGACTAGAGTTTTAAGTAATATATATAAGATTGTAACAAAGAATAAACCCGTAGAACAAGCTGCAAGTCGAGCGAAATGTGGGGAGAGAATAAAAGAAAGATTGAAGAACAATAACTGAGCTCGAAGAGTGTTTACTTAAAAGGGTCACTCTAATATTTTCTATATCCATTCCAGGCCCTGCCTGTCTAAGACTGTCAAGGATTCCATCGCTCTGTTTCGGGGTCTCGGAATTACCATCAACAGGAAAAGTCTCATCTGTCTCCATCCCAGATACTCAAGTTTATAGGAGCCTCTCTGGATACCGCTCTCGGGAAGTTTTTTTTTTCCCAGTGATAAGCGGTAGCATTCGCACCATCAGCGTACCAGGTCTCTTCAGCCTCAGGGGTGCCAGCCCACCTGCTCCTCAGATTGCTTGGACACATGGCGGCTGCCATAGTGTCAGTCCCCCTGGCCCGTCTTCGTATGTGAACCATCCAGTGGTCCCTGAGGGTTCAGTGGGACCAGACGTCAGACAATCTGGACACCTTGGTCAGAATGTCAGAGCCAATCCACCGAGAGCTTCGCTGGGGGATGTTGTCCGAAAATCTCCTGAAGGGCATCCCATTTCAGCTGGGGACACCGACTCAGTCCCTCACAACGGATGCTTCGTCCCTGGGATGGGGGTGCACTTGGGGAACCATCGCATGCAGGGTATTTGGTCTCCCCTAGAAGTGAATCTACACATCAGTGTCCTGGAAATGAGAACAGTGCTCTATGCCCTTCAAGCATTGGTATTGGTCCTTTCTCTGGGCCATCTGTTGGTGCAGACAGACAACACCGCAGTGATGTTTTTACATCAACAAACAAGGCGGCACTCATTGCTATCCCCTTTGCAGGGAGGCAATGCGGGTATGGGATTGGGCCCTGGAGCACCGCCTGTTCCTGACGGCAGTGCACATTCCCAGACTTCAGAACATACTGGCAGACACACTCAGCAGGACACGGTCGTAGGTTCATGAGTGGGACTTGCGCCAAGATGTGGCAGATCACATCTTTCGCCTGTGGGGGATACCGGAGGTGGATCTTTTCACTTCTCTGTACAAAGCAAAACTACCCAGTTTTTGCTCTCTAGGTTCAGAGCCTGGTGCTTCCTGGCAAAACGTGTTATCCCTCTGGAGCAGGAGGTTCCTTTATGCCTTCCCTCTTCTTCAGAAGGTGGTCCTCAAGGCACAGTCTGAGTCGTCCACCATTGTTCTGATCGCCCCAATGTGGCCTCGCCACATTGGGTTTCCATTACTTACAGCATCTGGCGGCACAGCCTCCGATGCCTCTTCCTCTATCCTCACATCTTTTGTCGCAGGACAGCGGGTCCCTGATACACCCGAACCTGCGGTCTCTTCACCTGCATGCCTGGCTCCTCAGGACTTAGCAATGGTCCGTTTTGGGGTGTCTGACCAGGTTGCCACAGTGTTGGTTGAGGATAGGAAACCTGCCACCAGGGCCACTTATGCTTTGAAGTAGAAGAGGTTTTGCATCTGGGCCGCAGCGAAGCAGGTGGATGCGTTGGTCTGTCCGGTTAATACTGTCCTCGAATACTTGCTCTTTCTTTTCAGAAAGGCCTTCGTTATTCCTCCATTAAGGTACACCTGGCTGCCATCTCTGCTTCCCATTCCTTTGTGTCGGGTAAGACAGTGGCTCAGAATGGAGGTTTCCAAAGCTTTCTTGCACGGCATTCTGCATGTCAGACCTCCCATCCAGGACTCTGTTCCTCCTTGGGATCTTCTGTTCATTCTGGAGAAGCTCTCTCTTCCTTCCTTCGAACCGGCCATGAGCGCTGAGCTCTGCTTTCTCTCCTGGAGAACACTACTCTTGGTGGCGGTCACTTCGGCTAGGCGCATTTCTGAACTGCAAGCCCTTATGTCTAGGGAACCCTATCTGATTTTTCACAAGGATGGTGTTGATTTGCGCACAGATCTGAAATTTTTGCCTAAAGTGGTCTCAGAGCTCACTTTAAGCCAGTCGGTTCAGCTGCTGGTCTATTACCCGGAGCATTCCAATAGAGGAGAGGCCCTTCTCCACTCCCTGAACGTCCACAGTGTTCTCAGGTGTTACTTGGCTTAGAACCAAGGGGATCAAGCAGTCTGATTGGTTGTTTGTTTCCTTTGCTCCTCGGTCGGCAGGCCGCCCGGTCTCCAAACAGACGCTTTCGTGCTGGTTGGTCCATTGCATCTCTATTGTTATGGCCCACACACAATAGGTAGACTTGAGCGATTAAAGCTCACTCTCGAGGGCTATTGCTGCTTCCGCCGCTCTTAAAAGAGTTCTGACGTAGATATTTATGCTATTGCTTACCTGGAGTTCCGCACACCTTTGTTAGAGCACTACAGCTTGGACAGTGTTTCCAGGCGCAGAGCAGGTTTTGGCCTTGCGGTCCTGCAGGGCCTGGTTTCCTGAGGTTTCTTCCCTCTGTTTTTTCCTGCTTCTTTTTGTTTCCCCCTCCCAAGGGGTTGTCATGAGTTCATACTGCTTGGGGCTCAGTCCTCATTGTTTGAACCTGCTGCAAGAGCTTCTACTCGAAGTAAGATAGTATAGTTACGTAAAATCTTACCATAACAATAGATCTTCGAGAGAAGCTCTTGCAGCAGGTCTATTTCCCGCCCTCCTCCCCTCAGGGATCAGGCCCTTTCCAGGTCGGCGTACTTCTGCTTGAAAGGTCGCCCGTTGGCTAACAGTGCCATTTTCGACCTGTCCAAGAACTGGAGCACATGGGGAACTCCTCCCTTATATAGGGTGACATCGGGGTGTTCCCACGGCCGGTACTGCTAGAGAAAAGTTAGTCGGAACCGCGCCAGGTGCGTCCAGTCCTCATTGTTTTGAACCTACTGCAAGAGCTTCTCTCGAAGATCTACTGTTACGGTAAGATTTTACGTAACTGCACTATTCTTCGTCTCAGCGGAGATGTTCTTGGGATCGTAAGCGATCTCGGTCCCAGAAAACTGCAGTTTCAACTTCAGTTGAAATTGCTTATTTGGCTGCTGGCTTCTCGGCTTTGCTGTCTGGTCAGTTGGCAGAGGCCCCGATCGACGATGCGGTTGAGATCACTCTCGATCCCATTGATCTGTTGTCACCCGATGAGGAGACCCAGCCAGCTGGGAATCCCATTGAGGAACCGGTCCTTGATCCGGGAAAATCACCGGTTCCCCCGGAATCTCCTGAGTGACTGACTCGCCAGTCAATCAGGGTAGAGATGCAGACCCTCTCGACTGACAGGCTGAGGAAAGCGCGAAATGCACTATAAAGCGGCGCCACGCGTTCATCCTCGTCGCCCTCGGATGAGGAGAAGCTTCAGTGGAAAGTCCGTCGGACGCACAAGGATTTAATGTGGCAACAGCTGATTCTGTCCGGCAGAAACTGCTTCTGTTTCTACCCTGGCCATTACTTGGTTTTGCCTCCTAGGCCGAAGCCGACTCCACTAGAACCAGTGAAATCAGTTCCCTCGCCCACACGGAGCCGGCTAAACCTGCCCCGGTTCGGCCAGAATCAGTTTCTCCACCGATTGTGGTGGAGCTGCCACCTAAACAGCCTTCAGGAGGGGCTCCTACAAAGGATACTTGGATGGTTCCGGGTCTTCCGCATAGGTTGTCACTCACCCTTATTCCTGGACCGCCCCAGGCGTGTAGAGGGGGACCTTGGTGGCCGACCGATTTATCCAGATTCTTCGGATTCGGACGACACTGACCTCCACTGTCATCCGCTGGATGATGAGTCCGTTGGTAGTCTGTCGACGGAGGAGGGCCCTTCATCATTTTTGGGGATTCGCCGCCTTATCTCCTAATCTACAGGGATACCCCTGGAACCTGTCCAGAAAAGGGCGGAGTACCCTCTTACAGATATTCTTGAGAGGGGAATGCCCCCATGGAAGTCTTCAGTGGCTGAGGCCAGTGTTGGCCCAGCTTTGGAGCTATGGCAGCACCCTACCTCCTGCCCCGCTGCCATCTAGCCTGAATGGCCCACAAGTATATAGGTGCCAGGGTCCCTCTCAAGTTCATGGAACATCCCCATGGAGGGGTTAGTGAATCTCTGTGTTCAGACGCACAGGTAACTCTGCTGACACCGATAGACCTTCGGACAAGGAGTCAAAAAAACTGGACCACACTGCCAGGAAGTTCTGTTCAGCCTCTTGTCTAGGCCTCTGTCAGGCAAGCTCGGCCGTCATCATGATGCACTTCTCCCACGCCCTCTTGGGCTCCTTGGATGAAGTTCTCCCTCACCTCCCCACGGACCTTCAGACTGTGTTCAGGCATGTCCGGGACCAGGCTCGAGCCATTGCCAAGCAGCAACTTCAGATGTCCTTGGATCTCTGGGACTCTTGCGCCCATTCTGTGGCAGCTGCAGTTGCCATGCACCATAGGGCTTGGCTGAGGCTTTCCAACTTTACCGCGGAAACCCAGCATAAACTCACTGATGTTCCTTTCCTGGGTACCGATCTCTTCGGCCCAGGTGTGAGTGGTCATCTTCAGCGAATCGAGCAGTCCAATGCCACCTTCAAGTCAGCTACTTCTGCCTCGGTTCTAAAAAGCAGCAGAAGAAGCCTTTTTGGCACCCTGTTCCTGTGGCCAAGCAGCCCTTTTTTCAGGGTGGGCAGCAACAGCAGGCACAGACGTGGAGCCCTCAGTCCACGTCTGGGCCTCTACCAGCCCACAGACAAGGAGGTCAGGGTTCAGTCGATTTCCAGTCTGGACCCTCTTCTTCCATGCCTGCCCAGTGACGGGATAGGGGCTGCCACCCCTATCCCCGTCACGCCAGCTCTGGGCCCTCCCGTGGAGGGTCGGCTCCATCACTTCCTTTCCGCCTGGTCTTCTGTTACCATGGACAGGTGGGTGTTAGAAGTGGTCGGCCAGGGTCTGCCTCTAGAGTTCGAGCAGTACCCTCCCAGCCGAGCCGCGCCCCACGTGAGGAGAGAGAGTATCAGCCCACATTCAGTCGGCTCTGAGAGATGACATAGCCCAACTCCTCCTCAAGGAGGCAGTGGTTCGAGTTTCAGATCCTCCAGTCAACCCAGGGTTTGTTTCCAGGTACTTCCTGGTCCCGAAGCAGATGGGGGGCTGGCGCCCCATTCTAGATCTGCACAATCTGAATCCGTATCTCAGGCTATGCACTTCAGGATGGTAACTCTGTCCCAGATCATACCATCCCTGGAGCAAAACATGTGTTCTGCTTCACGGATCGTCCAGGATGTGTTCTTTCATGTCCCAATCTTCAGTTCCACTAAGTTCCTCCGCTTCAGAACAGAGGAACCTATACAAGTTCGAGCCATGCCATTCGGCCTGTCATCGCCCCATGAGTCTTCACCAAATGCATTGCAATAGTGGCAGCCCATCTCGGGTGTTGAGGGGTCAGAGGTACCTGTACCTAACGATTGGCTCTTAGCAGGTTCCACCCAGCAAGAGGTGGAGAGGTCCAGGGACCTGGCCCTCCAGACCTGCTCTCAGCTTGGCCTCCTGATCAACAAAGTCAAGTGGAGCTTGTGCCATCTCGGGTGATGTGCTTCTGGGCCAGGCTGCGACTTGCTGCGAGCCAGTGCATGCTCCCGGCAGACAGGGCAGAGTTCTCCTCCTCCTTTGCCCAATAATTTCCGGGTTGGGCACTTGCGCCCTGCCTGGGACTTTCTGTGCCTTCTGGGTTATATGGCAGCCTGCACCACCATGATCCGTTGGGCTGGTGACATATCGCCCCCTTCAATGGGAGCTGGCCACCCAGTGGACTCCTGCGCCTAGGTCATTTCAACCAGCTGATCACTGTGACCCAGAAGATGTGGGGCGCTCTGCAGTGGTGGACCATCCTAGACCATCTATAGGAAGAGGATTCCTGTTTGTTCACCCGAGCTGATGGTTGTCCTCCTGGCAGTGCCTCTCATGGGCAGGGGGCCACATGGGGGGAACCACAGGGCCCACAGGTTCTAAACCCCCGAGGAATCCTGATACCATATCAACCCGTTGGAGCTCAGAGTGGTCAGACTGGCATTGTCAGCATTCGCTCAGCAGCTTCGGGGTCAAGTGGTTCAAGTCCAGACAGACAATACCACAACCATGTACTACCTCAACAAGCAGGGCGGCATGCACTCCCGGCTGCTGTGCAGGGAATCGTTCTGCATCTGGACACTCGTGAGCCGACTGGAGGCGGATCTCCTAGCCATCCTTGTGGCAGGAGCCTCGAATCAACTGGCGTATGCTCTCAGCCGCATAGGCGAGACATCCCACGAGTGGTCTCTCCATCCAGAGGTAGCTCGCAGCCTGTTCTCCCACTGTGGCAAACCGATTGTGGACCTGTTTGCCTCCAGAGAAAACACCAAGCTGAGGTTGTTTCATGCCCGCCCCCAGTGGGGATCGCTGCAGGGTGATGCCTTCTCAAGGCCGTGGACCCCAGGCCTCTTTGCCTTACCTCCATTTCCCTTGATCCACAAGGTGCTCTTCAAGATGAGGAGGAACAAGGCGCAGGTGATCCTGGTAGCCCCAGATTGGCCCCGCCAGTTCTGGTATCCAGATCTCTTCAGCCTCAGCAACAAGCTCCCAAGGTGTCTTCCAGCACGCCCGGACCTGATATCTGTCAATCAGGGGAAGGTATTCATCCGGGTCTTCAGTCCCTGCACCTGACAGCCTGGTACCTGAGCGGCTAGAGTTCCAGGCTTTGGGTCTCTCTGAGGATGTACTCACAGTAGTGGAAGCATCCAGGAAGGAGTTGACCAGAAAGTGCTATGCCTTCAAATGGAAAAGATTTTACATTTGGTGTCAGGGCAAGGGCCTGGACCCTCTGTCCTGTCCTGTGGCTAGCATTTTAGACTACCTTTGGTCTCTGTCCAAAGGGGGTTTTCGATCTTCGACCCTTAAGGTGCGCCTGGCAGCCATCTCTGCTTACCGGGCGTGGGCTGGTCAGCAGATGGTGGCACAGGCGATGGTGGTCTGGCGCTTTTTCAAGGGCCTAGATCATATATCCTCTCCAGTGTGTGAACCTCCACCTCCGTGGGATTTACTACTGGTCTTGGCTAAACTCATGGGCAAGCCATTTGAACCAGTGCACAAGTGTGAGCTGTGACGCTTGTCGTGGAAGACTGCTTTCCTGGTTGCTGTCACGTCAGCCAGAAGGACTGGAGAGCTCCAGGCGCTTTCGGTGGAGTCTCCTTATCTGGTCTTCCACAGGGACAAAGTTGTCCGGCACTGCAGCTACTGCCTCCATGCGGAGAAGCTGAGCTATGTCGTCTCGGAGAGCCAACTGGGTGCAAGGTAAGATCCTGCCCTCCCAAGGGGCGCGGGCTCGGCTGGGAGGGTACTGCTCGAATTCTAGAGGCAGTCTCTGACCGACCACTTTGAGAACCCACCTGTCCGAGGTGATATCGGACCAGGCGGAAAGAAAGTGGCGGTGTTGGCCCCCCAAGGGAGGACCCAGAGCTGGCGTGGCGGTGTGAGGGGTGGCAAGCCCCCAGCCACACGTCACTAGGCAAACTAGGAGGAGGGCTCCTGGACCTGCGCCCTCGGCCTCCTTTACGGGCTGTTGTGGACCCTGCTTGGGCTCATGTCAAGTTTGAGCCTCTGCTGCTGCTCCTGTTGCTGCTGACCTCTTGATAAGAGGGTTGCCTGACCACAGGAAGGGTGTAAAGGCTTCTTCTTTCGCTTCTGTTGGTTCTTGCCCAAAGAACCCTTCACACAAGTAGCATCCAAGGTGGCATTGGACTGCTCTGTGTGCTGAAGGTGACCGGCCACTCCTGGACCAAGCGGGTCGGTGCCTAGGGAATCGTACATGAGCTAACTTTGCATGAGTATCCACGGGAAGGAGGAAAACCTCAGTCAGGCCCTGCGGCGAGTGGCCACTGCAGCCGCTAAGGAGCGGCAACGAGAACCCGATGTCCAGGGCTGTCTGGAGCTGCTGTTTTGCAATAGCACGGCCCTGATCACGGACTTGCTTCACTGTGGTCTGCATGAGGGAGGACTTTGTCTAATGACCCTAGGAGGGCATGAGAGAAGTGTCCCATTATAACAGCCAAGCTGGCCTGATGAAGGCCTAAGGAAGAGGCCGCATAGCCCTTACGGGCGGAATGGTCCATATTTTTGGACTCCTTGTCCAGGGGTCGGTCAGTGTCGGCTGAGCTACCAGTACGCCTGAACACAGAAGCGGTTACTAGGCTCTCGGCCAAAAGATGTTCTGTGAACCCCGCCAGGGACCCCATGGGCACCGCATACTTGTGGGCCATGCAGGCAGACGGTGCTGGGCAGAAGCTGGGCGCTGCCAAAGCTCAAGGGCCAGGCCAACAATGGCTTAGGCCACTGGAAAAGCCTCCGTCAAGGTATCCCCCCTTTTGAGGATGTCCGTAAGGGGGTACTTTGCCTTCTTCTGGATGGACTCCAAGGGCATTCTGGTCTATTCGGAGATCAGGCGGAGAATGCCCTGAAAAGAGGAAGGACCTTCCGCCAAACCCGCCACGGACAACTCATCCCCAGGATGGGAGTGCAATCCGGTGGCGTCGGAGTCCGAAGAATCGGGATACAATGGCCTCCCGCCTAGGTCTCCCTCGATACGCCAAGGGCGATCGGGGACGACCGTGATCGACAGACGTCGAGGAAGCCCGGTGTCTGATCGGTCCTCTTTCGACTAAAATCGGTGGGGAGACCGAGGCAGGCTGAACCAGAATATGGGCGGCCCTCGGCGGGGAACCGAAACTTCGGTTCGAGGGTCAGGACCGCTTAGGAGACAGAAGCCAAGAGATGGTTCAGGTGGGCTACAATGGAGCTGGCTTCTGCCCGGGCCAAATCAGCTGTTGCCAGATGAGATCTTCATAACGTCAACGGAGTTTCCACTGAAGCTTCTCCTCGTCCGAGGAGGATGAAGGTCTGTGGCAGCGCCTCTTCTTAGAGTGTTATGACTCTTTTTCTGCCGTTCGGCTGAAGGGGTTCTGGACCTCGATCGAGATTGAGGAAATCTACCTGTTCGATCGGGAGATGCCAGTGTTGGTGAAAATCGAAGGTCCAGAACTGTTTCCTCGATGGGGACACCAGTGGGCTGGGTCTCCTCATCCGGAAAGACAAGGACCGGAGTCGGCGACAGAGGGTCTAAAATAATCTCAGCCTCATCGGCCATTTCCTCAGTCCCCTGACCAGATGGGATATCCAAAAGCTGGCGCCAAGGATGCAATCTCGACGAGACGTGCTCTTGGGACTTGGACTTTTCTCGGTCCAAGAACATGTTCGTTTGACGAAGACTTGGTCCTTATCCTCTTGCGAGGCCGGGAGGAGTGCGAGCTCGAGGCGCCTCCCCTGGTGGGAGAGACTGGCACAACTCCCTGAAGGAGCCCGAAAAGGTGGAGCCAAGGTTCAGTGGAACAAAAAAGCTTCGATTGGCCGAAGCTTGAGCTGCTTCCTCCTTGAATGCCTTCATCTGCTCCAGCTGCTCGGCGGATCCTGTGGCTGCAGAAACCGCCCACCTCACCTCCTTCGATTTCACCAGTAGGTTCCTTTTCTCCGGTCTCCCCAGTTTTAGGCGCACCTTGTGGTCATCCAGGATGTTGGGATGGAAGGCCAGGCAGAAAGTACAAGACGAGGTGTCATGTCCGACACCTAGGCAATAAACGCGTGTTAGGTGGGGATCGGTGCATGACATCTTCTGGCCGCAGGTACACCGGCGAAATCCGGGGGACGATTTATCCTCCATATCCGATGTGCTACAATCGGAATCGCTAACTCAAACGAGTTTTAAAGTTAGTTTTGGTAAAAACTGACGCTTTGAATCTGGGGCCTACGAATTGTTGTGAGAGCACGAGGGAATCTGTATCTTCCAGCAGAAAGGAAGATCTGGCGTCATGGAGCAGAGCTGAGGTGTATACCACCCGGCTGGGTGGGAGGAGCCAGCTTGAAGACTTCTGGCAAGATTTAAAGGGGAAAGGGACATGCCAAGAAGTGTGGATGAACAATATATCCACGCTCCTAGAAAACCCCTTTTTTTTTTTTTGTATCTCAGTTTGTAGTAATTGCGATAGCACGTCGCATGATAAGCGCTACTGCCAGAGTGCCCGGCTCCAAACAGTTCATCCTAATTCTCTGCTGGAGAAAAACAAACATTTCACCTACGCGACACTCCCGATCACACTCTCTGTGCCAGCAGGCTCGCTGCAGTCTTCCGATCCTAACATCGCAAACTCAAGTGAAATTGAAAAAAAAAACAGAAATAAAGTAAAATGTACCGTCGCCAAACTCAGACTTACATCATTGCAGAAGGTGCACATTATTTAGTGCCTTTCTGTCCCCCTCCCATGTTACATAATGCAGTCAATTTTGAACTTTGGTGATTTTAAGTAGTATTAACCAGCCAGACAGTTTGAGATGCATGCAGAGCCCCGTAAAGCAAGCTTTAATTGCCGGTTTTAGAACCTATGCACATGTAATTATGATGCTAATATACATTCTTTTTAATGGGAACTAAACCAGGCTTTCTCTTTTTCATTACAATTGGAAATTGGGACACATTTGTAGTCTGTTTAATATTCTTACTGAAAAGTTTTTTTTATGTGGCTGCATTTAAATAAAGCTCTTTAAAGAGCCCTTGGTGATGCTGCTCTTTCTTCTCTCCAATATTCATTTCTTTCTCTCCACTCTTCTGTAACCATGCTGACAAGCTAAAACTAAGCTGCCCCAGCAAAACTACAACTCCCATGAAACTGTGGGACAGCTATAAGCCTACTGAAACACCTCCTAAATGGTGGCTCCCTCAACTGGTCAAGAACAGCAGTGCAGGGACTACTTTACAAAGAAATGAAGTTTTATTCCTTTTTAACATTTATTTATAAGTGTTTTTATTTTATTTTTAAATTATTAAAAATGTTACTGATGGCTCGTTTTCTAAGCACAATAATACCCTCCAGGGTGGGCGGTATTGAGCAATACCGGACCTTCCAGAGGCTATCAGGCCCTCCGCCAGCGGCGTTGGGCCTCATTACAACCCGGGCCATCCGGTATTGCCCAATACCGCCCACCCTGTCGGGTATTATTGCTTGCTGAGATTTTTATATGGGAACATTGACCTTTCCACCTCTTGGCTACCCAGGGTTGCACTGTAAATTTATTTGAAAACTGGTAACCAGGAAAGGCACACAGTGAGTCAGAGCTAGTTTTCACATGCAAATCGGGGGGGGGACAAAGTAAGAAATAAGTCGTGCTACAGTTATTCACAATTAAAATGCATTATGCAAACAGCTGAATAGCCAAAGAGCAGCTTAAAGAGCCACTGACGCCTCGAGAAGAACTTTGAAAGACGTATTTGGTCACAATGCAGCTTATATTTCTCATTAGGCTTGTGTTTTTTCTCTCGATTATTTATTACTGAGGTCATCTGCATGAAAACAGGATAGTGGTTCCTTGAGGATTCATCAGCTCCTGTTGCTTCTTTCCAGCCTGATGTCATAATACTCTGCTTGTGACATCACAGTTTTTCCCATGGCAACAGACTATGATGTCACAACAGAGCATTATAATTTCAAGTAGGGAATAAGCCGCAGAGGCAGATGAACTCTGGGATATAAAGAGCTTGTTTTTGTAGACATTTTTTCAGTAATAATACAAAGGAGAAATCTACAGAAGATATATGAAATACTAGCAGAATTGAATCAAAATATTATGTTTTCCAAAGTTTCCCCAAAGTGTCAGCTGCTCTTTAAAGCTGCAATAAAACTGGGCCAAACATTTGACCCTACCTTTTTCTCAGTTTTATTTGGTGGCACAATTTCCTAGTTCCACCAAAATGAGTATTATTTTAATGTTTGAATTAAGTCCGCCATATTTAGTTCAGAAATAGCATTGTAGACCTAGCAAGGGTGAAGACTGAGAAAAAACAAAACAATAAAAACCTCATGTTGCGCAGCATAGAAGGTACCTAAAAGAGTAGAACTGACAGGTATGCTAATATTTAATTGACTGTAGTTGACACTAGCATTTTTGAAACACATGAAATCTTCTCAGAATGAATCTTCACCATTGATTTACACTAAGGGGTCTGTGACAGAGGCGGTAGGACCCCACGGGAGCCAGAACTTTTCAGGAGGGCTGGCGCCGAGGCAAGCTGTGTGCATGCAGTGCACCACGGCACCAGGCTTACCTCGGCACCAGCCCTCAACCGCCACATTTTTTTTTCCTGCCTTTCAGTAAACTTGTAGCATGTCGCTACCCACTGGGAGTCAGAACTTTACGTCTCTATACGACAGCCGCATTCAGTTCTTCTCAGTTTTAGTTTTTAAACCTAGAGTTCATTTTTGTGTCAGTTTAGTGATTTTATGTAGATCTTTCTGTCAGTTTTCTCTCTGTTCTACCAAGTCTACATTCAGCGGCTGTGCAGGATGACTATAGGGAGCCTTTCGGGCAGGGCTGTGTCTGGTCTACTTTCCCATTGGGCAGGGGTTCTGACCATGTGCGGTCCTGTGCTCAGGTGGAAAGAAATTCCTCCAAAGCATAAAAGGCAGACCTGTTCCGATTGTGGTTGGGTTCTTGTGCCTCGGCCTCAAGTTCTTCCTCTTGCCTTTGGAAGGGAAGAAACTGTATCACTCGAGGTCTTCCTCTGGGAGGTCTACCACAAGATCCTCGGTCTCCTGGAGCTGTGGTCCTCATCGGCGCCATCTGCATCACCAGGGGCTGCTGGTACAGGCCTGAAGTTCCCCCTCTGTCCTTAAGTGTGGACCCCGGTCGGCAGTTCCACCCCTGGGCCGCTCTTCCAAGCAGTGGGTGCCGCGTCAGGCTCGGGTGTCTCTGCTTGCAGATCCCATCCCTAGCCCTTTGGGGTTGGTGGCACTAGGCCCATGAGCATGGCCCACAAGCCAGGTAGAGCATTTGGCTCCGGCAACAGTCTTCTGCCCTTGTCAGTGACCATGCTGCTGACTGCTGTCCTACTGGTCGCGCCCCTATCTTGTTCCACTTGGTGGGATCAGCCGTGTACCATTCACTCCAGTACTGGCTGGGTTGTGGGTGCTGGGTCTGGGCCTTTCAGTGCCTGACCTGGTACTGCTTCTAGTGCTGGTCCTGGTGCCAGGTCAAAATCATGTCAGTGTCATGTCAACACCATGCCGGCACCAGGTCACTGGGATCTCCTGGTGCCCGGATTCAGCCCTCGGGGCCTGGCCTGACACTGGTTCCACTGCTGTTTCCGGTGCTGGGTCATTGCATGTCAATGCTTGGTCAGCGCTGGGGATTCCTGATGCCAGGTTGATGCCAGGTTGGCGCCAGGTCTTCCCAGCGCCAGAGATCTCCTGGTACTGGATCCAGTTCCTTTTCTGGCACCGCCTTTGGCATTGCTGGTCCCAGCACCATGTCGACCCCAGGGAATTCCTGGCATCACGTTCAGTCCATTCATGGTGCTGCCCCTTAAAGTGTTGGCCCCCGGTGCCGTGTCTGACATTGTGTGAGCATCATGTGTCTGGTGTCATGCCCGACGCCATGTCCGGCACTGTGTCCTGTGCCATATCTGGCGCTGTAGCTTTATCTGGTGCCCTGTCTGGCACCCAGTCGACGTTAGAATTCTGTGCTTAGAATCCCCTCCCTACACCCCTCCTGGGGGGGATATAGAGGAGGATGAGTCTGTTCCCTACCTCATCTTTTCTAAGGGCGGCAATGATGACTTCTGAGCCTGGACTCTTCAGACCCAGGCCTGACTGATGTGTCTCAGGACATGCTTCTTGCAGTTTGCTAAGGGCATCTTTCCCTTATTTCTTGTTTTCTTTGGAGCTCGCTTGGTCCCTGGTACAGATTTAAACACACAAACACAAACACACACACAAAAGATTCTGCTGACTGCCATATACGGAATTTAGTCCAAGCAGTCACCAGTTCTAGTTATTTCTTCCAGCATTGGTTAGCTCCCTAGATAGGCAGCCTTCAAGGTCCTGCTCCTGGCACTCTCCTCTGCAACCCAAGTCTTTGCAAAATGCCTTGCACTTCTCGCAGCGCACCTGAGAAAATTAGGACTCCAAGTTTACCCTTACCTGGACAGTTGACTGATAACCAGTTCATCCAGCCACAAAGCAGAACAAGCAGTGGCCATAGCCTCTCAGTTCCTTCCTCCACTGGAGCTCTGCTGAATCTGGAACTCTCAGCACCAACCCTCACTGCAGCTGCTGTTCTTAGGAGCCTTTATGCATTTGATCAAGGCTCCACCTTCTTGCAAAGCAGAATGCAGGTGATCCTGAAGATAGTATGCTACATTGTGGAGCGCAAATCTGTTAACGCCCACTCCATGCAGTGCAGGCTGGGTCTGATAGCGGGTAACCAAGCCTCTGGTTCGATCACTTGCGTAGTAGTTAGTGGAGGACAGTCTTCTCCTCCAGGGTTTTTTCCTTCTCCAAACAGGAGCCTCTAATGACTCTCACTACAGATGCCTCCCTGTTGGGTAGCCCACTGTCAAGGTTCCAAACACAAGGTGCTTGGAACTTGTCAGAGACCTGTCTTCACATCAGTGTGTGTTGGGGATGCAATCTGTTTTTGTTTGGCCCATGAGCCCTAGTGGATCTCATCAGCTACAAAACAATCCTCTTCATTGACGACAGTGATGTATAACCTCAACAAACAACAAAGAGCACACTCCTACCTTATCTACAGAGAAGCTATGAGAGCATGGAAAAGCGGGGCCTGGAGCAGAGGATCCTACTGCAGGACATTTGTCTTCCAGGAGTCTAGAACACACTGGCAGGTGACGTCAGCCGAACAGAGGGCCATCGTCGTGAATGACTTGGTGAGATCGTTGTTCATTGAGTTGGGGCACCCCATACGTGGACTCTTTTGCATTCTCACTCAATGCTGAGCTGCCTCAAGTCTGCTTCAGAAAGCTAAGACATGACTTTTTCTGTAAGGATGCATTTAAACTGCTGTGGCAAAGTGTTCTCTGTATGCATTCTCTCCAATCCCCACAGTGCTGAGGGTATTGTTCAAGCTGGAGGCGCATGGGGCAAGACCACTCTGATCATACCTTGTTGGCCTCAACAGATATAGTTTCCTCTGTTAAGCAGGCTATCAGTTAGTAAACTGAGGATCTTTCCACTCAGGTTGGACATATTGACTCTGGTCTCTTAGTCCATCCAAACTGCTCCTCCTTCACCTTCAGGGCTAGCTTCTGAAGCAATGGAAGTGAATATAGGAACAAAGGTACCCTCAGAAGGTCTCTGAAATACTTTTTGCTGCTCATAACCTTCCACTAGGAAGACCTACACCATTAAATGGAAAAGCTTTTCCATCTGGTGTTCCAGAACCCACATGGACCCTTTTCGGTGCCCACCTGACTAGGTTCTGGAGTACTTGCTGGACTTTTGATGCTAATTTGCAGTATTCCATAGTCAGGGTCCACTTGTATGTTTTATATTTGCAGACCATGAGCCCACTGGTATCCTGTACCTGGCTCAGCTGCCTCTTTTGAAAGGGAAACATCCATGTACAATCAGGCTTCACCTCGGTGTGAAGCAGGGGCCTGTTCAGCATTTTCATAAACAGCAGCAATTTTTTACTTACTGTGCCATCTGTTATTTAAAAATGTATCTGGTTGATCCTGCCCCCTCCCTACTGGCATTTTAAAACTTGGAGTGCTTTATGTCGTGCCCACAAGCACCCGTGGCTGTCCCCAGAATGACGTGTGGGGAGCAGCTGGGCATGTCCATAAGATTACTGTACTGCCAGAGCTTTTAATAGCTATGGTTTGAGCCTATGTTCCTCGGTGCCATACCGAGACCAGGTATAGACTGGCAGCCTTCAGCGCTGGATCCAGTCCTACCGTGGTGCATCCTCCGGCACCAGCTCCTGCTCTGCCTGTGCTGGTGTCACCAATGTTGCCTACTATCACTAGGCCTGGGTTAGGGAAGCTTCAGTTCACCCCTCTTCCAGACTCTCTTCCCGAAGAGGACCTGGAGGGGGACGTGTCTAACCCCGAACACATAATTTCTGAGGGCGGCGACAATGATTCTTTTTATAGCTGGGACACTTCAAATCCAGGCCCTTCTCCTGCTCCCAAGGAAGACATTTCTTTTCAGGCTCTTCTCTGCAACATGTCATGTATGCTACACTTGCTTTTGAGCCTTCTGCCATTGACGCAGGTAAACATCTCCATCTGGAGTTGCTCAGCATTTCCACCTTGCCAGTCAATCTCATGCCTCCTTCCTCTCTGCATTTTGAGGCTCTTTCAGATGCAGCATGGAATAGGCCTGTGGCTATTCCTTCTGTCTATAGGCAGATGGACCACAAGTACACTGTCTGTAAGGACAAGGCCTATCTTGCTTCTCAGCCTAGTGCTGATTTTTGGCTGAGAATGTCAGCCATTATTCCTAAGTGACTGTGCACCCAATTAATAAAAAGTCCTGCAAAATAGACATTATGGGAAATGGACATTCACTGTTGCTACCCTTAGCATGAGGATAACCAGCTACCAAAGGGTATTTTTTTTTTAAAGTATGAGTGTCCTTTGGACCTTTTTTAATTCTTTAGCAGAATCCTGCCTGAATCAGAGATTGAACAGAAGATTCTTCAGACTGTTCCTCATGGTATTGAGTCTAACAGTCATCAGCTCAAGGTGGCTATGGACACCTTTGACACTGCCTCACGTTCAGCTGCTGCAGGAATTTGTATTAGAAGATCTTCCTGGCTTCGGACATCTGACTTCTCTGATGACATCCAACAGGTTATGAAAGTTCCCTCTGATGGTTATACCCTGTTTGAACAACAGGTAGAACAGTCTCTTGAGGCTTCCCAGAAAACTGGAACGGACATCAAGACTTTCAGGCCTGCCCCTCCTATCCCTAAAGGGGGAAGGGGCAAGGCCTCTACCGTAATAAGCAGTCCTTTTGAGGCAAAGGCAAGGGAGCTGAAATGAAGTCTCAGCCTCCCCAACCACAGAAGAAAGTGCAGCCGAAGACACAGGCGCCAAAAGTGCCTAGTGCCACTCTCTGAAGTCCTGTCCCTGTCCTGCCTTAGTTGGCTAGAACAGACCTCTCTTTCCTGTAAGGGACGCCTGACTCAGTTTTACCATCAGTGGGAATCCATCACTACAGACAGGTGGGTGGTCAGGATTATCTGAGAGGAATATTCTGGAATTTTACAGAAATCCTTCCAGATTGTTCACCCAGAAAGCAACCCCTTATTTCAGCCCACTTATCAGAACTTCCAGCGAAGGAGATTTTGGGCCTTCTCAATAATAGGGCAGTAGAAGTAGTGGCGGAGACGGAGTGCAACACAGGTTTCTACTCCCATTAACTTCCTCATTCCGAAGAAGTCTCATTCTCGATCTCAGAAAATTGAACAAGTTCACGGAATGAGAAAAGTTCAGAATGATCTTTGTAGGAACCTTGCTATAACTCCTGAAGCCGCAGTATTTGTTAGCCTCACTGGATATGCAAGATGCTTAACAGCACATCTAGTCTACCCCAGCCATCACAGATTCATCCACTTCGTGGTACTGGGTCAGCATTATCAGTTTTGAGTCCTGCTCTTTGGGCTGACCTCGATGCCTCGAGTCTTTGCATAGTGCTTTGCCATCCTTGTGGCTCATTTAAGAAAACTCAGGCTGTAAGTCTTCCCTTACTTAGACAACTGGCTTCTACCCCATCTGTCCCAACAGGAGACGAAACAGGCAGTGACCACAGCATCTTAGTTCCTTACGTCCATGGGAGTCCTGTTGCATCTCAGGAAGTCACAGACTCATCCCTCAGCAGCTCCTCCTCATAGGGACCCTTCTGGACACCACCAGAGCCAGGGCTCTCCTTCCAGAGGACAGATGGAAGGCAGTCCTTCAGATGACACATTACATTATAGAACACAAGTTGATTCAGGCTCACTCCATGCAGAACATGCTAGGCCTGATGGCCCCCTCCATGTTCGCGGTGCCTCTGGCATGACTGCACATGAGGACAACCCAGTGGATGCCCAGCACACAGTGGTCACCAGCATCGTACCATCAGTCTTACCCCATCAAGGTGACAAAGCCTGTGCTTCACTTTCTTGCACGATGGACACAGGAGGACAACCTCCTCCAAGGTCTCCCCTTCTCTCAGCCAGAACCTCAGAGAAAACACTCACCACGGATGTGTGTCTGCTAGGACGGGGAACCCATTGTCAGGGGCACCACACTCAGAGTTTCGAACCCTATAGAGTCCCATCTCCACATAAACGTGTTGGAAATGAGAGAAGGCCTCTGTGCCCCGTGAGCTCTTGTGGACCTAGTCGGCCACAAGGTGATGCTCCTTCAGACAAACAACAAGTCTGCCATGTACTACTTCAACAAGTAAGGGGAAGCACACACTTACCCTCTCTGCAGGGAAGCGAAGAGAGAGAGTGTGGGAGTGGTGTCTGGAGCAGGATGTTCTGATCCAGGCAGTCTTCTTACCAGGAGCTCAGAATGTTCTGGCAGATGAGCTCGGTCAAACAGAAGTTGATCCTCACAAGTGGTCACTAGCACCAGACGTCGTGCAGTCGCTCTTCTATGAGTGAGGAACCCCAGATGCGGACCTTTTTGTGTCCCCACGCAACACCAGACTGCTTTGATTCTGCTCCAGAAATCCAGGACATGACATTTTTCTGTCAGGATGCATTCAGGCTACAGTGGACAAATCTTTTTCTGTGTGCACTTCGCCAGACTCTCTGGTTCAGAGGGTACTACTGAAGCTGGAGGCGCATGGGGGAAAGATGATTCTAGGAGCATGGATATGTTGTTCATCCACACTCTCTGGCATGTCCCTTTCCCCTTTAAATCTCACCAGAAAGTCTTCAAGCTGGCTCCTCCCACCCACCCAGGTGGTAAATACCTCTGCTCCGCCCCATGATGCCAGATCTTCCTTTCCGTTGGAAGATTCAAGTTCCCTCGTGCTACCCAGCAGTTTGTAGGCCCTGGATTCTCAACTTCTGTTTTCACCGCAAACAATTTCTCTAAAACTCATTAGAGTTTACGATTCCGATCCTAGCGCATCAGACATGGAGGACAAATCGTCCCCCGGATTTCACCGGTGTCCCTGCAGCCAGAAAATGCTGCGCACTGATCCCCACCTCTCGTGTCTATTGCTTAGGTGTTGTGCATGACACCACCTCTTGCACCATCTGTCTGGCCTTCCATCCCAAAGTTCTGGACAACCGCAAGGCGCACCTAAAATTGGGGAGACCGGAGCTTCGCAGTCCACCGGTGAAATCAAAGGAGGCAAGGTGGGTGGTTTCCATGGCCGAGGGATCCGCCGGACATCTCAATCAGATGGCGGCTTTCGAGGAGGAAGCTGCTCAAGCTTCGGCCAGCCGAAGTTTTTTCCTGCCTCTCAGCCTTGACTCTACTTTTACTGGGTCCTTTTGGGAGTTGTGCCAGTCTTTCCCCACCAGGGGTGAAGCGCCCCCAGGCTCACACTCCTCCCGCCCTCGGAAGAGGGACAAGGACCCCAAGTCTCCTTCCTCCAGAAGGAGACGTTCCTGGGACCAAAAGAGGTCAGACTCACAGGAACTTGTGGTCTCGACCTCGGTTGAGATCGCTTCCTGGGCCACCGGCTTTTCGGACCTTCTGTCAGGCCAAGCCACCGAGACAGAGGAAACAGCTGAACTGGCTGAGATCTCTCTCTTGACCCAATTGAGCCTTTGTCGCCAACTCCGGTCGACGACTCCTTAGAAAGGACACCTGACCTTTCCTTCCCCGACGAGGAGACCCCGTCCTCAGGTGTCCCGATCGTAGGAAAGGTGCCGGAATCTCTGTTCTCTGACTCCAGCATCTCCCGATCGAACAAGCCGACCCTGTCGGTCTCGATCGAGGACCAGGACCGCTTCGGTCGAAAAACCGAAGAAGGGTCACAAGCACTCAAGAAAGAGGCGTCGCCATCGATCCTCATCCTCCTCAGATTAGGAGAGACTTCGACGGAAGCTCCGTCGATGTTATGAGAATCTCATGTGGCAATAGCTGATTCTGACAGGTCAAAAGCTGGCTCCGCCGGCAGCATCAGCCATTACTTGGCGCCCGCCTGTCAGGCCGACGCCAACCCCTCCGGAACCGAAGGCCCTGTTCCCCCACCGAGGGGCCAGCACGAGTTCCAGCTTGGCCTATTTCGACTCCTTAATCGATATTGGTGGAACCACCACACCGCAGCCTCAGGAGTCTCTCAAAAGAGCAGAAACCGACAGACACCAGACTACCCAGTCATCTGTCCATCACTGTTGTCCCCGATCACCCTCAGCATATCGAGGGAGACATATAGGTGGGAGACCATTATATCCCACCTCCTCGGATTCGGATGCCACTGGTTTGCACTCGCATCCAGGGGATGAGTCATCATCAGTGGCAGGCTTGGAGGAAGGTCCTTCCTCTTTTCAGGGCATCCTCCGCCTGATTTCCGAATCAACTGGAATGCCTTTGGAGCCTATTCAGAAGAAGGCGGAATACCCCCTCATGGATATCCTCAAGAGGGGGGATACCCCGACGGAGGCCTTTCCAGTGGTCGCAGCCATTGTTGGCCTGGCTCTTGAGCTATGGCAGCGCCCTGCCTCCTGTCCAGCTCCATCTGCCCACATGGCCCGCAAGTATACGGTACCCATGGGGTCCCTGGCGGGGTTCACAGAGCATCCCTTGGCTAAAAGCCTTGTGACTGCTTCTGTGCTTAGACACACTGGTAGCTCAGCCGACAGTGACCGCCCTCCGGTCAAGGAGTCCAAGAATATGGACCATTCTGCCCGGAAGGTTTATGTGGCCTCATCCTTTAGGCCTTCATCAGGCCAGCTCGGCTGTGATCATGGCACACTTCTCTCATGCCCTCCTTGGGTCATTAGATGAAGTCCTCCCTCATCTCCCAGCGGACATGCAGACCACGGTGAAGTAAGTCCGTGGCCTGGGCCGTGCTATTGCGAAAAAGCAGCTCCAGATGGCTCTAGACATTGGAGATTCCTGTGCCTGCTCCTTAGCAGCCGCAGTGGCCACTCGCTGGAGGGTCTGGCTGAGGTTATCCTCCTTTCCAGCGGATACTCGGCACAAGTTAGCTGACATGCCCTTCCTAGGCACTGACCTCTTCGGCCTGTGAGTAGCTGGTCACCTCCAGCGCATAGAGCAGTCCAGTGCCACCTTAGATGCTACCTTTGCGAAGGGTCCTTCGGGCAAGAACCAGCAGAAGTGTAAGAAGAAGCCTTTTGGCACTCTTCCCTCGTGTTAGGCAGCCGTCCTTTCAAGGAGGCCAGCAGCAGCAGCAGGCTCAAGCTTGGCACCCCAGGCCTAAGCAGGGTCCCCAACAGCCCTGTAAGGAGGACAAGGTGCTGGTCCAGGACCTCCTCCTCCTCCTCTAAGCCTGCTCAGTGATGGGTCGGGGGTTGCCACCCCTACACCCGTAACACCAGCTCTGGGTGCTCCACAGGGCAGGCTCCATCACTTTCTTTCCGCCTGGTCGGTATCACTTCGGAAAGGTGGGTTCTGGAAGTGGTTGGCCAGGGACTGCCTCTGGAGTCGACAGTACCCTCCCAGCTGAGCCGCCCTTGGGAGGAAAGGGTCTCAGCCTGCACTCAGTCGGCCCTTGGGACGTCATTGCTCAACTCCTTCGCAAGGAGGCAGTAGCTCAGTGCCAAATCCTCCTACAGGCCCAGGCTTCGTGTCCAGGTACTTCCTGGTGCCCAAGCGGAGGGGGGTTGACGCCCCATCCTAGATCTCCACGACCTGAATCAATATCTCAGGTCTCGCACCTTCCGGATGGTAACTCTGAACCAGATCATACCATCTCTGGAGCGAAATATGTGGTTCTGTTCACTGGATCTGCAGGATGCATTCTTTCACGTCCCAATCCGTCCGTCTCACCAGCGGTTTCTCCGCTTCAGGGTCGGGGGACCCTGTATGAGTTCCGAGCCATGCCGTTCGGCCTGTCATCGGCCCCACGGGTCTTCACCAAGTGCATTGCAGTGGTGGCAGCCCATCTTCAGCGTCAAGGAGTTCAGATGTACCCCTATCTCGACGACTGGCTCTTGGCAGGTTCCTCCCTTCAGAAGGTGGAGAGGTCCAGGGATCTGGCCCTCCGGACCTGCTCCCAACTCGGCCTCCTTATCAACGAGGCCAAGTCGGAACTCGTGCCCTCTCAGGTGATTGGCTTCATCGGGGCAGAGCTCGACTCTCATCAAGCCAGAGCTCGGCTCCCGGCAGACAGGGCGGAGGTTCTTTCCTCCTTTGCCCAATCATTTCTGGTTGGGCTCTTGCACCCTGCCTGGGACTTTCTGCGCCTTCTGGGTTACATGGTGGCGTGCACCTCGATGGTCCATTGGGCCAGGTAGCACAATGCGCCCCCTTCAGTGGGATCTGGCCACCCAGTGGACTCAGCGCCGCGGTCACTTCGACCAGCTGATCACTGTAACCCAGAAGATGTGGGATGCTCTCCAATGATGGACCGCCCCAGAACGGTTGCAGGAAGGGATCCCGTTTGTCCAACCAGAGCCGATGGTCGTCCTGATGACAGATGCCTCTCTCATGGGCTGGGGAGCCCACATGGGGGACAACAGGGCCCATGGATTCTGGACCTCCGAGGAGTCTCGATGCCACATCAACCTGTTGGAGTTCAGAGCAGTCAGACTGGCACTGTCAGCTTTCGCTCCTCAGCTCCGGGGTCAAGTGGTTCAAGTCTAGACAGACAATACCACAACCGTGTACTGCCTCAACAAACAGGGCGGCACGCACTCCCGTCTGCTATGCAAGGAGGCGCTCTGGATCTGGACCCTCATCAGCCGGTTGGAGGCAGATCTCTTAGCCATCCATGTGGCAGGAGTCTCAAACCAACTGGCGGATGCTCTCAGCCGCTTAGGCCAGACATCCCACGAGTGGTCTCTCCATCCAGAGGTAGCTAACAATCTGTTCTCCCGTTGGGGCAAGCCGTTGGTGGACCTGTTTGCCTCCAGGGAGAACACCAAGCTGAGTCTGTACCATGCCCGGCCCCCTCAGCAGGGCTCGCTGCAGGGGGATGCCTTCTCAAGGCCATGGACCCCAGGCCTCCTCTGCGCCTTCCCTCCATTTCCCTTGATCCACAAGGCGTTACTCAAGGTGAGGAGGGACAAGGCGAAGGTGATCCTAGTAGCCCCAGATTGGCCCCGCCAGTTCTGGTATCCACATCTCCTCAGCCTCAGCTGCAGGGCCCCGGAGCGGCTTTGTATGCACGCTAGACCTGATATCATTGAACCAGGGGAAGGTTTTTCATCCGGACCTTCAGGTACCAGGCTGTGAGGTGCAGGGATTGAACGGTTAGAGTTCCAGGCTCTGGGTCTTTCCGAGGATGTCTACACAGTTGTGGAGGCATCTCGTAAGGAATCGACCAGGAAGTGTTATGCCTTCAAATGGAAAAGGTTTTCCATTTGGTGCCAGGGTAAGAGTCTGGACGCCTTATTCTGCTCTGTGGCTAACATTCTAGACTACCTTTGGTCTCTCTCTCCAGAGGGGGTCTACGGTCATCGACCCTTAGGGTGTACCTGGCAGCCATTGCTGCTTACCGGGGGCGGGCCGGTCAGCCAGCATTGGCTCAGGAGACAGTGGTCGGGCGCTTCTTTAAAGGCCTGGATCACATATCCCCACTGCTGCGTGAACCTCCACCTCCATGGGATCTCTTGCTGGTTTTGGCAAAGCTCATGGGCAAGCCATTCGAACCCATGCGTAAGTGTGAGTTGTATCATTTGTCCTGGAAGACAGCCTTCCTGGTGGCTATCAAGTCAACCAGAAGGACAGGGGAACTCCAGGCGCTTTCAGTGGACCCCCCTTATCTGTCTTCCAAAGGGACAAAGTTGTCCTGCGCCCCACCGAAATTCCTTCCGAAGGTGGTTTCAGAGTTTCACCTTAACCAGGTGTTTACTCTACCGGTATACTACCCTAACTACAGCTCAGACATCGAGTACAGGCTCCATACTCTGGACCTGAGACGTGCTCTCTCCTATTATAAGGAAAGGATGGCGGAAATTCGGGGAGAGGTTCGCCAGCTGTTTGTCATCTATGCTGAAGCCGCTTCTGGCAGACCTGCAGCCAAATGGACCATGTGAGATGGATTACACCATGCATAGGTCTGTGCTATGAGTTGGCGGGCAAGGAGCCTCCCAGAGGGATAAGAGCTCATTCTACCAGCCATACTGCTGCATCAGTGGCTGCTTCCAGGGACATCCCTATCCAGAAGATCTGTTGGACTGTTACCTGGAAGTCAGCAAACACCTTCATTACCCACTACCACATTGACCTTGAGTCATGCCGGGATGCTGGTTTTGGGGCCTCGGTTCTCCAATCTCTGTTTCCTAGATAGGGGGTCTGCCAGAGAGTGTGTGGATGAACAACATATCCACGCTCCTAGAAGAACAGGTTACTGCTCCTGTTACAGTAGTTCTAGGAGTGGTATATGTTGTTCATCCACACGCACCCACCTGACCTCCCTGGTTTTAGGCGCACCGCCTTGCTTCCAGTGGGCTAAGATCTGGCGTCATGGGGCGGAGCCGAGGTATGTACCACCCAGGTGGGTGGGAGAAGCCAGCTTGAGGACTTTCCGGCTAGATTAAAAGGGGAAAGGGACATGCCAGAGAGTGTGGATGAACAACATATGCCACTCCTAGAACTACTGTTACAGGTGAGTAACCGGTTCTTCTGGTCTCCCCATATTGACCCTGACAAATGTTTTCCTCTGCTCAGTAGACAGTCAGTACTCCTGAGTGCCGTTACTCTCAGGATGGACCTTCTGACTGGGGACTTTGGTCCATCCTAGTTCGCACTCTGTTCACCTCAGGCCTGGCTCCTGAAGAGATAGAGGTGAACAAGTATAAGGTATCTCAGAGGGTCCCTGAGATTATTTTGGCTGCTTGTAAACCTTCCACCAGGAAAACCTACACAGCTAAGTGAAAACTTTTTCAGTGTGGAGCTCCAGAACTCAAGTGGGCCCATTCTGGTGTCCATCATATAAAGTTTTGGAGTATTTGTTGAACCTCTCTGATGCAGGCCTGAAGTACTCTACAATTAAGGTCCACTTGTGCACTATTTCAGTGTACCACAAGCCCGTGGAGAACGCCTTTGTAGCCCAGCTGCCTCTTTCAAGAGGTTCTTGAGGGGAATTTTACAGACAAGGTCCGCAGTCAGGAAGCCTGTATGCTTCTTAGATATAACCTTGTGTTGGATATTCTCACCATAAGCCCTTTGAGGCTATGGCTACGTATTAACTAAAGTTCCTAACCTGTAAAATGGATTTTCTAGTGGCCATCACCTGTGCCTGTAGAGTTTGAGGTTTATGCTTTGGTCACAGATTCCCCGTATATGGTTTTCCATAGACAGTGGTCCTCCACATACACCCCAAGTTTTCACCCAAGGGAGTGTCGGAGTTTCACTTAAATCACCTCTTGTGCTGCCTACATATTTTACTGACTTACAGAATGAAGTGTAGTGCATTCTTTGGATGTTAGAAGAGCCCTAACATTCTTCCTAGACAGAACTAAGAACTTCCAGCAGTCTAAACAGCTCTTTTTCTCCTTTGCTTCTAATCAAGTGGGACAACCTCTTACAAACCAATGCATTTCTGCATGGATTGTCAGCTGCCTTCATCGAGGTAGGCAGGTATGTACCCACTCCACTAGAAACTGATTACACATCCCTGGCGAGATTTGCTCTGTGCCCGTCATTGATATTTTACAGAGCTGCCACGTGGGAGCACAGTGTACACCTTGTCACACTGCGCCTGAATGTCCATGCCAGGCAGCATGCTTCCTTAGCAGTGCCATCCCTAATGGACTTCTATACTGAGTGAGCTTCGCTCCTACCTCCTGACCTGGGAGACTTTTATCTCAGCTTGATACTTTAACCCATTGGTAAATCAGTGGTGAGATTGATTCCTGGACATTATAAAAATTACATACTCAGTCTAGGAATATATTCACCACTGATTCACTCCTCCACCACCATTCCCCAGGCTCATTCTGCCTGTTTATTGGTCTTCGCCCTTGTTCTTGGTTTAGGCTGAGAAGACACTGCGTTTCTTGTTTGTTGACCCTTCTTACAGGGGTCATCAGGGCTATCTTATGCCCTTAGGTTAGTTTATAGGTTAATTAGGTAATGCTGCACCTCGGTCAAAAAGGTACTGAGGCAGTTGAGGGCTGGTACCGAGGTAAGCCTGTGCCGCAAGCATCCCCCTCATGGTGCATATATGTGCACAGCTTACCTTAGCGCCAGCCCTTCTGAAAAGTTCTGGCTCCCGCATGGTCCAGGTGCCTCCTGTTCACAACCCATTGGCATGAATCAGTGATGAAGATATTCCTGTGAGTAAGTAATTTATATTTATGGTAAGTACGTAACTGTTCTGTACTGAGGCGGTTGAGGGGCTGGTGTCAAGGTAAGTTTTTTGTGCCTCACGTGTGTGCAGTTTGCCTTGGCGCCAGCCTCCTGAAAATTTTACCCTGCGGGGTCCTGGTGCTCTGACAAAGACCCACTAGTGTGAGTTAATGATTTACAATATTTCTAGAAGATTAACAATTTACAGTGAGTATGTAATTTCATTTCCATAGCTCTGCCGATGGAGACTGTTGAATCAGTACTTCAGTGAGAGTAGCATGGAACAGTTCTGCAGATGGAGACTGTTGCATCAGTACTATAGTGAGAGTATGATAGAACAGGAAATGGTACAGTTCTGCAGATGGAGACTGTTGCATCAATACTTCAGTGAGAGTAGACAGGAAGTACCAAAGCTCCGCAGATGTGGACTAGTTCAGTCAGTACTACAGTGAGAGCAGGTGGGAGCAGGAAATGCCAAAACTGTGCATATGGGGACTGTTGAATCGGTACTGCAGAGAGAATAAGAGGGAACAGGAAATGCCAGAGAAAGCTCTGCAGATGGAGACTAGTTGAATCAGTACTACAGTGGGAGTAGGCGGGAACATGAGGTGCCAAAGAAAGCTCGGCAGATCGGGATTGTTGAATCGGTACTACAGTGAGAGTAGGCGGGAGCAGAAAATGCTACAGCTCTGTAGATGGGGACTGTTGAATCAGTTGCACAGTGAGAGTAGGAGGGAACAGGAAATGCCAAGGATCTGCCGATATGAACTGTTCAAACATTTCAGTGAGTAGGAGGGAACAGGATGTGTCAAATCTCTGCAGACAGGCCTGTTCATTCATTACAGTGAGCGTAATAGGGAACATTACAGTGACCGTAATAGGGAACAGTGAGTGCCAAGTCTGTGCCACAGGACCACAGTGCAGCTCTTCCACAGAGTACAGCCTGCTAATGACTCCTTTTGTTTTGTTTTCAGGTGTGGATTTTGGCTATGCAGGACACAATCCTCTCTTCAAAAATGTGGATTTTGGTATCGATGGACAAGAAGCAAGGAATAGCTCACCCTATCCATTGCATTGTTCAGTATCCACATTCTGGCAGTTCTGCTTGAACAGTCTGATTTGCGGATGTCTTTAAGCTCGTTCCCTCTCACCACCCAGGTGGTATATCCCGATTCCACCCTATGACATCAGATCTTTATTACTGCTGGAAGAACAGATCACTTCCTTCATGGTTCTTACTTAAAATTTCGTGCACAATAGGCAGACTTTGTTTTGAAATGTTTAGACTTTATTTCCTTGGTTTCTTCAACTCCCTTGCAGATCATCAGTGGAGCAATGGAAGCTGCTGTGGTTCAGATTCTGGTGCCGAAGATGTAGGTCACCAACCACGACCTGTCGTGTACTGCCTGGGCAAGCAGCATGGCATGGCCTGGTGTCGTCTTCGTCTCAGCATGCTGAGCCCCTAAAGGAGAGGAAGCTCCGTCTCTCACTGTATCATCCTTTGGAATGGGATCCAAAGAACCGCCCTAAGGGCTGCGAGAAGGCCTCAGCTGCGTTCTGATCCACTCAGCAGCTTGCAGCCCTTGAGGCAGGAGTGGTGACTGCTGCTGGGGGCACCTCCTCGATCCTGGCGCTGTTCCCAACTGGGGCCAGCGTTGGAGGGACATTCACCGGAGGCTTCCAGGACATGTTTGGGCCTTCAGACCTTTGGGGGAAGATTCCATCCCACTGTGGTCCCAAACACAAGTGCCGCTGGTGCTGGTTGTTGGACCGGCAGAGATTGAAGTCTTTCCGAGCCCTCGACTCGCCCAACTGCTCAGTGATGGTTGAGTGCCTCTGGTCGAGGAGCAGGTTGTGCATGTCGAGGACTCTTTGATACCACCATTGAGCCAGTCAACTTCAACTGCAATTTGGCAGGCCGTGGAGATTTTCCTTGAGCCTGTCGATCGCTGTCAAGATGAGGTTGAGAATTGATCTTGCAGCCCCATAGCTCCTGGTCCTCACTCAAGAGGATGTGGATCAGTTGGTCTCCCCGTTTGATTGTTTAAAAATTTTTTTTTTTTTTTTTTTTTATCATTTCTATTTCTGCCTCCTTCTTGTCACCACAGTGGTTCCCTTCCAGGGTCCCTAGGCTGGAATCTCCTGGTCCCTCCCTGGGTACCTCCCTCGGGGCCACCGTACCTACCTCGGCCTGCCCCCCTCGGGCAGGGAGGAGGGGGAACTCCTTCCTCCTCCCAGTCCATTAGAGTGTGCGTCAGGAGGTCCTGGTGGTCCCCGAATGGAGCCCTGTTATGGAATCTGGAGTAGCCAGGTCCCTTCTACTACCACTGCGGTGGGGTATTTCCTTTGCTCTGGTGCCTCCCACAAAAAGTCTGCTCGCTAGTGACGTGCTGCCGCTCTGACTCCCAGCTGACATCCTCCCTCCCGTCTCTGTGCAATCTCACTGCACCTCCACCTGTGGTCACCCAGGTGGCAATATTGTAGTGGGATGAGCATCCCCACCCTCCCTGGAGGAGGAGAGCTGCTTATGGGTGCTCAGTCCTCCTTCCCGGGTCGCTGGCGTCGTGAGCGGTAACCTCACTGCTGCGCCGGGCAGGCGTCTCAGTGGGGAGCAGTCTCCACTGGCGGTTGAGCCTTCCATTCCTGTGCTACTTCATGTGGGCAGGCATTTGGTACACCACAACCAGCTGGAAGGCTCCCATTGCTGTCGACAGGCCAGTTGAGGTTGAGGTAGGAGCGTTCTTGCTCTCGATTCCACTCAGCTGGGATGCATCACCATTGATGCTGCTTAACCTCCTCATCCTCTGGTGAGATGAGGCACTGTCACAAACTGCACAGTTGCTACAAGGAGCTCCTCGGTAACAGTGGTCCATTGCGGGGCAGGGTAGGGTCTCACCCCAAACCTTCGTCAGCTAACAGCCGCCACTATTGCCTTTGCAACTACTGCTCCTACACTTCTAATGGAGCCACCACCACTGCAGCCAGAAGTTGACACTCTGTACAAGGAGGCCTATTCAGCATATGGCTTGCCAGACAAGTTGTCCGTGCATATCACCTGAGGGAGAGATACCGGCGGTCCATGGCAGCAGCAGTTGAGAGCTGTTTTAGCGTTCTCGGACGGGACTAACCATAAGTCCATAGCCTCCTCTAGGGTTCTCCTTCTCGACCGGAGATTGGTCAAAGTGTTCTTCACTGAGCAACGCCCAGTGTCTTTTGGGATACTTCCATGTATTTCGGAGTCTGTGTCAGTCCTGTTGTGGCCAGTACAGAAAAGGAGTAAGTACCTGTTTACTGACATTCTGGATAAGGACAAATCCCCAGGGGTTGCTTTTCCTGTGGCTGAGGCCATTTTGGGACCGGCCCTTTAGCGTTAGCAGCATCCTGTCTGGCACCCTCTACCTGTATGGTTTGTAAGTATACGGTCCCAACAAGGTCCCTTCCCGGGTTCTTGGACCACCCTCCGTGGAGGGGCTGGTTATTGACTTAGTTTTCCGTAATCTAGGAAAACGGAGGGATGTGGACAAGTCTCCAGACAGGTAGTACTGTAAGACAGACCGTGCTGCGAAACAAAAAAAAAGGGCATACGCTGCATCATCTTTGGACTTCCATCATGCTGGCTATGCCATGATGATGGCCTGCTTTGGTCACTCCCTGATGGGAGTGTTGGGTTCCATCCTTCTTCACCCTCCAGCTGAGCAACAGTCGGCCATGGTCATCAGAGGCCAAGGTCAATCGCTGGCTAAACATCAGCTCCAGATAGCCTTGAACATGGGCGATTCATGTGCCCGTGCCATGGCAGCAGCAGTCTCCATGCATCCCAGGGCCTGGCTGCATCGGTCCACCTTCATGGCAGATAACCTAGCACAAGCTGACTGATAACCACTTTCTAGGGACATGGATATGTTGTTCATCCACACTCATTGGCAGTATCCTTGCCGCTTTAAATCTTGCCGGAAGGTCTTCAAGCTTGCTCCTCCCACCCACCCGGGTGGTATAACTCGGCTCCGCCCCATGCGCCAGATCTTCCTTACCGCTAAGCTCAGGTTCCCTCCTTAGCGCTCTGCGTTTCGACTGGTTCCTATTTCTCCGTTTGCGGATTTAAAATAATATTTTGCAAAAGACTTCAGTCTTGATCCCTCATGACTGCGATGGACAAGTCGACTCCGGTTGGAGATGCCCATGCGGGTCAGAAGATGTCTGCCGGACGGATCCACACTCCACGTGTGTACACTGCTATAGGCCTTGAGCACGACCCGGAGGCTTGCGACCTGTGCTCATCTTTCTCGGCCCTCGTCCTCGAAGACCGTGCTGCCGATTGCATCTGGGCCGTCCGAGCGTTCCCTCGGTGAAGTCAAGGAGGCCCGGTTGGCGGTGTCTGCGGCGGGCTCGGCCCGGATCAACTCGGCGGATGGTACGCCCTCCGAAGAGGCGGGCTGGCGTATCTTCGCTCGACCGGCATTTTATCCCGCCTTTGAGTTCTTCCTACCGAGCTTCCTTTAAGGAGCTTTGTCTGTCCCTCTCCACTAAAGGAGAAGGGCCTGCGTCTGCTGGACCTTATTCTCGGTCAAAAAGAGGGACAGAAGTGCAGTCCCTCCGTCGGCGGCTCTTGGGAAGGGAAGGTCCCTCTCCCCGGGCCGTCGACCGTGCGGCTTGATCGTGCCCTGCGGCTTAGGCCACTGGCCTCACGGTGTCCCGATCAGGTCAGTTGACCGAGACTCCCACTGATGAAGTCGAGATTTTCTCGACCCATTGGGCGGAGCTGTCGCCTTTAGCAGCCGAGATTCCCCTCTCCAGTTTCCCGGGAGAGTTGAGGATCCCGTGGGCTCGCCTGTGCCTCGGTTCGGGCCCTCGGATGGACCTTCCGAGCGAAGAGTGCGGTTCCGGCGACACCTCCCGCACCGACCCGGAAATTCCGGGACTCTGGGTCTCCGGACCTCTTCAGCTGATCCAGCCGTTCCACCGTCATAGGCGGTCTCGGTCTGGCACTTGTGAGCGGCGTCGCGGTCTCGTCCTCCTCCTCGGATGAGGGAGGCTTCGCGTAAATTCGTCGGCGGTGTGAGGACCTTATGTTGCAACAGCTCCTCCTGGCGGAATAGCCGACTCCGCGCCTTCCCGGCCATTAATGGGCACTGTCACCGGGCGGCCGACACAACCCTCGAACAACCGAGGAGCCTATACCCAGGCGGTTGTTCGGGCTAAACCAGCTGCTCCACCGACTTCGGTGGAACCTCCGCCTCCACAGCCACAATTGGGGCTCCGACCAAGGATTCTCGGTCGGCCAGGGTCTACCCCATCGGCTGTCAGTTACCCTCACTCCCGACCGACCTCGGCAGGTGAAGGGTGGCTCAGGCCAGAGGCAGCTCTTGAGGACTCTTCCGAGTCCGAAGATGATTCCTCCTTCTTCTCCAGCGACTGGACTTGGTGTTTCAGGAGGTCAGTCAATGGACGATAGCCCGTCGTCCTTCCTAGGACTGCCTCGGCTCATCTCGAGTCTACGGGATGGAGCTCGAACCGTTTCCAGCGGGCCAGGTATCCCTCACGGAGATTCTGGACCGAGGGATTCTCCGCGGAGGCCTTTCCGTGGCCGAGGCCATAGTGGGTCCGCACTGGAACTTTGGCAGCGCCCTGCTTCCTGCCCTGCGCCTTCGGCCAGGATGGCCAGGAAGTATGCGGTCCCTACGTCCTTGTCCGTTTTTTAACACCCTCTGCTGAGGGGTGGTTACCGACAGCGTTTTCGCCCGGCAGCGTCAGGATGTGGACAAACCTCCTGACAAGGAGTCCAAGAAATTGGACTATGTCGGGGAAAGTCTACGCTCGTCCTCTCTCGGCCTCGTCAGGCCAGTTCGGCCGTCCTCATGGCACATTTTCTCATGCCCTGTTGGGCTCCTGGATGAGGTCATCCTCATCTTCCCGCGATCTGCAGACTACGGTTAAGCAGGTGCGGGACCAGGGCAGGGCAGTGGCCAAACAGCAGCTCCAGACTGCTTTTGGATATAGAGGACTCATGTGCCAGATGGTGGCGGCCGCAGTGGCTATCGTCGGCCAGGCTAGCTGAGAGATATCCACCTTTGCTCGGATACCCAGCACAAGTTGGCGGATGTTCCCTTTTGGGGACTGACCTCTTGGCCCTGGGGTGGAAGGTCACCTGCAGAGGATCGAGAAGTCCAATGCCACCTTGGACTCGGTCTCTTCCGCTCAGAAGGACAAGGCCGCAAACCACAGCCTAAGCCCTTCGTCCTTCTGTGCCCCTCGGCCAGCCTGACCCAGCAACGTCAGGGCCAGCAGGCTCGCCTTGCATCCCAAACCCAAGCCGCCGGCTTCCTCTAACAGGAGGCAGGGAGGAAAGGGCCCAGGAGGTCCCTCGGCCGGTCCCTCCTCCAAGCCTGCCCAGTGACGGGCTGAGGGGTGTCGCCCCCATCCCGTGCCCCACACCCTGGGTCCCCGTGGGGGACCGCTGCCCGCACTCCGTTCCGCCTGGTCGCTGTTACCACGGACAGGTGGGTCTTGAAGGTGGTGGGAAGAGCCTGCCTCTGGAATTCGAGCAGGCACCACCCTTCAGGCCGTCGCCCTCGGGAAGCCGGGATCCCCAGCCTCACTGGCGGCTGCGTCGAGCGACATCACTCCTCCTCCAGAAGGAGGTGGTAAGAGAGGTGGTGGACCCTCCTTCAGACCCAGGGTTTGTGTCCAGGTACTTCCTGGTTCCGAAGCGGACGGGGGCTGGCGCCCATTCTACCTACACGACCTAAACAAGTTCCTAAGGTCTCGAACCTTCAGGATGGTCACTCTGGCTCAGATAATACCATCCTTGGAAGCGGCATGGTTCTGCTCTCTGGACTTGCAGGACGCGTTTTCACGTCCCTATCCGTCCGTCTCACCAGAGATTCCTCTCGCTCTCCGAGCAGAAGGATCTCTCTGAGTTCAAGCCATGCCTTCAGTTGTCTCCAGCTCCCAGGGTCTTCACCAAATGCATGGCAGTGGTGACAGCATTCCTCCTGGCGCCGAGGGTCCGGTGTACCCTTACCTGGACGACTGGCTGATAGCAGCTCCCTCCAGGAAGGCAGGCGGAGTGGTCCAGAGATCTGGCCCTCCAGGTCTGCTCTCAACTGGGCCTCCTTATCAACGAGGCCAAGTCGAACTCGAGGCGAAGCAGGTGATTTTATTCATCGAGCAGCCTCGACTCTCTTCGAGCCAGAGTGCGGCTCCCCGGACAGGGCCGAGGTTCTTTCCTCCTTGCCCGATCATTTCTGGTTGGGCATTGCGCCTGCCGGGACTTCCTGCGCCTCCTGGGTCTCATGGCGGCCTGTACCAGCGTGGTCCGTTGGGCCCGCTGGAACATGCGTCCCCTTCAGTGGGGACTGGCCAGCCAGTGGTCACAACGCTGCGATCCCTTGGACCAGCTTGTGTCGGTGACACAGGGGATGTGGAATGCTCTCCAGTGGTGGACGTTCCAGATCATTTGCAGGAGGGCATCCGTTCGTCCGCTCCAGCCGACGGTCTCTGTCGACCGATGCCTCTCTGATGGGTTGGGGTGCCCATCTGGGGGAATACCGGGCTCATGGCCTCTGGTCCCCGCGGGAGTCCCGATGCCACATCAACCTGCTGGAGCTCCGAGCGGTCCGCCTAGCTCTCACCGCCTTTGCTCCGTTCCTCCGGGGTCAAGTGGTCCGAGTCCAGACGGACAATACCACGACCATGTACTATCTAAACCGCCAGGGCGGGACGCGCTCCATGCTTCTATGCAAGGAAGCTCTCCGCATTTGCTGTCGTCTGCGCAGCCTGGGCGGATCTCCTAGCCATTCACGTGGCAGGAGCCCCAACACCCTGGCCGATGCCCTGAGGCGGATAGGGGCTGCATCCCACGAGTGGTCTCTCCTGCCGAGGTAGTACAGCATCTGTTCTCCCTTTGGGGCACACCTCAGGTGGACCTGTTTGCCTCCATGGAGAAGCGAGCTGAGTCTGTTCCATGCCCGCCCCTCAGCAGGGCTCGCTGCAGGGGATGCCCTCGAGGCAATGGACCCCGGGCCTCTTTACGCCTTTCCCATTTCCTTGATCCACAAGGTGCTTCTCCAAGGCGAGAGGGACAAGGCGCAGGTGATTCTGATAGCCCCAGACTGGCCTCGCCAGTTCTGGTACCCAGATCTCCTCAGTCTCAGCTCCAGGACTCAGCAGCTTCCAGCTCGCCCGGACCTGCTCTCAGTCAATCAGGGAAGGTGTTCCATCGGACCTTCAATCCCTGCACCTGACGGCCTGGTTCCTGGAGCGGCTAGAGTTCCAGGCTTTGGGTCTTTCCGACGAGGTCCTCAATGTAGTTGAGGCGTCCGTGGAGTCGACCAGAAAATGCTATGCCTTCAAATGGAAAAGGTTTCCATTTGGTGTCAGGAGCAAGGGCTTGGACCCTTCCTCCTGTTCCTTGGCAAGCATCTTGGACTATTTATGGTCCCTTTCTAGTCAAGGGCTTAGGTCGGCGACCTAGGGTGCACCTGGCAGCCATCTCTGCTTACGAGCGCGGGCGGGAAGCGATCGGTGGCGCAGGAGAAGGTGGTCTGGCGCTTTTCAAAGGCCTTGATCACATTTCCTCCAGTGCGGGAACCCCACCCGTGGGATCTACTGCTGGTACTGGCAAAGCTCATGGGCAAGCATTCGAACCTATGCGCAGTGTGCTCTTCTCTCACCTGTCGTGAAGACCGCCTTCTTGGTGGCTATCACGTCAGCCAGAAGGATGGGAGAGCTCCAGGCGCTTTCCATTGAGTCTCCCTCCTGGTCTTCCACAGGGACAAGGTTGTCCTGCCCACCGAAATTCCTTCCAAGGTGGTGTCGGAGTTTCACCTTAACCAAGTGTTGACTCTGGCTGGGTGTTCTACCCCAATCACACCTCGGAGGTTTAATATAGGCTCCATACTCTGGATCCTAGAAGGGCGCCGCTATTATAAGGAGCGACGGCTGAAATTGGGAGAGGTTCGCCAGCTGTTTGTCACCTCACGCTGAATCAGCATCTGGCAGACCTGCAGCCAAGGACGATAAGCAGGTGGGTAACCTCCTGCATAGATCTCTGCTATAAGTTAGCGGGCATGGAGCCTCCCAGAGGGATAGAGCTCATTCTACCCGCCATACTGCTGCAGCAGGTGGCTGCTTCCAGGGCGTCCCTATCCAGGAAATCTGCAGGGCTGCTACCTGGAAGTCAGCAAACACCTTCATTACCCACTACCACATCGACCTTGAGTCACGCTGGATGCTGGTTTTGGGGCCTCGGTTCTCCAGTCTCTCTTTCCCAAGTAAGTATATGGGGTGTGCGTCTTGCCTCCCTCCTCCCGGAGAACTGCTAGGAGTCTGCCAATGAGTGTGGATGAACAACATATCCATGTCCCTAAAATACAGGTTACTCACCTGTAACAGGAGTTCTAGGAATGGTATATGTTGTTCATCCACACGACCCACCCGACCTCCCGGCCTGGACGCACAACCTGAGCTTCCAGCTGGCCAGATCTGCGCCATGGGGCGGAGCCGAGTTATACCACCCGGTGGGTGGGAGGAGCAAGCTTGAAGACCTTCCGGCAAGATTTAAAGCGGCAAGGATACTGCCAATGAGTGTGGATGAACAACATATACCATTCCTAGAACTCCTGTTACAGGTGAGTAACCTGTATTTCTTGGGCACCAATCTCTTTGGTCCTGGAGTGAAAGGACATCTCGCCCATATTGAGAAGTCACTGCCACCCTGGATTCAGTGGCATAGTCCCAGAAGGAAGCCTAAGAAATGGGCTTTCCAGTACTGATGCTTTCAACCAACCCTTTTCTGCAGCAGCCCCAGCAGGGGCAGTACCAGACAGACTTTACAGTACTGGTCCTTTGAATCACAGCCTCCTCGGCAGCAGCTTCAGCAGGAGCAGTACCAGGCTTGGAGCCACAAGCCCAAGTCTGAAGCCAGGGTCCTAAAAAAGGGGGGGTTGGTGCCCCTGTGGCTGCAGCGGCCCCTGCAAAAGCTGCCCAGTGATGGGTTGGGGGATGTCACCTCTCCACCCATCTTGTCTCGTTCTGCATTCCCCGTAGGAGGTTGGCTACATCACTTTTCTGCCACATTGGTCCTCTATCACGGTAGACAAGAGGGTGCTGGACATAGTGGACAGAGGGTTGCCTCTGGACTCCGAGGCTCTCCTGCCTCACCACTTCCATGTGCCTTGGGACTCTAGGATGTTGCAGGACACATCTGTCCATTGGGAGGACACTGCTCAGATTCTTGCAAAAGGGGAAGTAGCCCATATTCCAGATTCTCTGGCCACTCAGCGTTACATTTCTAGGTTAATTCCTGGTCCCGAAATGGACGGGGTGGGGGCGGCTGGTTCCCCTTACTGGATCTGCATGATCTGAACCAGTTCATGGGGAGACAAAAAGTTCCAGATGGTCACTCTGAAGCTGATCATTTTGCCGCTGGAGCAAAACATGGTTCTGAGCGGAAAGGGTCCATTACCAGTTCCAGGTCATGCACTTCAGCCTTGGTTCAGCACTTAAGGTCTTCACCAAGTGCTTAGTGGTGGTAGCATACCTGAGGCACCTAGGTACTAGGGTGTATCCCTACTTGAATGACTGGCTGCTAGCCAGTTCATCCTAAGAGGCTGTAAAGAGGTCCAGAGATCTGGCTCACCATACCTGCCAAGACGTGTGCCAGTAGGTCAACCTGGACACGTCCGAACTGGTACCCGCGCAGGTGATCAAGTTAATCGGAGCAGAACTAGATTCCCTATGGGCCAAGGCCCACCTCCCTGTGGACTGGGCATTGGATGTTACCTGTTTTGCCCAGTCATTTCAGGTTGGGCTCTCGTACCCTGCCCAGGATTTCCTGCACCAGCAGGGTCCTTTGGGCACGCTGGCAGATGCGCCTCCTCCAGTGACAGTTGAATTGTTAGTGGTTCCAGTGTCTAGGCCACTTGGACCAGCCAGTCACTGTGACCCAGCTGATGTGGGATGTCATCTAGTGGTGGCTGATCCCCAAACACCTGGAGGAAGATTGCCCAGACCTGACCATCACGCTCACGACGAATGATTCTTAGGTGGGGTGGGGAGTGCACTGGGAGACCTCAGAGCCCATGGGTTCTGGTCATCCCGGGAGTCCCATTTCCACATAACTCTGCTGGAGATCTGTGCAGTACAACTTGCGCCAATGGAATTCACTCCTTTTAGTCAGGGGTAAGGTTGTGCAGGCCCAGATGGACAATGCCATGACCATGTTCTACCTGAACAGGCAGGGTGTAACTCACTCCCTTCCCTTGTGTCAGGAGGCCCTCCGCACCTGTACATTTATGCGTAGCATGAGAGAACAGTCAGCTGGGGGATGCTCTCAGCTTGTTAAGAGAGATGTTGCACGAGTGGTCCATGAATCAAGAGATGGTGAATCACCGGATCATCTAAGAATCAAGCTTCACCATTCATTCCCACTTATGGGTCTAGGGCCAGAGATACAAGGACCCTGCAGTAGCAGTCTTTTACAGCCTAGGGAACCAGTGTCTGTGCTAGCGCTGCCAGTGAGGCAGATGATGTGACGTCACACTCGTGGAGTGACCAGTAGCTGACACTGCCCCCCTACCTTCCTCATTTCTGCTTTTCCCGCCTTCAAGTGCACACAGTGGGAGTTTCCTCATTCCAACTGTGTCACCGTACTTTTCTCAGTTTACTGCCATTAGATGCCGTACCTCTCAACACAGAGTCTTCTCCATGTCATTTTATTATTTTATCATTTTTCCTTTGTTTTAGTGCAGTCCTGAACTCTTTTCTGTCTTTGTTCTCATTTTTATGTGCCCAGTGCCATGTCCTGTCCTAGGGAGCGTGAACGGCAAGTAGGCCACCTGAAAGAAGCATCACGGTGGCCCCATCCATGCTTCGGTGCTCCTGTGGGGGCTACATTGTTGATAAGGACTGGCATGATGTCTGTTTGACCTGCCTTGGTGCTGACCACGACAAAGATGGGTGCGACACCTCCTTCTCAATGGGCAACCACACCCTCAAACTCTGTGCATTAAAGTGAGTGCAGACATCCAGTGATGTCACCAACGAATGGCAGTTTGAGGACAGAGCTAAGAGCCACTGCAAGATTAAAAATTCTCCCAACTCCAGTTAATGAGTACAGAGGACAAAATATTCTCCAGAGGCTGCAAATAGGATGGGGAGGGGGAGAGAGAATCAGCCACCACTGGAAAGCCACCTACCCAGATACTGACTGATATATTGAAAGCGAAACAGCGAGGCCTCCACATTGTGTTTTCCACCCTCTGCTATGACTGCAACACCAGGAGCAAAAAAAGCAAAGAAATTTGATCTGATTTTAATGGAGCTGCAAGCATATCAAGCCAAAAATGCTGAAATAATCACAGCTCTGCAAGAGGGCAACAGCGACTAAAAAGGATAATGCCAGAGCATGATTCTCCCTTCATGGAACTGGATGCCAGGGCCTCAGAAACTGAATGCCGCCTCCTACAAGTGACAAAGTTGGCCTCCAGATTGCAAGAAAAGAAGGAAGACTTGGAATGGTGATGTTGTAGACAAAACCTTCGGATGTACAGCATCACAGGAGATAGTGAGGGTCCCACATCACTCCATTACTAAATAAACTGTTGCAGTGTCTTCTGTAATTCCTCCAGATTACGTATTCAACATCAGAAGGGTCCACAGAGCCCTGGGACCCAAACCATAAGACACTAAAGCATGGTCACTTTCCATTGTGGTTGGATTCCTTTCTTTCTAAACAAATGAGTCCCTCCAAACCTCGACTTGAAAGGGAGGCCTACTGACTTACAAGGAACAATAGGTCTTTCAAGGATTGTGAATATGTTGTTCTATCCACACTTGCTGGCATGTCCTTTCCCTTTAAGAATCTTACCAGAAGGTCTGAAAGCAGGCTCCTCCCACCCACCTACCCACGTGGTATATCCATCAGCTCCGCCCCTTGACTCCTGATCTTCCTTTCCGCTGGAAGATTCAGATTCCCTCCTTATCGCTCACACGTTACTGTAGACCCTGGCGAACAAATCTCTGGATTTACCAAAACTTAAACTCTTCGCAGTTTCGACCGTGATGGAGGACAAGTCCTCGCCCGGTTTCCGTTGCTGCCCATGTTGGCAAAAGGTGTCTCAGACTGACCCGCATGCTTTGTGCATCTATTGCCTGAGTCATGATCACGACACCCAGGCATGTGAAATGTGTTGCGTGTTCCATCCCAAAATCTTGGGCGATCATCTTGCCGACTGCAGTTGGGCAGACTGGAAAAATGGTAAAATCCAAAGAGGCCCGTTGGGCAGTCTCCACAGCTGGGGGGTCCACTGACCAGCTGGAGCAGATGAAGTCCTTCGGAGGAGGCAGCACTGGCATTGATCGGTCCTCTTCAGTCAAACTTTGTCCCGCTTAATCTGGGCTCCACCTTCTCAGGCTACTTTAAGGAAATGTGCCAGTCCCTTCCCACCAAAGAAGAGGGTCCTTCGGGCATGCACTTCTCTCATTCCTGTAAAAAGGTTAAAGAGCAAAAAGAAGGTTAGTCTCGCTGACGACGTTCTTGGAATCGTGAGAGATCTCGGACCCAAGAATCTGCTGTCTCGACTTCACAGTACCCCTATCAGGCCAGCCGACCAAGATGCAGGATGACGATCCGGTCAAAATTAACTGACCCCATCGACCCGTCGTCGCTTAGTGAGGCTGACAACTCCTTATTCAGGACCCCGGTCCTGCCTGGACCCACTGAGTAGGAGATCCAGCCCGCTGGGAACCTCTTCATGGTCCCGGTCCCTGACCTGGAAGAGCCGCGGTTTTCCCCGGCTCCTTCCGAACAACCCAGTCGGTTCCCCTGATGGTCTAAGTCAAGGTCTCGGACCCCTTCGACTGACAGGCCGAAGAAGGCGCACAAGTGCTCCAAAAAGCGCTGCCGCCATTCTTCCTCATCTCCTCTCGAAGAAGAGAGGCTGCAGGCTGCGTCGACGCTACGAGGATTTGATGTGGCAGCAGCTGATTATGACTGGCTAGATGTTGACTTCTACTCTGGCCATTACTTGGCTGTCGCCCTCCAGGCCAACGCCAACTCCTCAGGAGCTGGTCCACACGTCCCTCCACCTGCGGAGGCGGTCAAGACCCTCCCGGCTCTGCCAAAACCAGCCTCTCCACCAATTCATGTGGAACTGCCACCTAAACAGTCTACCTCCGGGGCTCCTGTCAAGGAGCCTCGGCCCATTATGGGCCTTCCGCACAGGCTGTCTGTCACCCTCACTCCCGACCGTTTTAGGCTGGTGGAAGGTGACTCTGGTGGCTGATCCAGAGTCCAAGGACTCTAACCTGCATTCCCGTTCCTTGGACAACAAATCCGTAGGGAGTCTTTAAATGGAGGTGGGTCCCACTTCCTTCATGGGTATCCTCCGTCTCATCTCTGAATCCATGGGGATGCCCTTGGAGCCTGTTCATAAACGGGCCGAATACCCCCTCATAGATATCCTCAAACGAGGAAATTGTAATTGAGCCGAGGGTATTGTCTGACCATAATCCATTAATTCTTAAAATAGATTTGGAAAAATAAGAGATTCAGGTTCTGGAGGTTCAGTCGGCCCTTCTTAGGGATCAAGAGTATCAGGACCACCTCAGGGAATGTATTCCACAAGTAATTCAGGATAATTTAACTCCTGAAGTCTCCCATCCAATTCAATGGGATGCTTTAAAAGCAGTCTTACGGGTGAGATACTGAATATGCTTCCTGAAAATAAAAGAGATGAATGCTAGGCTTAATTACTTAACAGATGACCTAGCTTCATACCAACTCTTATTTAGAGAAGGCGATACAGCCCTTTAGCGACGGATTAGAAGTCTTAAACAAGAAATACAAAAAATACTAGATTATAGAACTCTCCAGAGCCTGAATTACTTATGACAGTATAATTATGAGGGGGGAGCAAGGGAGGCTCGGGTGTTGGCTTGGAAATTAAGGGCCAACAAACGGGTCTCCACTGTTTTAGAAATAAAATCTAATATATCTGGCACCTATAAGGAAGAAGAAATCAGGCAGATTTTTCACAGTTTTATGAAACCCCTATGCAGCCCCCAGCCATCCCAGAAACAAGATAAAATGATACCTGAATTCCTGGATAAGCTTCAGCTACCTAAATTGTGAGACCTCCAGGGCAGTCTGTTGGAGCATCCCATCAGACCCGAGGAGATACTCCAACAGGTAAAACATTTAAAACCCTTGAAATGTCCCGGCCCCGATGGTTTTGGCCTAGAATGGTATAAAAACTTTTATTCCTCAGTTACTTATTGGCTTGTCGAGCAGTGGTAGAGGGATCTCCCCACACACCCTCCTGGAGCTATGCTGTTCTTCCACCCCCTACTTAAGCCGAGAAGGATGCCACTCTTCCATCATCCTATTGCCCTATCTCAATTTTAAATGTGAATTACAAAATATTTATGGCCATATGGGCTAAATGGCTGGAACCCATACTTCTTCAGTTAATACAATGGGACCAATCAGGTTTCATAAAACAGAGGAAATACATCCAATAGTCTATGCCGAGTCCTGTTACTTTTAGGATATATTCATGCCAGAAAGATCTCCTTCACTGTTATAAGTTTAGACGCCGATAAAGCGTTCAATAAGGTGGAATGGGAATTCTTGTGGGCTACCCTTTCAAAATTTTATTTCCCGGATTCCTTCCTTCCTTCCTTCCTTGAGTGAAAAATATTTATACCCACCCCAAGGCATACATTCGAGTTAATGGCTCTCTGTCTCAACCAATGCATGTACAAAGGGGCACGAGATAGGGATGTCCCCCTATCCCCACTACTTTTCTCTCTTTACATTGAGCCCCTGACCAAGACTATTCAGAGAAATGTTCAGATAGAGGGGAGCCCCTGTGGGTCAGAGGGAACATAAGGTGGCTTTGTTCTCCGCTGACTTTCTGGTGACGGTCCTCTCCCTGGAGACTTCTCTTCCTGCACTGTGGGAAACTCTGGAACACTTTACAGCAGTTTCAAGTTTTCAGTTAAACGTAGCTAAAACGGATCTTCTCCCCTTTATTCTTTACCCCATCCCAATTTCTTAAAAATAAATACCCCATTAAGTGGTATCAAACAAAATTTAAATATTTGGGAATCAGTATTCCAAGGAACTTAGATAATTTGGAGCTGTTGAATTACGAACCTTTATCGGTTCAAATCCAATCCGATTTATCCTGTTGGTCCTAATTACCTTTAAATTTTTTTTGAAAGAATCGAGACCATTCGCATGATAATTTTGCCAAAATGACTGTACTTATTTCAAATTATTTCTCAGTTTCCTTCCAACTTCTATTTTAAATTGTGGGAAAAACTATATAATTTTATCTGGAATGGTCAAAGACCGAGGATCAGGATGTCCTATTGCAACTCCCGTATCCCTAGGTGGAGCCAACCTACCAGACTTGAAATTCTGTGTATTAGCAGTCTTTTCAAAATACTGTCACTATAGTCGTCTCCAACATACGAGGCACCCTGGAAAGACTTGGAATTTGCTTTAAACGGCCTATATGATATTACCAGGTAACCTTGGCCTCTGTAACCAAGATCCCACCCATGCAGGATTTCACACCTTTATGGCCCAAATTCTAAAATTGTGGTATAAGTTGAAAATACATAAGGGTTTCAGGGAACTCTTTTTCTTTTATACACATATTTCAGAAGATGGAAATTATTTCTGGCAGCCTTAGACCACACCTTTTCAAAATGGAGAAGGGTGGAGCTCCAATTCTTTAAGCAATTCCTTTCTCAAGTGGCATTATTCCATTTGAAACCCTTCAAATAACTTATGATTTATCAGATATCGACTCTTTTCAGATATACTCGGGTCAAAACTACCTGCTGCGACAGAGAGACGTAACTTCAAAGTTACCAGATCCCATCCCAATGTCTTGGAAATATCTTGAGGATAATATTAATTGGTCTTATGTGGTGACACCAGGTGGGACACCTATACAGAATTCTTCGGGAGGGGATGGGTGATTCATCGGTTCAGTCTTGAATAGCTGGTGCAGGGATTTAGTATTAGAAATTTCAGAATAGGAATGGTTACGAGCATCCCCATTGGCATGCAGAATAACCCATTCTACTAAATGGTGTGAATTCACCTGGAAATGCTGCAGTAGATTTTTCACCACCAGCAATTCTCACAAAGTACCTCCCATCTCATATGGCAGGTGTTGAGGGAGATGTTCATGCTCACATGCTAACCTTGACCATGTTTTTTTGGACATGTCCACAGTTAACACCTTACTGGTGCACATTACAACAGGAACTATCAGGCTGCATAGGAGAGGTAATCAAACTCACTGCTGAAATGGCTCTCTTATCTCTATTCCTCCCTCATAGGCCACCTTGGTACCGAATCCTACTACCTGTTTATATTTTGGCAGCCAAAAAGGTAATAACAAGGCGATGGATGTCCCTAATTGTTCCCACTATCAAAGATTGGAGGGGGTGGTCTCTGATATCTACTATAAGGAATCCTTTACGGCTAAACTCTGTAACAAACTCCCATGAACGAGGTGCTATGGAGGCCTTGGGTGATGTATCTGTCCAGGCAAGAGCCAGATTTGATTCCTTGATCCACCCATTTAACAACTTTGCAGGTAACTGGGAGACATGATCTTGGGTGGGCTCCAAGTGCAGCCTTCACATCTGCTATAATAATAATTTTTATCCCATGGAGGAACTCAGCCTGCACTGAGCTTAAGGGGGTTGAATGTCTGCAAGGTAAAAGTTCAGTCATTTTGTAATGGCGATGCTTTGATGAGCTAACATGGAATTGGTTCTGCAAATGTTAATCATGTGCAGATCCACTGTAAATGATCAAAGTAACAATATAATACAGTGATGATGGTATTACATGCTGCTGTCACATCCAACTAATAAAAAGAAATAAAAAAAAAAGGGGGATTCTCCCAATAGAGGTCTTCCCAGTGGCTGAGGCCATTGTTGACCCGGCCTTGGAGCTGTGGCAGCACCCTGCCTTCTGCCCTGCGCCCTGAGCCCACATGGCCCGCAATTACACAGTCCCCATCAGTTCCCTTTCAGGATTCACAGAGCACCCCTTGGCCAAGGGGTTGGTGACCAAATCTGTGTTCAGGCACTCGGGGAAATTCTGGAGACACCGATAGACCCCTGGACAAAGAGTCCAAGAAACTGGACCATTTGGCCCGGAAAGTCTGTGCTGCCTCTTCGCTTGGCCTTTATCAGGCAAGCTTGGCCATCATCATGGAGCATTTTTCTCATGCCCTCTTGGGCTCTCTGGATGAGGTCCTTCCTCATCTCCCCGCAGACCAGGGTCAAGCAGGTCCGTGACCAGGGCCAGGCGGTTGCAAAACAGCAATTCCAGTCTGCTCCGGAAGACTGGGACTCTTGCCCCCGTGGCTGCAATGCACCGCAGGGCCTGGCTGAGCTTCTCCACCTTCACGGCTGACACACTGCACAAATTGACGGACATCCCTTTCCTGGGTACCGATCTTTTTGGCCTAGGAGTGGATGGTAACCTGCAGCACATGGAGAAGTCCAATGCCACTTTGAACTCTGTGACATCTGCTCAGAAGGAATCCCAGGGTTCCAAAAAGCAGAAGAGAAAGCCTTTTCGGTATTCTGCCCCTGCAGCCAAGCAGTCCCATTTTTCATCAGGGCAGCAATAGCAGCAGGCTCAGCCTTGGCACCCTCGGCCCAAGTCAGGGCCCTCAGCAGCCCGTAAACCCCAAACCGGATCCTCCTCCTCCAAGCCTGCACAGTGACGGGATGGGCGCTGCCAGGCCCTTACCCATCACACCAGCTCTGGGTCCTCCCTTGGGGGGCGCCGGCTCCACCACTTCTGTTCCACCTAGTCCACTGTTGCAACTGACAGGTGGATTTTGAAAGTGATCGGCCAGGGGCTGCCTCGGAAATTCGAGCAGTACCCACCAAGTCGGCACCCCACGGGAGGATATGGTGTCCGTGCACACTCAGTCGGCTCTCTGAGATGACATTGCCCAACTCCTCTGCAAGAAGGTAGTGGCTGGAGTCGCGGATCTCGCTGTCAACCCAGGGTTCATTTCCAGGTACTTCCTGGTCCCAAAACAGACGGGGTTGGGGCTGGCGCCCCATTCTAGATCTGCACAACCTGAACCAGTTTCTCAGGTCTCGTGACTTTCAGGATGGTAACTCTGTCTCAGATCATACCATCTCTCAGGCAGAACATGTGGTTCTGCCCACTGGATCTCAAGGATGCGTCTTTCACGTCCCGATCTGTCCGGCTCACTGAAGTTTCCTCCCCTTCTGAGCAGAGGGAGCCCTCTTCAAGTTCCAAACCATGCCATTCGGCCTGTCATCAGCCCCCCTGGGTCTTCACCAAATGTATTGCAGTGGTGGCGGCCTACCGTTGGCAGTCAGCATGTATCCCTATCTCGATGACTGGCTCATAGCAGGTCCCTCCAGACAGGAGGTAGAGAAATCCAGGGATCTAGCTCTCCATGTACATGTACTCCCTGGAAGACAGGAGACATGATTGGGACCTTCAGGTGCTTGAAAGGCATATAAAAGGTTGATAAGTAGAGTCTCTTTAAACTGAGTTGCAACCATAACACGAGGAGGCACAGTCTTAAGCTGGAGGGTGGGAGGTTTAGGAGGAGGTCAGGAAGCACTTCTTCACAGAGAGGGTGATGGACACTTGGAATGTGCTGCTGGAAGAGGTCATCTTGTTGAAGACAGTGGGCAGCTTTTTTTTTTTTTTTTTGAAATTTCTTTTTATCCCCTCCTGAGCGCCCTCATTGTTCCACTCCTTCAGGCTTGCTCATGCCACCCACCCCCTTGACACCAAGTCTGCCCCTAGAGTGTCCCCGGTGACTCCCACCTTCCTCTTACTTCCGTGGAGCTCCTTGCACAGTGGGGTCTTCCCTTGGTTCCTGGACTGGGTGGCTGAATCTGCCATCATCTAGGACCGCCAAGGGTTGTTTTTCCCATTTTTCTGTGGTTCCCTTCCATCCCCCTGAAGACGCCGGCTTGGGCAGGTACATGCTTACATGCCTGCCAAGTGCCTAACAGAGTCTTCCTCCCCGACTTTCTCCACGTAGGGAGCCGCCAATGCCCCGATGGTTGGTGCTTCCACCGCCCTCCAGGGACGCCAAGTGCGCTGAACACCCTGGTAACGCACCCGGAAGGAGGACAGCATCCGTTGGGGACGCTGGATCCTCCTTTCCCAGCAGACTCCGACAACCGGAGTCCATGCTTGAACCTCGGCCGCCGCATGGTGCAGGTGTGGCGCCCAGTGCCTCAACTCCTCAGCGCCACTGGCCGACAGTGGACAGTTTTAAGAGAGGCTGGGATAGGCATGGGGAAGGTAAGGATCATGGGTAGGGAGGAGGGAGGGCAGGACGATTAGCTCAAACTGTGGGCCCTGCAGTACGAGCAGACTTGATAGACCAAATGGTCTTCTTCTGATGGCTTCTTCGTATGTTCTTATGTTCAAGACCTGCATCGAACTTGGTCTCCAGGTCAACGAGACCAAGTCCGAACTCGTACCTTCGCAGGTGATCTACTTCATCAGGGCAGAGCTCGATTCTTGTCGAGCCAGAGCCAGGCTCCCGATGGACAGGATGGAGTTTCTCCCCTCCTTTGCCTGATCATTTCTGGTTGGGCACTTGCACTCTGCCTGCGACTTCCTGCGCCTTCTTGGGTACATGGCGGCCTGCAGTGCCGTGGTCCGCTGGGCCCAGTTGTATATGTGCCCCCTCCAGTGGGAGCTGGCCAGCCAGTGGACTCAGCGACATGGTCACTTCGACCAGCTGGTCACTGCGTGACCCAGACGATGTGGAATGCTTTCCAGTGGTGAACTATCCTAGAACACATGCAGGAAGGGATCCTGTTTGTCTGTCCCGAGCCGACGGTCATTCTGACGACCGATGCCTCTCTCACGGGCTGGGGTGCCCACATGGGGAATCAGAGTCCACAAGCTCTGGGCCCCCGAGGAATCCCGATGTCATATCAACCTGCTGGAGCTCTGAACAGTTCAGCTGGCACTGACTGTATTTGCTCTGTTTCTTCGGGGTCAAATGGTGCAGGTCCAGACAGATACCATGACCATGTACTGTCTCAACAAGCAGGGTGGCACGCACTCCCAGCCTCTCTGTAGAAAAAGTGCTGTGCTTCTGGACCCTCGTGAGCCATCTGGAGGCAGATCTCCTAGCCATCCATGTGGCAGGAGCCTCAAATCAACTGGCGTATGCCCACAGCTGTGTGGGCGAGGCGTCACACGAGTAGTCTCTTCACCCAGAGGTAGTACAGTCTGTTCTTCCACTGGGGCAAACCCCAGGTGGACCTGTTTGCCTCCAGGGAGAACACAAAGCTAAGGCTGTTTCATGCCTGCCCCCCTCAGCAGGGCTCGCTGCAGGGGGATGCCTTCTCACAGCCGTGGACCCCAAGCCTCTTCTGTGTCTTCCCTCGGGTTCACAAGGTGATCTTCAAGGTCAGGAGGGACAAGGTGCAGGTGATCCTGGCAGCCCCAGACTGGCCTCACCAGTTCTGGTATCCAGATCTCCTCAGCCTTAGCACCAGACCGCCGAGGCGTCTTCCAGCATGCCCAGACCTGCTTTCGATCGGTCAGGGGAAGGTGTTCCATCCGGCCCTTCAGTCCCTGCTCCTGGCAGCCTGGTTCCTGAGCGGCTAGAGTTCCAGGCTTTGGGTCTCTCCGAAGATGTACTTACTGTTATGGAGGAATGTAGGAAGGAGATTTTCCGTTTGGTGTCGGAGCAAAGGCTTAGACCCTTCGCCCTGTCTGGTGGCTAGCATCCTCGACTACCTTTGGTCTGTCTCCAGAGAGGGTCAGCAGATGGTGGTCTGGCGTTTGTTTAAAGGCCTTGACCACATTTCTCCTCCGGTGCGTGACCCACCACCACCGTGGGATCTGCTGGTACTGGCAAAGCTCATGGGCAAGCCATTCAAACCAATGCACAGGTGTTAGATGTCACATCTGTCGTGGAAGACCATCTTCCTGGTGGCTATCACGTCAGCCAGAAGGACTGGGGGCTCCAGGTGCTCTGTCGAGTCTCCCTTATCTGGCCTTCCACAGGGACAAGGTTGTCCTGCGCCCCCACCCGAAATTCCTTCCGAAGGTGGTGTTGGAGTGTCACCTTAACCAGGTGTTGACTCTGCCGGTGTGCTACCTCAGTTACACCTCGGAGGCAGAGTACAGGCACCATACCTTGGACCTGAGACTAGTGCTCTCTTATTGCAAAGAACACATGGATGGAATTAGGGGAGAGGTTCACCAGCTGTTTGCCACCTCTGCCAAAGCTGCACCTGGCAGACCTACAGCAAAGCGGATGATTGGCAGATGTACAACATCCTGCATTGATCTCTGCTACCGGTCGGCAGGCAAGGAGCCTCCCAGAGGGATAAGAGCTAATTTTACCCGCCATACTGCTGCATCGGTGGCTGCTTCTTGGGATGTCCCTGTCCAGGATATCTGCAGGGCTGCTACATGGAAGTCGGCAAACACCTTCATTTCCCACTACCACATCGACCTAGAGTCACGCCGGAATGCTGGTTTTGGGGCCTCAGTTCACCAATCTGTGTTCCCAAAGTAGGGGGTGTGCGCTTTGCCTCCCTCCTCCCAGAGAACTGCTAGGAGTCTGCCAACAAGTGTGGATGGAACAACATATCCACGATCCTAGAAGAACAGGTTACTCAATTGTAATAGTAGTTCTAGGAGAGTATATGTTCATCCACACGAACCCACTCGACCTTCCTGGCTTTGACGACAACCTGTGCTTCCAGCAGGCAAGATGTGGCGCCCAGGGGCGGAGAGCGAGGATATACCACCTGGGTAGGTGGAGGAGCCAGCCTTCCACCTTCCAGCAAGATTCTTAAAGGGAAAGGACATGCCAACAAATGTGGATGAACAACATATACCACTCCTAGAACTACTGTTCAAGATGAGTAACCTGTTCGTTTTGACCACAGCTGTTGCATTGCGTTTACTGTCTGAACCGTTGGAAAGAATACAAACACCTCTTCCAACCCCTGTGGGGGAAAAAGGACTAAAATTTCAACCTTCTTTTCTGTCCAAGCTGAAGGTTTTATTCCCAGAGGGCCTGGAGATGTATCACATCCCTAAACATGCTCACAATGCTTTGACAGCTAAGGGCATCCACCTGACCCAACAACAACTGCTGCAAATATAAAACCAGATGCCGATATGCACCCACCAGTGATTACTCCAGGCATAGACATTCTCTCACCATGTTCCAGGAGATCAAAGAATTTTTGTACACCTTCCAGATGCAGTAAGAGGAAGAGACACACAAACCATTGCTGACACAGTGAGTGGGGACAGGGCTAAGGAGGGGGATGGACAAGGAATCCACTGGAAAGCTAGGCCCTTTGTAATACTCCTTCAGCACTGCATCTATTGCTAGATATGTTTTCCTTAACCCTGCTTGTAACTGCGCTCTTGATTTCTTACGTAGGTGGGGTCCTTTTCCCTATCCTGTCTGCAGAAATCCTTTTTTCTAGGAGCATGGATATGTTGTTCATCCAAACTCTCTGGCATGTCCCTTTCCCCTTTAAATCTGGCCAGAAGTCTTTAAGCTGATTACTCTCACCCACCCGGATGGTAAATACCTCGGCTCCGCCCCATGACACCAGATCTTCCTTTACGCTGGAAGATTCAAATTCCCTTGTGCTACTTTAGCAGTTCGCAGGCCCTGGATTCGCAACATCAGTTTTCACCGCAAATTACCTTGGAACTCATGAGAGTTCATGACTTCGATTACAGCGCATCGGATATGGAGGACAAATCATCCCCCGGATTTCGCCGGTGTCCCTGCAGCCAGAAAATGTTGCGCACCGATCCCCACCTCTCGTGTGTCTGTTGCCTAGGTGTCTGTCATGACACCACGTCTTGTACCTTCTGTATGGCCTTCCATCCCAATGTTCTGGACGATCGCAAAGCACGCCTAAATTTGGGGACACCGGAGCTCAGAAACCCGCCAGTGAAATCTAAGGAGGCAAGGTGGGCGATTTCCGCGGGATCCGCCGAGCAGCTAGAGCAGATGGCTGCTTTTGAGGAGGAAGCGGCCTCAGGCTTCGGTCAGTCGCAGTTTTTTTGTTCCTCTAAACCTTGGCTCAACCTTTCGGCCCTTTAGAGTTGTGCCAGTCTCTCTCCACCAGGGTGAGGTGCCCTGGGCTCGCACTCCTCCCTCCATCGGAAGAGGGGTAAGGACCATGTTGTCTTCTTCTAGAAGGAGACACTCCTGGGACTGAGAAAGGTCCGAGTCCCAGGAACATGCGGTCTCGACCGGTTGAGATCGGCTTCCTCATTCCCTTGACTACGGACCTCCCGTCTGGCCAGCCTTGCGAGACGAGAAACAGCTGAACCGTCCGAGATTACTCTCGACCTATCGAGCCTTTGTCGCGACTCTGGTCGACTATTCCTTAGAAAGGACACCTGTTCTTTCCTTTCCCGATGAGGAGACACTGCCCTTGGGTGTCCTGATCGAGGAAAAGGTGCCGGAACCTCTGTTTTCACCGACTGCGGTGTCCCCTGATCGAACGAATCGACCTCGTTGGCCTCGATCGAGGACCAGGACCCCTTCGATCGAACAGCCGAAAAAAGGCCACAAACATTCAAAGAGGCGCCGCCACCGGTCCTCATCCTCCTCAGACGAGGAGAGGCTTCACGGAAACTCTATTGACGTTATGAGGACTTGATGTGGCAACAGTGATTTTGACTGGCAGAAGTGGCTCCGCCGGCCGCTCCCGAGATTATTTGCTCCTGCCTCCTAAGCCGGGCGCGCCGCCCTCCGTAATCAAGGCCTTGGTTCCACTCTCCTGTGGGCTAGCGTAACCTGCTCGCCGGTTTATTCCGGTTCCCACCGATTTTGGTGGAGCTACCGCCTAAACAGCCTCAGGGAGGCCTCGAAGAGGTGAGCCGCATAGACACCAGGCTTCCTGACGCCTGTCCACACGGTCACCCCGACTGCTCTGGCGGATTGAAGGAGACGAGGTGGTAGGCCATTGTACCCTGACTCTTCGGACTCAATGACACGAGGTGTTACACTTTCATCCAGGAGATGATGAGTCGTCTGTGGTCGAACTGGAGGAAGGCCCTTCCTCCTTTCAGGGCATTCTCCAACCTGATCTCAGAGTCCACCGGAATGCCCCTGGAGCCCTTCCAGAAAAGACAGAGTACCCCTCACGGATATTCTCAAAAGGGGGATACCCCCAAAGGAGGCCTTCCAGTGGTCAAGCCATCACTGGCCGAGCCCTTGAGCTTTGGCAGCGTCCCGCTTCCTGCCCAGCTCCATCTGTCCCCATGGCCCGCAAGTATACGGTGCCCATGGGGTCCCTGGCGGGGTTCACAGAGCATCCTACGGCCGAAAGCCTAGTGACTGCCTCTGTGTTCAGACATACTGGCAGCTCAGCTGACACTGACTGACCCCCGGACAAGGAGTCCAAGAATATGGGCCATTCCGCCCGTAAGGTCTATGCGGCCTCCTCCTTAGGCCTTCGTCAGGCCAGCTCTGCTGTTATCATGGCACTCTTCTCATGCCCTTCTTGTGTCATTGGACAAAGTCCTCCCTCATCTCTTGGCGGACATGCAGACCACTGTGAAGCAAGTCCATGATCAGGGCTGTGCTATTGCAAAACAGCAGCTCCAGACGGCCCTGGACATTGGAGATTCCTGTGCCCGCGCTTTGGCAGCCGCAGTGGCCCCTCGCCGCAGGGCTTGGCTGAGGCTGTCCTCCTTCCCGTGGATAACCCAGCACAAGTTAGCTGACGTGTCCTTCCTAGGCACTGACCTCTTCGGTCAGGAGTGGCTGGTCACCTCCAGCGCATACAGCAGTCTAAGAACCAGTGGAAGCACAAGAAGAAGTCTTTTCAGCACTCTTCCCCTGCGGTTAGGCAGCCCTCCTATCAAGGAGGGCAGCAGCAGCAGGCTCAAGCTTGGCACCCCAGGCCCAAGCAGGGTCCTCATCAGCCCCAAAAAGGAGGCCGAGGAGCCGGTCCAGGAGCCTCCTCCTCCTCTAAGCCTGCTCAGTGATGGGTTGCGGGTTGCCACCCCTACACCCATCACGCTAGCTCTGGGTCCTCCCGTGGGGGGCCAGCTCTGCCACTTTCTTTCCGGCTGGTCTAATATCACCTCAGACAGGTGGGTTCTAAAGTGGTCAGTCAGGACTGCCTCTGGAAGTCGAGCAGTACCCTCTCAGCCGAGCCCACGCCCCTCGGGAGGAAAGGATCTCAGCTTGCACTCAGTTGGCTCTTCAAGATGACATAGCTCAGCTCCTCCGCAAGGAGGCGGTAGCTCCAGTGCCGGATCCTCCTGCAGACCCAGGCTTTGTGTCCAGGTACTTCCTGGTGCCCAAGTGGACAGTGGGTTGGCGCCCCATCCTAGAGCTCTACGACTTGAATCAGTATCTCAGGTCTTGCACCTTCCGGATGATAACTCTGAACCAGATCATACCATCCCTGGAGCGAAACATGTGGTTCTGTTCACTGGATCTACAGGATGCATTTTTTTCACGTCCCAAACCATCCGTCCCATCAGCGGTTCCTCCGCTTCAGGGTCAAGGGGACCCTGTACGAGTTCCGAGCCATGCTATTTGGTCTGTCATCAGCCCCGAGGGTCTTCACCAAATGCATCGCAGTGGTGGCAGCTCATCTCCGGTGTTGAGGAGTTCGAATTTACCTTTATCTTGACAACTGGCTCTTGGCAGATTCCTCCTTCCAGGAGGTGGAGAGATCCAGGGATCTGGCTCTTCGAACCTGCTCCCAACTAGGCCTCCTGATCAACGAGGCCAAGTCAGAACTCATGCCCTCTCAGGTGATGGGCTTCATCGGGGCAGAGCTCGACTCTCGACAAGCCAGAGCTCGGCTCCCGGTGGACAGGGCAGAGGTTCTTTCCTCCTTTGCCCAGTCATTTCTGGTTGGGCACTTGCACCCTGCCCGGGACTTCCTGCACCATCTGGGCTACATGGCGGCTGCACCTCAGTGGTCCTCATAGCCAGGTGGCACATGCGCCCCCTCCAGTGGGAGCTGGTCGCCGGGTGGACTCAGCACCATGGTCATTTCGACCAGCCAAATACTGTGACTCAGAAGAGGTGGGACGCTCTCCAGTGGTGGACTGCCCCAGACCGGTTGCAGTAAGGGATCCCATTTGTCCGCCCCAAGCCGACGGTCCTTCTCACGACCGATGCCTCTCTCATGGGCTGGGGAGCCCACATGGGGGACAACAGAGCCCACATGTTCTGGACCCCCGAGGAGTCCCGATACCACATCAACCTGTCGGAGGCGCAGAGCAGTCGGACTGGCACTGTCAGCTTGCTCGGGTCAAGTGGTTCAAGTCCAGACGGACAATACCACAACCATGTACTACCTCAACAAACAGGGCAATATGCACTCCGCCTGTTGTGCAAGGGGCACTCTGCATCTGGACCTTCGTAGTCGATTGGAGGCGGATCTCCTAGCTATCCATGTGGTAGGAGTCTCGAACCAACTGGTGGATGCTCTCAGCCGGATAGGCCAGACATCCCACGAGTGGTCTCCATCCAGAGGTAGCTTACAGTCTGTTCTCCGCTGGGGCAAACTGTTGGTGGACCTGTTTGCCTCCAGGAAAAACACCAAGCTGAGTCTGACCATACCCCCTCAGCAGGGCTTGCTGCAGGGGATGCTCTGAGGCCGGGACCCTAGGTTCTCTCATACGCCTTTCCTCCATTTCCCTTGATCCACAAGGTGCTCCTCAAGGTGAGGAGGGACAAGGCGAAGGTGAGCCTGGTAGCCCCAGATTGGCCACGCCAGTTCTGGTATCCAGATGATCTTAGCCTCAGCTGCAGGCCCCGGAGCGGCTTTGTACATGCCCGGACCTGATATCACTCAGCCAGGGGAAGGTATACCATCGAGACCTTCAATCCCTGCACCTCACAGCCTGGTACCTGAGCGGCTAGAGTTCCAGGCTCTAGGTCTTTCCGAGGAGATCTACGCCATGGTGGAGGCATCTCGTAAGGAATCGACCAGGAAATGTTATGCCTTCACATGGAAGAGGTTTTCCATTTGGTGTCAGGGTAGAGTCTGGACCCTTATTCTGCTCTGTGGCTAACATTCTAGGCTTTAGGCGACAAGTCTTGCTTTCGAGCTAAGATATGGCGTCATGGGGCGGAGCTGAGGTATTTACCACCTGGGTGGGTGAGAGGAGCCAGCTTGAAGACTTCCGGCCAGATTTAAAGGGGAAAGGGGCATGCCAGTGTGTGTGAATGAACAACATATACCACTCCTAGAACTACTGTTACAGGTGAATAACCTGTTCTTCTCTCTGCAGAAATTACCCCCCCCCCCCCGAAGGCTGCTAAACTGTTTCACCCAACAAATAACTTAACTTTCCTTTGTGCGTGACCTCTTTTCAGCCCCACAGTCATCCAGAGGCTGGAGCTTCTTGATCCCATAATAGAGGCCTCCTGAGTGGCAGTAACCCAACTCTCACTTATGTTTTCTCCATTGCGCAGATTAACAGTCGGCTCCTTGTGGCTGTGTGAGTACGCACATGATTGCACAGTTGTGCACGTGATTCACCGCATAGCAACAGGAGGCACAGCAGCTAGATTACCAAAGTGGCTGGTAATGCCCACTGTCCTGACAGGAAACAAAAGCTGATGAGGGATGAAGAGTAATAATACAGGATAGACGGGCCACATAAGCACACATTATAAAACTCCCAGAATATGCCACTCTGCCTCCCCTTCCCTCCTGGTGTTGGCCTAGATAAAAGAGCATTTAAATAATGCTCACCAATGGGGAACCTGCAGCAACAAACTACAGGAGACAGAAATTTAGTACGAGTAGAACTAGAAACGATTGATGGGACTGGCAATAAATCCCCAAATGTTCCCCACAGCCTCAAATAATGCTGCATGAGCCCCCTACTTAAAGCATCACTCTTGGCAAGAAGGAGCAGACGTGATGTGCACCATACTGAAATAATTTATGACAGAGTCTCTCCTAGCTGTAAGCCTTAAAGAGGAAGGTAAGTTCTGGGAGTGTGGCTATGTTGTTCATCCACACATTTTGGCATGTCCCTTTCCCGTTTAAGGATCACCGGAAGTCTTCAAGCTGGCTCCTCCCACCCACCTGGGTGGCATATACCTCGGCTCCGCCCCATGACACCAGATCTTCCTTTCCGCTGGAAGATTCGGTGCCTTTCTCATGCTCACGCATTCATGGGCCCTGGCTTTCAAATCGGTTCTACCGAAACTTCAAATTTCTCGAATTAGCGATTGCGAATTTGTTGCTTCTACTATGGAAGAAAAATTGTCCCCCGGATTTCGCCGGTGCTCCTGCGGCCAGAAGATGTCGTGTACCGATCCCCACTCCGCATGTGTCTACTGCCTCGGTGTCGGCCATGACACCTCGTCCTGTAGTTTCTGCTTGGCCTTCCATCCCAAAGTCCTGGACGACCGTCTTGTGTGCCTACAGCTGGGGAGACTGGAAAAGAGGAACCCTCCGGTGAAATTGAAGCAGGCTAGGTGGGCGGTTTCTGCGGCAGCGGGATCCACTGAACAGTAGGAGCACGTGCAAGCCTTCAAGGAAGAAGCGGCCTGCTCTTCCTGGAGCTTCTTCGTTCCCTTCAACCTGGGCTCCACCTTCTCGGGTTCCTTCAGGGAGCTATGCCAGTCTCTCCCTACCAAGGGGGAGGCACCTGCGGGCCTGCACTCTTCCCAGTGCCATCCCCGGGATAAGGATCTGAGTAAGTCTTCGTCTAGACGAAGACGCTCTTGGGACCGAGAGAGGTGTCATAGTCCCAGGAGCATGCGATCTCGACCTCGGTTGAGATCACTTCCTCGGCCACTGGCTTCTCGGACCTCCTGTCAGGCCAGGCGACCAAGGATGTGGCCGATGAGGTAGAGATCTTTATAGACCCACTGTCGCCGACTCCGGTCGACGATTCTCTAGAAAGGAACCCGATCCTTGTCTTCCCTGATGAGGAGACCCAGCCTGCTGGAGTCCCCTTTGAGGATCTGGTCCCAGACTCAGGGAAGTCATCGGCCCCGCTGGTGTCTCCTGACCGCTCTTGGTCGAGGTCTAGGACCCACTCATCTGAAAGGCCGAGGAAGGGCCACAAGCGCTCAAAGAGGTGACACCATTGGTCGTCCTCGTTCTCCTCAGATGAGATGCTCCGACAGAAACTCTGTCTGCGCTACGAGGACCTCGTGTGGCAGCAGCTCATTTTGTCCGGGCCTAAGCCTACCACTGCTTCCTCCCCAGCCATTACCTGGCTTTTGCCTCCCAGGCCAAAGCTGACTCCCTTGGAGCCAAGCAAATCGGGTCCCTTGCCCGCGGAGCCAGCAAGACCACCAGTTCGGCCTGTTATGGTCTCTCCACCCATTGTGGTGGAACCACCGCCCAAGCAGCCTGTGGGAGGGGCTCCTTCCAAGCAAGATAAACTGGACACTGTGCTTCCCCGGCGCTTGTCGGTCACGGTCACCCCAGACCACCCCCGGCAAGTTGAAGGTGACACAGGCGGTAGGCCATTGTATCCAGACTCTGGATTTGGACGTCACCGGTCTCCATTCACATACAGGGGATGATGATTGGACCGCTGGCCTAAAGACGGAGGAAAGTCCTTTGTCCTTTCAAGGGATCCTCCACCTCATCTCTGAGTCTACAGGTATGCCCCTGGAGCCTATCCAGAAAAAAAGCGGAGTACCCTCTCACTGACATTCTCAAGAGAGGGGATACCCCGACGGAGGTCTTTCCTGTGGCCGAGGCCATTATTGGACCGGCCTTAGAACTATGGCTGTGTCCTGCCTGTTGTCCAGCTCCCTCTGCCCGCATGACCCACAGGTATGCGGTGCCCTTGGGGTCCCTTGCGGAATTCACAGAGCACCCTTCGTCAGAGCCTGGTGACCACCCCTGTGTTCAGGTGTACTGGCAGTTCTGTCAACACACACTGATTGACCTCCTGATAGAGTCCAAGCTCTTGGACCATTCAGCCAGGAAGGTCTATGTGGCTTCCTCCTTGGGCCTTTGTCAGGCAAGCTCAGCCGTCATCATGGCACACTTCTTCCACGCCCTCCTCGGGTCGCTGGACGAAGTCCTCCCACATCTCCCCATGGACATGCAGACTATGGTCAAGTAGGTCTGGGATCAGGGCTGAGCCATTGCCAAACAGCAGCTCCAGACGACCCTGGACCTCGGGGACTCTTGTGCCCGTTCGATGGCTGCCGCAGTTGCCTCCCGTCACAGGGCTTGGCTGAGGCACTCTCCTTCCCGGTGGATACCCAGCATAAATTAGCTGACGTGCCCTTCCATGAGACCCACTTGTTCGGCCCAGGAGTGGCCAGTCACCTTCAACGTATTGAGCAGTCCAATGACACCTTGTACACTACCTCTGCCAAGAGTTCTTTGGGCAAGAACCTGCAGATGTAAAAGAAAAAGCCTTTTCGGCATTCTGCCCCTTCGACTCAGCAGTCCTCCTTCCAGGGCGGACAGCAGCACCAGCAACAGCAGCAGGCTCAAGCTTGGTGCCCTCGACCCAAGCATGGTCCTCAGCAGGCCCGTAAAGGAGGCCAAGGTTCCGGTCCTGGATCCTTCTCCTCCGAGCCTGCTCAGTGACAGGGCGGGGGCTGCCATTCCCGTTCCCGTCACACCAGCTCTGGGTCCTCCCATGGGGGGCCAGCTCCTCACTTCTTTTCTGCCTGGGCCGCTGTCACTTCGGACAGGTGGGTTCTGGAAGTGGTCGGCCAGGTATTGCCTCTGGAATTCAAGCAGTACCCCCAAGCCGAGCCCGCACCCCTCAGGAGGAACAAGTATCCGCTCAGACACTAGTCGGCTCTCAGAGACGACATCGCTCCACTCCTCCTCAAGGAGGCAGTAGCTCCAGTGGCTGATCCTCCAGCAGACCCAGGCTTTGTCTCCAGGTACTTCTGGTGCCCAAGCAGACGGGGGGGCTAGCGCCCCATTCTAGCTCTGCACGACCTGAATCAATATCTCAGGTCACGCACTTTTCCGATGGTCACTCTGTCCCAGATCATACCATTCTTGAGCGAAACATGTGGCTCTGTTCACTGGATCTGCAGGATGCATTCTTTCACGTCCCAATCTGTCCATCCCATCAGCGGTTCCTCCGCTTCAGGGTCGAAGGGACCCTGTACGAGTTCGAGCCATGCCGTTCGGCCTGTCATCGGCCCCACAGGTCTTTACCAAATGCATTGTAGTGGTGGCGGCCCATCTTCGGGGGGGGGGGCAGAATTTACCCCTACCTCGACGATTGGCTCCTAGCAGGTTCCACCCAACAGGAGGTGGATAGGTCCAGGGACCTGGCCCTACTGACCTGCTCTCAACTCTGCCTCCTGATCAATGAGGCCAAGTCAGAATTCGTGCCCTCTCAGGTGATGGCCTTCATTGGGGCAGAGCTCGACTCTTGTCAATCCAGAGCTCGGCTCCCGGCAGACAGGGCAGAGGTTCTTTCCTCCTTTGCCCAATCATTTCTGGTTGGGCACTTGCGACCTTCCCAGGACTTTCTGTGCCTTCTGGGTTACATGGCGGCATGTACCTCAGTGGTCCGATGGGCCCGGTTGCACATGCACCTTCTCCAGTGGGAGCTGGCCACCCAGTGGACTCGGCGCCAAGGTCATTTCTACCAGCTGATCACTGTTACCCAGAAGATGTGGAACACTCTCCAGTGGTGAACCACCCCAAACCGGTTGCAGGAAGGGATCCCATTTGTCTGCCCCGAGCCGATGGTTGTCCTCACGACCGATGCCTCTCATGGGCTGGGGAGCCCACATGGGAGACGAAAGGGCCAACGGGCTCTGGACCCCCGAGGAGTCCCGATGCCACATCAACCTGTCAGAGCTCAGAGCAGTCAGACTGGCACTGTCAGCTTTCGCTCCTCGGCTCCGGGGTCAGGTGGTTCAAGTCCAGATGGACACTACCATGACCATGTACTACCTCAACAAACAGGGCGGCATGCACTCCCGTTTGCTGTGCAAGGAGGCGCTCCTCATCTGGACCCTCGTGAGCCGGTTGGAGGCAGATCTCCTAGCCATCCATGTGGCAGGAGCCCTGAACCATCTGCAGGATGCTTTCAGCAGCTTAGGCCAGACATCCCATGAGTGGTCTCTCCATCCAGAGGTAGCCTACAGTCTGCTCTCCCGTTGGGGCAAACCGATGGTGGACCTGGTTGCCTCCAGGGAAAACACCAAGCTGAGGCAGTTTCATGCCTGCTCCCCTCAGCAGGGCTCGCTGCAGGGGGATGTCTTCTCGAGGCCGTGGACCCCAGGCCTCCTTTATGCCTTCCCTCCATTTCCCTTGATCCACGAGGTGCTCCTCAAGGTGAGGAGGGACAAGGCGAAGGTGATCCTGGTAGCCCCAGACTGGCCGTGCCAGTTCTGGTATCCAGATCTCCTCAGCTGCAGGCCCCCAGAGTAGCCTCCAGCATGCCCAGACCTGATATCTTTGAGCCAGGAGAAGGTCTTCCATCCGGACCTTCAATCCCTGCACCTCAGAGCCTGGTACCTGAGCGGCTAGAGTTCCAGGCTTTGGGTCTTTCCGAAGATGTCTACACCGTGCTGGAGGCATCTAGAAAGGAATCGATCAGGAAGTGTTATGCCTTCAAATGGAAAAGATTTTCAGTTTGGTGTCAGGGTAAGGGTCTGGACCCCTTATCCTGTTCTGTGGCTAACATTCTCGACTACCTTTGGTCTGTCTCCAAAGGGGGTCTACGGTCATCGACCCTTAGGGTGCACCTGACAGCCATTTCTGCTTACCAGGCATGGGCCGGTCAGCCAACATTGGCGCAGGAGACAGTGGTCGGGCACTTTTTCAAAGGCCTGGATCACATATCCCCTCCGGTGCGTGAACCTCCACCTCCAGGGGATCTACTGCTGGTATTGGCAAAACTCATGGGCAAGCCATTCGAACCCATTCACAAGTTTGAGCTGTCTCACTTGTCATGGAAGACGGCCTTCCTGGTGGCTGTCACGTCTGCCAGAAGGACGGGGAGCTCCAGGCACTTCGGTGGACTCCCTTATCTGGTCTTGACAAGGACAAAGTTGTCCTCGCTCCCACCGAAATTCCTTCCAAGGTGGTGTCAGAAGTTTCACCTTAACCATGTGTTGACTCTGCCATTATACTACCCTAATTACATCTCGGAGGCAGTACAGCTTCCATACTTTGGACCTGAGACGTGCTGTCTCCTATTACAAGGAGAGGACGGCGGAAATTCGTGGAGAGGTTCGCCAGCTGTTTGTCACCTACGCTGGAGCCACTTCTGGCAGACCTGCAGCCAAACTGACCATAACAAGATGGATTACATCATGCATAGGTCTATACTATGAGTTGACGGGCATGTAGCCTCCCAGAGGGATAAGGGTTCATTCTGCCTGCCATACTGCTGCATCGGTGGCTGCTTCCAGGGACATCCCCATATAGGAAATCTGTTGGGCTGCTACCTGGAAGTCAGCAAACACCTTCATTACCCACTACCACATTGACCTTGAGTCACACCAGGATGCTGGTTTTGGGACCTCAGTTCTCCAGTCTCTGTTCCCTAAGTAGGGGGTGTGTGCCTTGCCTCCCCCCTCCCGGAGAACTGTTAGGAGTCTGCCAATAAGTGTGGATGAACAACATATCCACGATCCTAGAAAAATAGGTTACTTACCTGTAACAGTAGTTCTAGGAGTGGTATATGTTCATCCACATGGACCCAACTGACTTTCCCGGCTGTGGGACGCACACAACCTGGCTTCCAGCGGGCTAAGATCTGGCGTCACGTGGCGGAGCCAAGGTATATACCACCTGGGTGGGTGGGAGGAGCCAGCCTGAAGACTTCCATAATTCCTGATCGTACCAACTCTGGTGGTAAACCATACGCGAAATCAACTTCATTCATTTCATTTTATTTTAAAATCATGCCCCAGCGTTGCTTATTCATGTTACCTAAATTACGCTGCCACATTAGAGATTTGGAGCAGAACAAGCCAGCTTTATAAGAGGCAAAACACATTTATTGGGACTACCCACGCATTAAATATCACTTTGATGTTGGAAAGAGCAGCGTTATTTAGGTAACATGAATAAGCAAATTGAACTTTTTGGCTGTAGAAGAGCCCAATAAAGACTAAAATAGTTCCCCAGAAGAAGCCAGAAGATTGGAGAAACGTTGGGGCATGATTTAAAAATAAAATTAAATGAATGAAGTTGATTTTGCGTATGGTTTATTACCAGAGTTGGTGCAATCAGGAATTATTGAAGACTTCACACCAAGGCACTGTCTCCGCAATAGAAATATTTTGAAAACTGTTTGGCAGATTTCCCAAGGGGACTGTTGTTTTTTGAATAGCTTGAAGACTTCTGGCAAGATTTAAAGGGGAAAGGGACATGCCAATAAGTGTGGATGAACAACATATACCATCCCTAGAACTACTGTTACAGGTGAGTAACCTGTTTTTACTCACCTCTAAGAGTCATGTAAGGCTATCCGATCGGTTCATACCTTATATCTGTCTCAGCCTAACTCTTCACAGCGGCAGTCTTTTCACAGCAACTCCAAGCAGGAACCTAGAAGTTAGCAGCCCAAGGGTTCCTTTAAGAGAGAGGCTACTTCCCAAGTCACCGGAGGTTCAGCACCTAGAGCTCCCAGAACCTCCCTGGCTCCTCTGCCTGACTCCTTGCCCAATTTCCACCCCATGGGAGAATCTCTATGGGAGGCGGTGGGGCTTCTCTTTACAGAGAAGGTTGGGGCAGAATAATTTCTGACCAGTGGGTTCTACAGTTAGTGGAACAGGGACATATCCTAGAGTTGTTGGAGAGTCCTCCAGACAGTCCTTTAGCTTCCTGCCATTACCTCTGGCTTATCTCGACTTGATTCAAGATGAGATACAAGCACTCCTGTGAAAACAGACCATCAAACCAGTTCCCCTGGCACAATGCAGGAAGGGATTCTACTCTCATTTCTTCCTGGTACCCAAGAAAACAGGAGATCTGTGCCTCATTCTGGACCTCCACCATCTGAACAAATTCATACAGTGCAAAAGGTTCAGGATGGTCACACTCCCTGGCCTTCTCCCATTATTTCATCAAGGGGATTGGCTCTGCTCCCTGGATATGTAGGTTGCTTACCTGCACATTTTGGTGTTTCCACCCCACAGGAGGTTCCTGCGCTTCTGCTTCCAAGGAAACCACTACCAGTTTCAGGCCCTGCCCTTCAGCCTGTCCTTGGCCCCACAAGTTTTTACAAAATGCCTAGCAGTAGTGGCAGTGGCCTTAAGGAAGGAAGGCCATTATGTCTTTCCCTACCTAGACGACTGGCTTCTGACAGCTCCTACCAAGGAGAAATTGCTCATAACCATGGAGACCACCTTTTCCGGGATCTGGGGAGATGACCCTCAAAATTCCAAAATCGACCCTTTGGCCAAGTCAGACTCCAGTACATAGGGGTGATCCTGGACACAGAGCAAGGCAGAACCTTTCTTCCGCTGGACAGAGCAGAACACTTTCAGACTCTGGCTTAGCTGGTCTCATCTCGACAAGTCCCAGCCAGAACAGTACTAAGACTGCTGGGACATATGGCAGTGGTCATTGCTACAGTACCCCTGGCTCTGCCTGCACATGAGGGTGGCCCAGTGGAACCTCCGGGTTCAGTGGGACCAACGCTCAGATGACTTGGACCTCCCAGTGTCAATATCCAACTCTGTCCGACAGACCATGATGTGTTGGCTGAACTCCTCCAACCTTTCCAACGCAAGGGGGAGCGCATTCTTACCCCCTCTGCAGGGAGGCCATGAGAGTGTGTTATTGGGCCATCGAGCATCACCTGAGACTGATGACCGTGCATGTTCCAGGCATTCAGAACACCTTGGTTGACAGTCTAAGCCATTCTCAGTCCAAGGCTCACAAATGGCAACTTCTTCCAACAGTGGTCGAAGATCTCTTCGACAGGTGGGGCCACCCAGAGCTGGATCTATTCACGTCCCCATCCAACGCAAAACTGCCCAGTTTCTGCTTGCTAGATCCAGGGCCTAGTGTTTCTCGGTGAGACACGTCCCTCTCTTGGACAGGGAGGCTTCTGTATGCCTTTCCTCCCTTTCCATTGCTACAGAAAGTTCTGCTCAAATTGCAGTCAGAAGGGGCGCAGATGATTCTAATAGCCTCCTTCTGACCACGGCAGATTTAGTTTCCACTTCTCCAGCAACTTGCAGTGGACCCCCCTCATTCCCCTGCCTCTGTTCTCCAACCTGCTCTGACAGGAGCTGGGCATCCTGGTCCATCTGGATCTAAAGTCTCTGCACCTTCATGCATGGCTCCTGCAGACCTTTGGGGTGTCCCCCCAGGTGGCAGAGATTCTAGTGGCTGCCAGAAAACCCTCCACTAGATCTACTTATGCTATGAAGTGGAAGTGGTTTTCCATGTGGACCACCTCAGTCACTCCTGGGACCGGTGGCCACAGTACAGTGCCACCAAACCGAAGAGACCATTTCAATGGTCTGTGGTTCATAGGACACAGCTTCTCCGTGTTATGTCCCTTCCTGAAACAACACCAACCTGGAGTTGATTACATTTAAATGCGGGGGACAGCCTCTGCAAAAACACACTGTTTCTGACTGCACAGTACAGAGGGTGCATTGTGTCATCGCTAACCTGGATGTCATCAGATTTACTGTCGATAAAATGTTACCTGGATCCCTTTCCTTGTCTGGAGAATTTCGTTCTAGAGTATCTCCTTTTCCTATCTAACTCAGGCCTGAGTTACTTGACCATTGAGATATTGAGGTGCATCTTTCAGCCATCTCTGTGTACCATGCACCTATTGAAGACTCTTTCCCAACATGACCTATCCCGCACTTTCTTGCAGGGTATTCTGCATCTGAAGCCTCCCGTATGGGATCCTATCCCTCCTTGGGACCTGTTGTTCATCATAGAGAAACTTACATTGCCTCCCTTTGAGCCTGCCGCAAGTTGTGAGCTTTGCTTTCTGTAGTGGAAAGCATTATTTTTAGATGCCATTACTTCTGCTCGAAGGATTTCTGAGCTCCAGACTGATGTATAAAGAGCCTTATTTAGTTTTTCACAAGGACAGGGTGTCCTTGAGAACCAATCCTAAATTCCTTCCTAAGGTGGTATCCAAGTTGACGCTGAATCAGGACATCCCCCTTCCTGTGTATTACCCAGAGTATTCTAACTCGGGAGGCCTTACTGGATACTCTTGGTTGTTCACCGGGTGCTTTGTTATTATTTGAACCGCACCGGAGCCTTCCGAAAAACTGATCAGTTGTTTGTTTCTTTTGCCCTGAGACAAGGGGATTCCGTTTCTAAGCAATGTTTGTCCAAATGGTTACTTAATTCCATTGTTTACTGCTACCATAAATAGGACAAGCCTTTGCTGGGCCCAGTTAAAAGCCATTCTACCAGGGGTTTAGCTGGGGTTTTGCATCTTTCAGAAATGTGTCCACTGCTGACATCTGTGCAGTGGCCACTTGGAGTTCGGTCCACACTTTCATCCCACATTACAATGCCTCTAGGCATAGGGCAGGTTTTGGACTGGCTGTCCTGCAGGGCTTGCTCTCTTGAGATTTCTACTCTGCCCTCTGCTTCCTCCCAGCTGACCGGGGTCAATCCTGTCACTGCTTGGGACTCTGTCCTTACGGTGTAACCTGCTGCAATAGCCCCCTCGAAGTGAGATAGTACAGTTACATAAGAACATACTGTATTAGTAGATCTTCGAGAGGTGCTCTTGCAGCAGGTACTGCTTTCCCTCCCTCCCTCCATCCATCCCCCTGGTGACTGCTTCTCCATCCTTTTTCCTCAATTTCAGAGGAACGCTTTGGTTCTCCATTTTTTTATGCTTGCCGGGGTCTCCGGTGGAAGAACTGAGGTGGTGCAGGGGGACAGCCCCGTTTATACCATGGGCGAACGTTGGGAACAGGCCAATGTTATGGGGCTGTCCCCCGCTGTAGACTGCTAGCTAGAAGTTTTCTTGGGGTCCTGGCACCTGCTGACTTCAGTCCTTCTGGTGTAACCTGGTGCAAGAGCCCCTCTCGAAGATCTGCTGTTACTGTAACTTATGTAACTACTTTCCCCAGTTCAGAACAAGACCTAGGCAACACCGGACCCAATTTGTAAAGCGTCTGAGTCAGAAGCGGTGCTGCAGCCAGAGCTAAATCCAGCACCAGGTCTTCTGGCACCAAGGCTGGCACAGAGTCCTGCACCAAGAGAGGCCCAAGCCTGGTGCAGAAGACCCAGCTAGCACCAAAGTGACCAGCAATGACACTTAATGGGGGTGAGGCCAGTGGAACAGAAGTCGGTGACGCGGTCACCGACGAGGGACCTGGAGCTGTTGTTAGAGCCAAATGCTCTTCCAGTCTTAAAGGCCCTGCCTGCGGCTCCAGTGCTACCATCCCCTAAGGGCCAGGGACTGGTTTCGCAGGCAGAGGCAAACGAACTAGATGCTGTACCCACTGCTCCATAAGAGCTGCCCAGTGGTGGAACTGCCTACCGTAGTCCTCACTAATAGACAGGGAGGGACCTGGGCTCGAGCCTTGACCTCCCATGAACAGAAGCCTGGTGATGCTGATGGCGGTGAGGGGCGCTTCTGTGGGAAATTGAGGGACCTTGTGGAGCCTCGCAGATGTGCGCACTTAGTGGTACCGCTTCTTCCCTTCCTGCTGAAAGAGAAGAACTCAATGCCAAGTGGTGTGCTGTGACCCTGACTGGGATTGGGAACAGGACTCCTCCTTTGTGTTTGGAAGACTACCCTTTCCTCCCAGGCACAGAACCACTCATCATCAGAGTCCTCCCTGGAGGGAAGTGGACCAGACCTGGCCCATTGCAGGAACAGCTTGTCGGGAGGCCTTAACTCGCCCACAGTCGCTAGACCACGACCTGGCAGGGCTATGAGAAACTGAGAGAAATACTTTTAAATTCACTAAACTGACACAAAATAAACACTAAAACTGAGAAGAACTAAATGCTGTTGTTGTATAGACGTGAAGTTTTTACTCCGGCGAGTGAGTGGCGTCTTCAGTGATGCACACTCAGCGGTGGGGAAAAAGGAACTGAAGCAGTTGGACGGTTGTGCTGGGTAAGCAGTGTGTTAGCTATCTTGTGGTGCCACGCTTGTACATAGCTTACCTGAGCACCAGCCCTCCTGAAAGTTCTGGCTCCCACAGGGTCCTGATGGCTCGGGCTCAGATCCCATTGTGTGGATCAGTGGTGTAGATTGATTCCTGGACGATCATTCACGTTTCTTCCAGTTGGAAAAATTCTAGAGTTATCGTTGTTTACTGCATAATTCGTTCTTCAAATTATAGTTTGGTTACAGATTGAAACCTAAATACATAGATACATAGACAGTGTCGGCAGATAAGGGCCTATGGCCCACCCAGTCTGCCCATTTGAGCTTGTAAGTTCAGTTTGTTTTCCTAGAAGTCTGTTGCACCTTACCCTGACCTCCAGAATTCCTTTATGTCTATCCCATGCATTCTTAAATCCTGTGATTGTTTCAGCCCCACCACTTCCTCTGGCAGGGTGTTCCACTTGTCCACCACCCGTTCTGTGAAGAAATTCTTTCTCATGTTTCCTCTGAATCGTCCTCCCTCCAACTTCATCCCATGCCCTCTAGTCCTGGAACATCTTTTTCGCTTAAAAATAGTGTTTTCCTGTACCCTGTTCCTCCCTGTAAGATACTTTGTCTCTATCATATCCCCTCTCCTCCCTCTCCTCCAGGGAGTACATGTTCAGTTCCTTCAACCTGTCTTCATAGGACTTGTGATGTAATCCATGCACCATCTTTGTTGCCCTCCTCTGAACCTTCTCTACCCTGTCTATGTCCTTACGTAGGTATGGTCTCCTTAACGTACACTGTACTCTGGGTGGGGCCTCACTAGTGTCTTGTCGTGGCGGAATTATGACCTCCCTTTTTCCTGCTGGTGATGCCCTGCCCATACATCCCAGCATCCTATTTGCTTTACCTGCTGCCTTGTCACACTGTTTCCCTACCTTGAGGTCATCAGAGATGATAACCCCAAGATCCCTTTCCTGCTTGGTGCATGCTATATCCTCACCCCCAACTGATATATTGTGCCAGGGTTTTGTGCCCCATATGCATTATCTTGCACTTCTTTTGCATTGAATTTCAACTGCCAAACCCCTGACCATTCTTCAAGTTTCTGCAGGTCGCTTCTCATTCTGTCTACACCCTCTGGTGTGTCTACTCTGTTACAGAGCTTTGTGTCATCAGAGATAGTGACATTCTGCCTTCTAGGTCCTGCGCCATGTCACTGATGAAGATGTTGAATAGGACCGGTCCCAGCACTGATCCCTCAGGTACCCCTACTGGTCACTCTTCTTCCCTGTATGTGACAGCCATTTACCACCACCCTCTGTCCACACCAGCCAGTTACCTACCCACAAATGGTCAGACATTGTTTGGGTTGAGACAGCATTTGCAAATCAGAGGAAACATGAAATGTGTCGGTCTCTATAAGAAAAGTATTATAAAAATATTTCTTTCTCATTTACTATGTTGTCCGTGATTCCTATATTTATACAAGTCCATTATATGTTGGTCCTTGTAATTTACTGTGTGGCATTTCTGTTGACTGCCTGAGATGTAACATTGGAACACTCACAACACCAGTGTCATTCCTTGCTGTTAGGAGCAGCTCTTACAGATATAAGTGTACCAGCAGGGCTGCTGGTCAGAGTGAACTTTTCCCATGTGCAATTGCCATTGACAACGTTGGAGCTAACTGAAAAAAAAGCAATTACAGTGAGCCTGATAGAATTTCTTCTGTTTTTTTTGGAATGTTGGAAGTTCCGTTATCACAGAGTTCTATAGAACATTTTAATTGCAACTGTGTGTGCAATGCAGAAGTTTAGGTGGTATATCGCTTTTTTGGGGGTGGGCCATGCACAATCATGTGATGCCCTTCAGCCATTCACAGACCATGATTTCCTAAGTCCATTTCATAAAGTAACACAATGTTGCCTTTTTTCCCATAGAGCTGTTTATCCATCTCTGCCTGACCTGCCCCCTTCAGATTGGCACCCTCAGCACCTGCCACCTAAAGGACTTAACCCTTCTCTCCAAGCCTGCCCTCCTCCCCTATCAGGGATCTTTTCCCTCCACATACCTCCAAGGTCAGGATCACAGAGGAGAGATGGATGCCGTGGTTGGCAGTAGAGCGTGTGGGGTTGCTGAGTCCTCCTCCTGCTGCAGCCGGCCATTTTCCTGAATTTATGTCCCCATCCACAGGTGGCATTCCTTGGAGTTGCATGCAGTATGCTCCTGTCGGGAGAGAAGGCATAAAATCTGCACTTTCGGCAACAAAATTATGAACACATTAATACTGTATAAAGTATATACAGAGGGTTTATCCCTCAGCCGGACTGCGGAAGAACTACCCTGCTTTCTGACCCCCAACAGGAGCCACTTCCCATGCAAGAACATGTAACCCCACCCCCTCCCCACCCCAATTAGGCCTGGACATGCTGCCATTGACAGCATGCTTCCCGCAGCCGAGCACCAGCTTCTGAGTTCACTTCTGAACCATGTCAGCAACATGAACACATGATGCACTTCCAGTGGGCCATTGGGCAACCCAGCAACAGTGTTCTCCAACCTGTGTAGTGAAAACTTATAAGGATCCTGATGGGATCAGGTGTAAATAGTAAACAACAGTGCTCCCTGCTTGCCTGGCCCATGAAACGGACTTTCATCTAAGACAAGTGGCAATACCACCTCTAAAATCATGGGCTAGGTCAAGATACCAGTGTCCAATTTGGAAGCTGGAAATGTAGTGAGCTTCAGCCTTCTAGTGAAATAATGTGGCGTGACACAGCTGGAAGACTGAGAAAGGAAATCTGACAGTCCTGTGATCACAGAGCATTTGTTTCTAGTTTTGTAAGCATGGGAGGCACTAAACCTGTACCTGAACATTCTAACACTGTGACTTTTTGCCACTGTTGTTTGTCTTGCAGTTTGTATAGTAGGACCTAATGGAGTTGGGAAGAGTACCCTGTTACTGCTCCTCACTGGCAGACTTATACCGGTAAGTTTAGACCCCCCCACCCCTACTTTAGTTATCTCTGGTTTCTGTCATTCAGAAGGGGAAAAACGTGGTCTGACAGTCCACACAGTGTGCCAAGGAAGAGATGGCCGGGCTGTATGAGAAGTTACCTGATTTTTTTTTTTTTTTTACTTTTGCTCCACCCTTTTTATGTAATACCTCCCCCCAGGACGCTTCTGGAAACGAGCTGTTTACAGCTCGTATTGTCTTTCCTGGTGAAACCTTTCCAAATAAACTAGACTGTAATCACTGTGCCCAAGAATGGACAGTCAGGCTGTTTGCAAAGTTTTACCCTGCCTGTCTTTCCTCATCACTGTGTCCAAGGATGGTTGTAAGGAACAGTATTTGACTAAATCTTCCAAGAATCACTCTTTTTCCATGAAGTCCCTCTCTTTGATTTTACAGCCAGAGGTGACGGGACCCAGTGGGAACCAGAACATTTTGAGCTGGTATAGCCTGTGCCCAGCACTGACATGCAACGCCGTCTGTTCACCAGGAGAATATAAAGCAACACCTTCCCCAAACACCTTGGCTATCCACCTGCCCCCAAAAAAAAAAAACACTGAAGCCACAGTGCTTTACTTATCGAGGATCAGAAAAATAGTTTTTTAGGGCATGGATATGGTTAATTTATCCACACATTGATCGTTCTTCCTTAAGAGCTGATTTGTGGGAACATCTTTAAGCAAAGCTCCTCCCACCACCCGGGTGGTATTCCCCTCAGCTCTGCCCCGTGACATAAGATTTTCTTTCTGCTGGAAGAGTTAGGGCTCCTGCTTTTCAGCTCGAAGCATTGTAGGGCCTATTAAGTGCACTGTTGGCAAACTTGGTTATTTTCTCCTGAGTTTTCAATTTCTGTATATTCCTTGGTACTTCTCTTAAAATTTGTTCCCATAGACACCATATGGTGTCTGAACCTTCCAATGCTGGATCCGACCCAAAATGGCCACCGGGAGCAAATGAGTTAACAGACGATTGGACAAGTGTGTCACATGCCATCAGAAGATGTGGACAGACCCATTCGTGTCGTGCCTTTACTGTCTAGAGACGGAGCACGATGTCAAGGATTGCGGCCTCTGTCTGACATGCTACCATCATCTCTTGAAGATCGTAAGGCTCATCTTCTCTTCAGCAGACCAAAACTGCAGCCTAAGGGTGGTCACAAGGTGGCTTCCGCTGTGGTGGGATCTGCAGCCCAACTCATGACCATGGAAGAGGAGGTGCACACCTTGATGGCCTCAGCGCTGCTCCTGGCTGGAGCCAGCATTGGAGCATCCTTCACAGGAAACTTATGCGAGCTGTCGGACCCTCCAGATCTTCAAGAAGAGCACTGCCCACCATGTTAAGAAGCATAAGAAACACAGCCGTCGGTAATGGAACCGGGACAGATTGCGCTTCTTCCACTCCCTCGACTCCTTGAAGCTTGTCGAGCGCTCGCTTTCAGCCAGGCCAATATTGGTTATGGGGTAGGTCACTGGCTATATGGTTTCCCCATCTGGCTTGATGACCTTGGCACCAGTCGATCAGGCGGTTGAGATTGTTCTCGAGCGCCTTAACCAATTGTCGGGGAAGAGTCGATCTCCAAGACTCCGGTCTTGCAGTCCTCGCCTAGTAGGACATGGAGCAGCTGGTGTCTCCAGCTGCTTCTACTCTGGATCAGCCTTCGCCAGAGGTCATGCAGCCAAACCAGTGCCCATCATTTACACGGCACCTTCAGCTGGTTCTTCTCGACATTGACTCTGGCTGACAGTTGAGATCGAGGTACTCCTCGAGTTCTTGATCCTACTCGACGGGGGAGGGCATCGCCATTAACTCTCCTCATCCTCGGATGACAACAGAATCTGCCAGCATATGTGGTGGTGCTAACAGGAGCTTCTCTAACCGCAGTGGTCCTTTGGGCAGGATAGGGCTGTACACCCAACACCTATGATCAACTGGCCCTTGCCGGTCAAACCCACACCAGTCCTTCCGAGACAGTTGTCACTGACACCTGTCTCTCCACCCTTGCAAGTTGAACTGCCTCCACAGCAGCCCTTGTGGGGGAGCATCTATTAAGGACTCCTGTATTGTGTTCAGCTTGCCAGACTGGTTATCTGTGGAAATCACCCACTCTGATAACTTTAGTGTGGTTCATGGTGGGAAAGGGTTGAAGACCATCTTCAAGTCCTCTGACCCGTGAGTTCTCCATGCAATTGCCAGTGATGCATACAATCGACCAGGAATCGTCCGAGTAACTGACAACTGACCACAGACCAGTGTCCTTTGGGGCTGTCCTCCAACTAATGCCGGAGTCCATGAATGTTCCTTTGCAGCCAGTTCAAAAAAGGGCTAACTACCCTTTTACTGACATCCTGGATAAGGACGAATCCCCAAGGGGTTGCCTTTTCCATGGCTGAGGCTATTATGGGACCAGCACTGGACCTCTGGCAGCATCCAGCCTCCTGCCCAGCACCCTCAGTCCATATGGTCCACAAATACACAGTCGCACCCAGCTCTCTGTCTGAGTTCTTTGACCTCCATTCAGGCAAGGGTCTGGTCTCTGACTTGGTGTTCTGGAAATCTGGGGACATGGACGACAACCCCCCCAACCCCGAGTTGAAAAAACTTGACCATATGGCTAAGAAGGTTGATGCCACATCCAGTCTGTCTGTTAGGTGAGTTACATGCTGATGATGGCTTACTTTGCTCACTCCTTGATGGGAGTGCTCGATACAGCCCTGCTTTATCTGCCTGCTCATAAGCAGCTATGGATAAAAGTCATCAGAGACCAAGGCCAATCGCTGGCTAGGTACCAGCTCCAGATGACCTTGGACGTTGGCCTTTCTGCACCCGTGCCGTGGCAGCAGCCGTCATGATACATCGCAGGGCCTGGCTGAGGATTAATTTTAATTCATGGACACTCAGCACAAGTAGGTTGATGTCTCTTCCTGGGCACTGACTCTTTGGCCCAGCGGTGAATGGGCATCTCACTAGGATCAAGAAGTCCAGTGCCACCCTAGATTCCTTGGTTTCATCTGAGAAGAAATTGAAAGGTCAGAAGCAAAAAAAAAAAAAAAGACCTTCAGTTTCAGCTCTCTTGGCCAATGCAGTCTCGGCAGCAACAGCCCCAGCAGGGGCAGTTTCAATCCTGGCACCCATGGCCAAGTTCTCAGGTCAGGGGTCCAAAAAAGGCGGGGGTAGGGGAAGTGGTGCTCCTCTGGTAGCAACATCCTGCGCACCCTCCAAAACTGCCCAGTGATGTTTCAGGGGACCTCCTGCTTGTCCGGTCCCTGACCCAGCTCCCAGGGGTTGGGGGCTGGTTTCGCCACTTATGGACTCATTGGTCTGTGGGTTCTTGATGTGGTCGGCAGAGGGTTGCTCTCAACTTACTGATCCAGTGCTCCGAGGGAGTCCTCAGTGTTGCAGGATGTTGCTCAGCCCTCACAAAGGCAATAGCCCATGTTCCAGACGCACTAGCAGGTCAGGGGTACATGTCCAGGTACTTCCTGGTCCCGAACTGGACGGGGCGGGGGTTGGCTCCTCGTACTGGATCTGCACAATCTAAATCGGTTTCTCAGGAATTACAAGTTCCAGATGGTCATGCTGAACCAGATCATATCATTGAAGCAGCCTATTTGGTTCTGCTCCTTGGACCATCAGGATGCTTTCTTTCACATCCCAGTCAGTCCATCTCGCTGGTGATACCTCCGGTTCCACACAGAAGGGGTTCTCTGTCAGACCCAGGTCATGCCATTTTGCCTCTCCTCTGTGCCGAGGGTCTTCACTAAGTGCATGGCAGTGGTGGCAGCCTTCCTACAGTGCAGGGGTGTCAGGGCCTATCCCTGTCTGGATGACTGACTGATAGCCAGGCTGTCCAAAAAGGCTGTGGAGTGGCTCAGGGATCTAGCCCTCCAGACCTGCAAAGATATGGGCTTTGTGGTCGGTCCGGCTAAGTCCGACCTGATCCCCTTGCTGCAGGTTCATTTCATCAGGGCAGAACTAAATTCTCTGAGACCAAGGCCTCCTCCTTGCAGACCAGGCATTAGATCTCGCATCCTTTGCCCTGTCATTTCAAGTTGAGCAATTGTGCCCTGCCCGGGACTTCCCGAGACTGCTGGGGGATACATGACATCCTGTGCCAGTGTGATACGTTGGGCCTACTGGCGGATGTGGTACCTGTAGTGGGAGTTGGGCCGTCAGTAGGCAGTGGAGCTACAGCTGGCCCAGGTCACCTGGACCAGGCAGTCACAGTGACACAGCCAGTGTGATATGCCATCTAGTGGTTATCGCATCTCAGAACATCTGGAGGATAGAGTACCATTTGTCCACCCAGAACCGACCATCATTCTCACGACATAGTGTCTCTACTTGGATGGGAGCACACAGGAGACCACAGGGCCCACAGTTCTGGTCACCGCGAGGCCTATCACCACATCATCCAGTTGGAGCTCTGTGCTGTGCATCTAGCTCTGACGAATTTGCTCTTTAGTCAAGGGTCAGGTTGTGCAAGTCCAGACGGACAACACGACAACCTTGTTCTACTGGAACAGGTAGGGTGGCACTCCTCCCTCCCTTGTCTCAGGAGGCTCTCCACTGCTGGACCCTCAGCAGGCTGGGCACAGATCTCCTGGCAATCCATGTCACAGGAGTAGACAGTCAGCTGGCAGACTTTCTCAGCTGGGTGGCGAGATATTTGAGTGTTCCCTGCATCAGGAGGTGTTCAGCCACCTGTTCTTCTTGTGGAACACCCCTCTGGTGGACCTGTTTACCTACTGGAAGAACACAAAACTAGGCTGTTATGTGCCCACCCCCACAGTCCAGGACATTGGTGGGGAATGCCTTCACGAGGCCCTGGACCCCAGGCCTCATTTATGCCTTTCCTCCCTTTTCCCCTGATCCACAAGGTGGTGGTCAAGGTTTAAAAGGACAGGACATGGATGATCCTGATGGCTCTGGACTGATCTTGCCAGTTCTGTTACCCGGATCTTCTCAGCCTCAGCAGCAGATCCCTGTGGCAGTTGCCTCTTCACCGGATTTACTTTGACCACTTGTCCCGCCAGTCGTGAACCTCCACCACCTTGGGACTTGTTGCTGGTTCTGAAAGTGCTCATGGGCAAGCCTTTGAGCTGATGCACAGGTGTGTAGTGTCACCTTTTGTGGAAGATGGCCTTCCTGGTGGCTATCATGTCATCTAGAAGAATCAGTTAGCTCCAGGTGCTCTTGATGGAGCCTTTGTACCTGGCCTTCCTCAAGGACACAGTTGTTCTTGCCTCCACCCAAAGTTCCTCCAAGGTTGACTCTGAGTTCCGTCTTAACCAGGTGATGAACCTCCTAGTCTTCTTCACAAACTCATCTTTGGAGGCTGACACGCAGGCTCCATGCTTTTGACCTGTGGTGGGTACTCTTCTGGTCATGTGGAGGACGCGGCTGGAGTGTGTGGTGAGGCTTCCCAGCTATTTGTGACACACATTGAAGCCACGTGTGGCATTCAGGTAGCTAAGAGGACGACTGGCAGGTGGAACACGCTCCTGCATCGACCTCTGTTGTAGGTTGCCTGGTAGGGAGCCTCCCGTAGGGCTCAGGGCTTATTCCATCAGACATACCTCTGCGTTGATGGCTGTTTTCAGGGTAATACCTGTCCAGGAGATCTGCAGGACTCCTTCCTGGAAGTCGGCACACACCTTCATCTCCCTTTACAGCATCGACCTTGGGTCTCTTCAGGATGCTGTATTTGGGACCTCAGTTATCCAGTCACCATTTGCCAAATAGGGGTGCACGCCTTATCCCCTCCTCCCAGAGAACTGCTGGAAGTCTGCCAGCATGTGAATATTGTTTGTTTATTAAAATCTAGGAATTATAATACCTTTGAGCCATGGCTCTTTTACAAAGGTTCCACATCAGGAGAGTACAAACATGTTAAAACAAGCAACATTTATGAAAACGGGCATAAAACAGTATTCAACAGTTCAGGTACGACAACATAGTAATAATAAACATGAGTAACACATTTGCAGTCATTGCAAGAATTTAGAGAAAAGCACAGTGGAGGAGAGAGGAGAAAGGAGTGGCAGATGAGAAAGTAGTAGTAGTTCCGCTTTGTCAAGTAATAAGGGAGGGAGGTTGGGCAGAAATGCGGAGGGGGGATTAGTGGAAGCAGTCACAAGAGCTGGAGGCTGTGAGATGTAGCTGGAGTCTAGATTTGAATATTCCCAGAGAGGTGGAGGTGGTGATGTAAGTGCTGAGGGCGTTAAACCAGTTTAGTGCACAGTGGGCAAAATATATTTGGCCTTGAGTAGTGCGACACTGGGGATCTGTAGAAGCTGACGTTCAGCCCTTCTGGTATAACGAGGATTGGTGCTAGGCGCAGGAGTTCTTTGATACAAGGTGGAGTAAGGCCCAAGGTAGATTTTTTAAGCCATCAGTCGGGTAAGGTACTTTATGCAATTGGAGTTGTAACTGTCCCGGTTGAGCGTAGGGCTCACAGCTGTATGGAGGTGCATCGTTGGGCTCAGTGAGCAGCCGACAGGCCTTGTTAAGGAGGTCGTTATCGCCTGAGGCGGTGGTTGAGGCAGAGCCATAGATAATTAGGCCATAGTCTGTGACCGAGCTGACCAGAGCTTTGGATAGCAATCTTCAGTGCAGCTTGGGTAAGGTGCTGTCTGTTCGATATCGGACTCCAATGTGTTGGTTCACAATTTTCTAACACTATCAATGTGGGCCCCAAAAGATAGCAAGGGTCTAGAGAGATTCCAAGGTACTTAAATGATGACACTTGTTCGAGGGTATTTCCTCATGCTTGTGTTGATAGCAAACGGATATTGCCTATGCTTGTTTTCATAGCTGGAAAAGAGCATGGACTTAGTTTTTTTGTGGTTTAGGACCAGTTTGTGTTCTGTGAACCAGTTCTCGACAGTGGTGAAAGCAAGCTGCAGGCTGTGGTGTAAGGGTTGTGGGGCCTTATGGGTGGTGAGAATCACGGTGTTGTTGGCATAGAGGATAATTTGTTCTGGGCAAGATTAAGGAAGGGAGTTCAGAAATATGCTGAAGAGAAGTGCACCCAATATGGATCCCTGAGGGACACCTGAGAGGACGGGATTTGAGTCGGAGAACTCTGAGATTTTCACTCTTTGTGAGCGTTGGTCCAGGTAACTTTTGAACCAAGCACCAGAGTCCTGTGACAGCCGATATTCAGTAGCTGTTTGACAAGCAGGCCATGGTGACCAGTGTCAAATGCCTTTGTTAGGTCGATGAATACAGCTCCAGTTAGGTATCCTTTGTCCATTGTGTTTGGATGGCTCCAGTGAATTCAGGAGAGCGGTCAATGTGCTGTGCCCTTTCCTGAAACCGTGTTGTATGCACAGAGGATGTTATACTTGCCCAGGTAGTATGAGCTGGTCAGCAACAATGCGCTCAAGGCCTTGGAGAGGGTGGTAGTATCGATATCAGCTGATAGTTCCCATGTAAAGACTTGTCTCCAGTTTTAAAGACCAGAGTGACAATTGCAGATTTCCATTTGCTAGGAATTGACTAAGGCAGAGGGAGAGATTGAAAATTCTGGTGAGTGGGTGCAGTACCTCTTTAAGGGTGAGGGATAGCAGCTTGAGGTCTAGAGTATCGCCACTTGCTCTGGACTTAGAGATGGCCTTTTATATATTTCGGACTCATGCCCCAACTTTTTGAAATGAAAGGCGGCTGATTTGGTGCGGTGGGGAGCAATGTTGGTTCCGAGGTGTCGGCTTCCAAAAAAAAAGTCTGGGGGGAGGACCCCACTGAGGTCGGTCAATGCTGCATTGAGGGTATTGGCTACGACCATTGGGTCAAGGGTGGTGGCTCCATCAGCAGTCAGTAGGGAAGGGGATGATTTGGACTGCTTTCCCATGATATTTCAGATATTGTCCCAAAAAGCTCTCCCGTCACCCCAAGTGTTGGTAAGAGCTTCCTTGAAGTAGGAACTCTTCATCATACTTATTTGTTTGGTGCAGTAGTTGTGAGACTGTTTGTTTCCTTGAATGTCTGGTAGGCGCCTGTGGCTCTAGCTATTGCCCAGAGGTGGTCCCTTGATTTTAGCTGGGCCAAAAGCTTAGCAGTGAGCCAGGGATTAGAGGGTGCTTTGACTTTATGCTTTTTTACTGATTCGTAGGAGTCGCAGGCAGCATTGAAAGTGGTGATGAAGTAATCAAGGGCTGAGTCAACATCTTGAGAATTGTATATTGGTGACCAGTCTTGCCGACTGAAGCAGGACTTGTGGTGGGTCAGTTTGCCATGCGGTAGGACTCTGCTTGAGATGGTTTTTGGAGGTGGCTTGCGAAACTTATTTGACCAGGTGCAGAGAACAGGGGAATGGTCACTGAGGCAGTCCGGGAGGACGGAGGTGTTTTTGATACGGGTTGGATGGCTGGCAAGTACCCAGTCTAGGAGAGTGCTGGTGCCAGATTTGTAGTTCTTCCTAGTGAGTCGACCATCTGGCGTTAGGTTGGCTGACAAGATAGCATCCTTGTGGGTCCCTACATCAGGAGCAAGTCAATTGATATTGAAGTCGCCAAGGAGGAGGATCTCAGTGCTAGGAGGTTGTGATCTTACAAATTCCAGGACAGCCTGGAGACCAGTCCCTGGGTCTTTTGGTGATGTAGACAGCGACTACAGTGAGGACTTTATTTTGGGCACCAAGGAGTGGCTTGACAGGAAGGAATTGCCCTGGGGTCTTGGAGGAGGTAGTGCAGATGGGGTGACGGTGGTGTTGTCTTTTATGTAAATTGCACCCCTTTTTGGTAATCCTATCAAGTTTGAAGATGCTGTAGCCTTAGGCGAGATGGCATGTTCAGGAGTGTTGGGTGTCAGCCAGGTTTCAACAATGGCTACGATCGTGAGGTTATGTTGGTTGGTAAAAATTTGAAGGCAGCAAGCTTTGGAAGGAGGCTGCAAATGTTGAGGGTAGCGAGGTGAGACCTCCCTCAGTTTAGCAAGATTTGTTGTACTGAGTGAGCGGTCCAGGGTTGGGTGAACACTCCCAGACATCAGGAGGAGCTGGAGTTTTAGAGCCATCTGACGTTGCTCATAGTAGGTGTGATTCCGTCTCCAGTACTTGGTTGCCTGAATGCAGTGTAGATGTCGTGGGTCCCAGTGCAGAGCAGTAGCTAATAGCGAGGGCCGGTCTGCCCAGGTTCCATTTGCATGAGTAGCTGTAAGCGGCCAGTCCTTAGTAGGGAGGTGCCACGGGGTGGGCAGGGAGCAAGGGCCATAGTACCAAGTTGGCAGTAGGGGATGGGTAGGAGGAAGGTGGAGGATGGGGAAGGGTGGCAGGCACCAGGAAGATAGCTGAGGGGAGAAAAGAGAGGCAAGAAGCGGCAAGAGGAGGCGGTTGAAGAGGCATGGTCATGGACGGAATTAGGAGGAAAAGAGGAAAGACTGCAATAGAGGTGTGCTGTAATAGGTGATGAGGTGCAGACGGGCTAGATGGAGGAGCTGAGCACTGAGTACCAGAGGTGGGCAAAATAGCAGGTGCACTCAGGAGCATGGATGTGTCACCTAATGAAAAACAGGGATGTGGGTGGAGGGAGTGAGGTTAAACTAAAGGATAGGTGGAGAAAAGAATCGGGGGTGGGTTCTGAAGGCAGGGGCTGAGCCAGTGACTAATTAAGGCCGAGGGGGCAGGAGGAGGCGGGCGTAAATTTCGGGCACTGTGCAATGCAGCTGAATGGGCACAGAGCCCAGTAAAGCACAGATCAGTGATAGAACCAGTCAGAGGCAGTGGCGGAGTCTGAGACCAATTGGCCGAATGGTGCGGAGAGCAGTCGGCCAATAGCCGATCACAGCTTCCCAGCCCAGGCGCCTGTCCTACCCGGCTTGCTGGAACTCAACGGCGCCAGTGGAGGCGCCTGGGGTGGCGGCTCAAGGAGAGCAGCCGCGCTTCACAGGCACACAGCTGGCCTGTTTGGGCTCGATCCGGCTTGCTGGAACTCAATCATGCGCTATTGGAGGCGCCTGGGTGGCGGCTCGAGGACCGCAGTCAAGCCCACGGCACAGGCTGGCCTGCTCAAATAACTGAACCATATCACGCCTCTAGAAAAGTAGATTACACACCCGTCACTGTAGCTTTAGGTGTGGTATATGGTTTGACATCTACACCACCCACCTGACCTCCCCTGGAAAATGGCACTTGGATCACTGTTTCCAGTGTGCAAGTTCTGGCATCACAGAGCAGAACCAAGGGATATACCACCCAGGTGGTGGAAGGAGTTTGTCTTAAAGACGATTCAACTGTTGAAGAAGAGCTTGCCAGTGTGTGGATGTGAACCATATACCACTTCTAGAACTGATTATTTTATTTATTTTAGTCTTTGGTAACCCGGGTAAGGCCCACTAAGCATAAATGCCTGTTTTCAGGGGTGACATGGGAGCACTGGGCGGTTAAGTGACTTGCTCAGAATCACACAGTATGCAAGTGGAGGCTGAGAGAATCAAACCCGGGTCTGGTCTGCTGGATGTACCAGGTTCATTCACAGCTCGTTACTCTAACCTCTAGGCTATACTGCCAGCCCGCAGTTGTGTAACCTATTTATATAGAATTCTAGTCTAGTTCATACCATTTCTTTCACCTTACTTAAAAGCAGCTGATGCCTTTGGAAAACATAATATTTAGACACAAGTCAGCTTGTATTTCATATACCTTGTACAGATTTTTTTCTCTCCATTATTTATTACTGAAAAAATTCATACAAAAAGAACAGGTTACTCACTTGTAACAGTAGTTCTAGGAGTGGTATGTGTTGTTCATCCACACTCTCTGGCAGGCTCCAAGCAGTTCCCTGGGAGGAGGGAGGCAAGGCGCACACCCCCTACTTGGGAAATAGAGATTGGAGAACCGAGGCCCCAAAACCAGCATCCCGGCGTGACTCAAGGTCGATGTGGTAGTGGGTAATAAAGGTGTTTGCTGACTTCCAGGTAGTGGCCCGACAGATTTCCTGAATAGGGATGTCCCTGGAAGCAGCCACCGATGCAGCAGTATGGCGGGTAGAATGAGCTCTTATCCCTCTGGGAGGCTCCTTGCCCGCCAACTCATAACACAGACCTATGCATGATGTAATCCAACTTGCAATGGTCCGTTTGGCTGCAGGTTTACCAGAAGCGGCTTCAGTGTAGGTGATAAACAGCTGGCGAACCTCTCCATGAATTTCCGCCGTTCTCTCCTTATAATAGGAGAGAGTACGTCTCCGGTCCAGGGTATGGAGCCTGTACTTGGCGTCCGAGGTGTAATTAGGGTAATATACCGGCAGAGTCAACACCTGGTTAAGGTGAAACTCTGACACCACCTTCAGAAGGAATTTCGGGTGGGGGCGCAGGACAACTTTATCCCTGTGGAAGACCAGATAAGGGGAGTCCACCGAAAGCATCTGGAGTTCCCCTGTCCTTCTGGCTGACGTGATAGCCACCAGGAAGGCAGTCTTCCATGACAAGTGTGAGAGCTCACACTTGTGCATGAGTTCAAATGGCTTGCCCATGAGCTTTGCCAAAACCAGCAAGAGATCCCACGGAGGTGGAGGTTCATGCACCGGAGGGGATATGTGATCCAGGCCTTTGAAGACGCGCCCGACCTCTGTCTCCTGTGCTAAAGTCAGCTGACTGGCCCACGCCCGGTAAGCAGAAATGGCTGCCAGGTGAACCCTAAGGGTCGATGACCGTAGAGACCCTTTTGGAGAGAGACCAAAGGTAGTCTACAATGTTAGCCACAGAGCAGGATAAGGGGTCCAGACTCTTACCCTGACACCAAATGGAAAACCTTTTCCATTTGAAGGCATAACATTTTCTGGTCGATTCTTCTAGATGCCTCCACCATGGTGTAGACATCCTCGGAAAGAACCAAACTTAGAACTGTACCGCTCAGGTACCAGGCTGTGAGGTGCAGGGATTGAAGGTCTGGATGGTATACCTTCCCTGGTTGAGTGATATCAGGTCCGGGCGTGTACAGCCACTGGGGCTCTGAAGCTGAGGCTGAGGAGATCTGGATAAAAGAACTGGCATGGCCAATCTGGGGCTACCAAGATCACCTTGCCTTGTCCCTCCTCACCTTGAGAAGCACCTTGTGGATCAAGGGAAATGGAGGGAAGACGTAGAGGAGGCCTGGGGTCCACGGTCTCGAGAAGGCATCCCCTGCAGTGAGCCCTGCTGAGGGGGGCGGGCATGGTACAGTCTCAGCTTGGTGTTTTCCCTTGAGGCAAACAGGGCCACCAACGGTTTGCCCAATGGGAGAACAGACTCTAAGCTACCTCTTGATGGAAAGACCACTCGTGGGACGTCTGGCCTGTGCAACTGAGAGCATCTGCCAGCTGGTTCGAGGCTCCTGCCACATGGATGGCTAGGAGATCCGCCTCCAACCGGCTTACGAGGGTCCAGATGCGGAGCACCTCCCTGCACAGCAGATGGGAGTGCATTCCACCCTGTTTGTTGAGGTAGTACATGGTCGTGGTATTGTCCGTCTGGACTTGAACCACTTGACCCCGGAGCTGAGGAGCGAATGCTGACAGTGCTAGTCTGACTGCTCTGAGTTCCAACAGGTTGATGTGGCATCGGGACTCCTCGGGGATCCAGAACCCATGGGCTCTGTTGTCCTCCATGTGGGCTCCCCAGCCAATGAGAGAGGCATCAGTTGTGAGAACGACTGTCGGCTCAGGGCGGACGAACGGGATCCCTTCCTGCAACCTGTCTGGGACGGTCCACAATTGGAGAGCGTCCCACATTCTCTGGGTCACAGTGATCAGCTGGTCGAAATGACCATGGCGCTGAGTCCACTGAGTGGCCAGCTCCCACTGGAGGGGGTGCATGTGCCATCTGGCCCAACGGACCACTGAGGTGCATGCCGCCATGTAACCCAGAAGGTGCAGTAAGTCCCGGGAAGGGTGCAAATGTCCAACCAGGAATGATTGGGCAAAGGAGGAAAGAACCTCCGCCCTGTCCGCTGGGAGCCGAGCTCTTGCTTGACAAGAGTCGAGCTCCGACTCGATGAAGCCCATCACCTGAGAGGGCATGAGTTCCGACTTGGTCTCGTTGATAAGGAGGCCTAGTTGGGAGCAGGTTCGAAGAGTCAGATCCCTGGATCTCTCCACCTCCTGGAGGGAGGAACCTGCCAAGAGCCAGTCATCGAGACAAGGGTAAATTCGAACTCCTCGATGCCGGAGATGGGCTGCCACCACTGCGTGCACTTGGTGAAGACCCCGGTGCCGATGAGAGACCAAATGGCATGGCTCGGAATCAGAGCAGGGTCCCTCGACCCCTGAAGCAGACGAACCGCTGATGGGACGGATGGTTTGGGACGTGAAGGAACGTGTCCTGCAGATCCAGTGAACAGAACAAAATGTTTTGCTCCAGGGATGGTATGATCTGGTTCAGAGTTACCATCCGGAAGCTGCGACACCTGAGATACTGATTCAGGTCATGGAGATCTAGGATGGTGCGCCAGCCCCCCCCCCAATCCGCTTGGGCACCGGGAAGTACTTGGACACGAAGCCTGGGTCTGCAGGAGGATCCGGCACTGGAGCTACTGCCTCCTTGCGGAGGAGCTGAGCTGTGTCATCTTGAAGAGCCGACTGAGTTCAAGCCGATATCCTTTCCTCCCGTGGGGCTTGGCTTGGCTGGGAGGGTACTGCTCGAATGTCAGAGGCAGTCCCTGACCGACCACTTCTAGAACCCACCTGTCCGAGGTGATATCGGACCAGGTGGAAAGAAAGTGGCAGAGCCAGCCCCCCACGAGAATACCCAGATCTGGCATGACGGGTATAGGGGTGGCAACCTCCGACCCGTCACTAAGCAGGCTTAGAAGAGGGGGAGGCTCCTGGACTGGCACCTTGGCCTCCTTTTCGGGGCTGTTGAGGACCCTGCTTGAGCCTGCTGTTGCTGCTGTCCTCCTTTATAGGAGGGTTGCCTAACCGCAGGGGAAGAGTGCCGAAAAGGCTTCTTCTTGCGTTTCTGCTGGTTCTTGCCTGAAGAAACCTTTGCAGAGGTAGCATCCAAGTTGGCACTGGACTGCTTTATGCGCTGAAGGTGACCAGCCACTCTTGAACTGAAGAGGTCGGTGCCTAGGAAGAGACACGTCAGCTAACTATGCTGGATATCCACCGGAAGGAGGATAGCCTCGGGCTCAACCCTGCGGCAGATGGCCACTGCGGCTGTAAAGAGCGGGCACAGGAATCTCCAATGTCCAGTGCCGTCTGGAGCTGCTGTTTGCAACAGCACAGCCCTGATCCCGGTTGCTTCACTGTGGTCTGCATGTCCACCGGAGATGAGGGAAGAATTCATCTAATGACCCAAGGAGGACATGAGAGAAGTGTGCCATAATGACAGCCGAACTGGCCTGATGAAGGCCTAAGGAAGAGGCCGCATAGACCTTGTGGGCAGAGTGGTCCATATTTTTGGACTCCTTGTCCAGAGGTCGGTCTGTCAGCTGAGCTACCAGTATATCTAAACACAGAAGCAGTCACCAGGCTTTCGGCCGAAGGATGCTCTGTGAACCCCGCCAGGGACCCCATGGGTACCATATACTTGCGGGCCATGCAGGCAGATGGAGCTGGGCAGGAAGCAGGATGCTGCCAAAGCTCAAGGGCCGGGCCAGTGATGGCTTAGGCCACTGGAAAGGCCTCCGTCGGGGTAGCCCCCCTTTTGAGGATATCCGTAAGGGGATACTCTGCCTTTTTCTGGATGGGCTCCAGGGGCATTCCGGTGGAATTGGAGATCAGGCAGAGAATGTCCTGGAAAGAGGAAGGGCCTTCTTGTAATCGGCCATGGATGACTCATACCTCCTGGATGAGAGTGTAACCCTGTGTCATCGAGTCCGAAGAGTTTGGGTACAATGGCCTACCACCTATGTCCCCGCCGATCCGCCAGGAAGCGTCAGGGTGACTATAATGGACAGTCGTCCGGGGGCGGTGTCTGTATGGTCCCTCCCTTGAGGCCTCCCTGAGGCTGTAGCGGTGGCTCCACCAAATTGGTGGAGAAACCGAGATACTCTAGCCGGGGATCCGTGCTGGCCCCACGGGAGATGGAACCGAGGCCTTCGGTTCCGGAGGAGTTGGCGTTGGCTTAGGAGGCGGGAGTTAAGTAATGGCCGGGGCAGTCAGAATCAGCTGTTGCCACATCAAGTCCTCATAGTGTCGACAGAGTTTCTGTCGAAGCCTATCCTCGTCCGAGGAGGATGAGGACCAGCAGTGACGCCTCTTCTTTAAATGTTTATGGGCCTTTTTCTGCTGTTCGACCGAAGGGGTACTGATCCTTGATCGAGACCGACCGGGTTGGTTCATTCAGTCGGGGACACCGAGTCTGAGTACCTTTGGACACCCAAGGGCAGTGTCTCCTTGTCGGGAAAAGAAAAGGATAGGCGTCCTTTCTAAGGAGTCATTGACGAGTCAGCGACAAAGGCTTGATTGGTCGAGTAATCTCTGCGGTTCAGCCATTTCCTCAGTCTCAGTGCCTTGGCCAGATGGAAGGTCCGTGAAGCGGCGGCCGAGGACGATCGCGACCGAAGTCGAGACCGCATGTTCCTGGGACTGGACCTCTCTCTCGATCCCAAGATCGTCTCCTTCAAGAAGATGACTTGGGGTCCTTATCCCTCTTCCAAGGGCGGGAGGAGTGCGAGCCGAGGCGCCTCACCCTGGTGGGAGACTGGCACAACTCCTAAAGGAACCCAAAAAGTCAACCAAGGTTGAGGAATGAAAACCATGACTGGCCAAAGCCTGAGCCGCTTCCTCCTCAAAAGCAGCCATCTGCTCTAACTGCTCGGGCGGATCTCATGGCCGCGAAACCGCCCTTGCCTCCTTAGATTTAACCGGCAGGTTTCTGAGCCCAGTCTCCCCAATTTTAGGCTTTGCGGTTGTCCAGAACGTTGGGATGGAAGGCCAAACAGAAGGTGCAAGACGTGGTGTCATGACCGACACCTAGGCAATAGACACACGAGAGGTGGGGATCGGTGCGTGACATTTTCTGGCCGCAGGGACCCCGGCGAAATCCGGGGGATGATTTGTCCTCCATGTCCGATAACGCTGTGATTGGAATCGTGAACTCTGATGAGTTTCAGGGTAATTTGCGATGAAGACCGACGTTGCAAATCCAGGGCCTGTGAATTGCTAAAGTATCACAAGGGAACCTGAATCTTCCAGCGGAAAGGAAGATCTGGCATCATGGGGCAGAGCCGAGGTATTTACCACCCGGGTGGGTGGGAGGAGCCAGTTTGAAGACTTCTGGCCAGATTTAAAGGGGAAAGGGACATGCCAGAGAGTGTAGATGAACAACATATCCACGCTTCTAGAACAATATCTTTATCCTTCAGAGTTCATCTGCCTCTGTAGCTTATTCCCAACTTGAAATCATAATGCCCTGTTGTGACATCACAGTCTGGTGCCATGGGAATGACTGTGATGTCACAAGGAAAGTATTATGACATCAGGTTGGGAAGAAGCAATAGCAGCTGATGAACCCTCAAGAAAGAAGTATCCTGTTTTTGAAGAAAATGACCTCAGTAGTAAGGGGGATAAAAATTACACAGCCAATGAGAAATATAAGCTGCTTTGTATCCAAATATTATGTTTTTGAAAGTTCTTCTCGAGGCGTCCGTGGCTATTTAACCACAGAAGCGACGACACAGGTCCAGGTCAAGTTCTTATTTTGCATTGAGGCAGCCATCTCCTTGGGTATAATTCTGGTGTGCCCTCCTTCATTGCCTTCGAGGGATGATGCAACACCGTATATATTGACACACTCGAGGCCATTTCTGACACCCCCTCTGCAGCTTGAGGACGTCTCTGATGAGCAGTTTGGTTGATGGGCAATTCTCATGGAGCAGTGGCTTCTCCATACCCTTTTAGCTCCGCTTGCAGTTTCTGTTATGCCAAGGGACTCCCTTGGCATGAGTGTCACTGGCAATGTTCATGCTGTCGTAGGTGCCTGTGCTGCCCTATCCTTATCAGTGTGCCCCAAAGCCTGTCCCCATTGTGTCCTTATTACTGTGGCCAAGGAGGGATGGTGGGGGCAGTATTTGATGAGTTGCTCTGTACACCTATCCTTATCTAACTACCCAAGAATTATTGGTCAGACTGTGTGACTGGTTACCTTGCCCACCTTTTCTCATTAGACTGCCCAAGGATGAACAGTCAGGCTGTATGTGACGGGGTATCTGCCCTATCTCTCCATATCTGACTGCCCCAGGATTGATGGCCAGGGTGTGAATGGAACTGATTATCCTGCCTACGTGTCCTTATCAGACTGACCAAGAATGGATGGTTAGTTGTATGTGATGAGTTACCTTGCTCGCTTGTTTCTGTTCAAGAATGTATGGTCCGGTTATGTATAATGTCATACTGTCAATCTGGCCATATCAGAATGCCTAAGGATGAACTTTAAAGCTGAATTTGACTAGTCATCCTGCATACCTGTCCTTATTAGACTGACCAAGAATGGTGCTCAGGCTATTTGTGGCAGGTTACCCTGCCCCACATGCCCATATTAGTCTTCCAAGGGATGGAGAGGGGAAGTTGTATAATAACGCATTACCTTGCTCACCTGTCTTTGACAGACTGCCCAGAGCTGGACAGTCAGACTGCAGGTTACAGGTTACCTACCCTGCCCCACATATCCATATTAGTCTGTAGGAGGGTGGATTGACAGGCTGCATGTGACGAGTTACCTAGCTCCCCCCACACTGCCTTTGCTGTACCCATTCACTTCTCGTTCTTTTGTGAACCCATACTCAAATTTGTTTCTGTTTTTTGTAGCGTTTATAATTCCTTGTTTGCCACTAAGCACAGTTTTCTTTTTGTTTGTGTAGACACAAGGAGAAATGAGAAAGAATCATCGTCTGGTAAGTTGTCACACTTTTTTCTTTTTCTTTTTTTTGTAATGATTCAGTCATACATTTCTTTCTCCGATCAGCAGTTCTCTGCACTGTACAAGATGGTGTCCAAAATCCACCACATTCTTGCCATTCCACTGTGGAGGGTCACTGCAGACCCACTCTGCCTGGCTTAATTATAGCCAGTGTAATTTTGTTACAGTAATTATTTAGAACAGTCATGGTCTCGTCATGTTAGAAAAGGCAAAGTTAATGGAAGCACGGTATAAAATCTTAACATATCGTGATTGATGGCTGTGAGGTGTGCTGCTGAGTGGGACGCTGTGATTCCAGAGCTATCTGTCACGGTTGCAGGGTTAAAGCACATTATCTTGGTGATATGCTCACTCTTTGTGAGGAGATATGCATCAAATCTAACGATTTCATTGGTGATGCTTTGATTCAAGGGAGAGCATGTAGTGCTCCAGTGCTCTATTACTTGTTGCAGTTTGCCATGCAGGCGCCCTACGTTAGTCGAATCCATTGGTCACTGTTATATATGAGAAAAGACTGCAGAACAGTGACCTCTAACAGGAAAACTGACTGACTGCCAGAGGCAGTACTGAGTAATTGTAACAGCTAGCAAGCTTTAGTGGTTGTCTATGGAATAGCGAGTGTAAAAGTCAATGATGGAGAAATGAAAAACAAGTTAATACAGCGATGGCACTTTGGGATAATGGTACATACTCTCCCTGCCAGATTGCAGTGCCTGGTACTCTGGTCCCCTGCTCCCCACACCCGCCAGTCTGGTCACGAATGTTCTAGCTGGCTCTACTTCAGTGGTGTAAGTCCAGGACACTGTTTGAGAATCACTGGGTAACTTGGACCAGTGGTAAACACTTAAGTCTGTGATATATATATATATGTATGTATATATGTGTATATGTATGTATGTATGTATATATATATATGTATGTATGTATATATATATATATATATATATATGTATATATATATATATATATATATATATATATATATATATATATATATATATATATATATATATATATATATATATATATATATATATATATATATATATGTATATATATATATATATATATATTATGTATATATATATGTATATATATATATATGTATATATATATATATATATATATATATATATATATATATGTATATATATATATATATATATATATATGTATGTATATATATATGTATATATATATATGTATGTATATATATATATATATATATATATATATGTATGTATATATGTATATATATGTATGTATATATATGTATATATATATATATGTACGTATGTATATATATATGTGTACTGCAACCTTGTCACTATAAGAAAACCTGGGCCCCACCTATTTGGGGGGAAATACAGAAGGTAAAAACAGACGCTATCAACCCACCGATACAGAGAAATTGCTATATGCAATGGATTTTAAGTTTGCATTTTGCTTTCCTAACCCTGCTTGCATTTTTGCTTCAAAATGTCAAGAAGGAAGTGGCAAAAATCATGACTCCATCTATTTTCCAGCAAAGGTACTATCCTAGCTATAGTCCATGTAGAGTATTCCCACCCCAGCCTGTGGCATTATAGCAAGACTGCTATAGCAATCCCACGATTCCCCACAGTGTGATAACCAGAGCCCCACAATGCCAGTACCATTGGGTCAGTGTTTGCTGAGATAATCTGTTGCTTGCTTTTGGAAGGGCGGTTTCCTGATGCCTTGAAAGAGGCACAGGTAAAACCCCTTTGGAAAAAAAAAAAAATACCCCGACCCAGACATCTTGATGAACTATACACCAGTCTTTAACCTTCCCTTCCTAGGTATGGTTATTGATAAAACTGTGGCTCTTTGGCTCGAGGCAGACCTCACGCCCTTTGACATCTATAAGCCCCTCCAGTCAGGATTTAGGTCCAGACATGGTACCGAAACTGTACTGGTCAAAGTGCAAAATGCTCTCAGCGCTAGAGATAGAGGAGAGCGGTCAATACTTGTCCACCTAGATCTTCCCTTGTCAGTCTTCACCTTTCATTACTGCTGGGTGTGGCTTGGATGCATGCACCTGTCATGGGAGCTTTTTGAAGTGTCAGCGCCAATGTCACGTCACATGTGCAATGCACTCTGCGTGGGTTAGCACCGCAGATACGCAGTCCATCCCAGTTCTGTTTCTCTCGTCGCCGAGGCCGCATCTGCCGCGCGAGTAAGTTATTTGCTATACCATTAGGCCTTCAGTTTTTCGATGCAGAGTTTAACGCCACTCCTTCATCCCGGTTCTCCATCCTGACGCCGTTGAATCCGGTAAGACCATTCTTTATTTCTCAACGCCGGCGGGATCTTATGCTTGTTATTGTTTTAATTTCGCATCATGTCCAGTTCAGGGGCCAAACGTAAATCTAAAACAAGCCATTCTCTTATGCATCAGTGCCCCGGTGGCCAACACTTCTCCGTTATGGATAGGCATGATGTTTGCTTCGGTGCCTGAGACCCGACCATGGTATGGACCACAGAGATGCCTGTTTCTCCATGGACCACCACGTCTTGGAAATCCACGCGTTTAAAGTCAGCAGGGCTCCGCTGACTTTCGGAGGATGATGTCACCCGTGGGCCTCCCAGGCCAGAACTTTAGATCCTTCCTCCAGGTCCTCTCCTGGGTCTATACAGCCTGGCAAAGAGGAGGCCTCCTCCAGTTCCAGCCTTGCCGAGGAGGGGGCTCCTTCTGCGGTGCTGGAGGACCGGTGTGATTCCTCCCGGGGTTCGCTGCTGGCACCTAGTAGTCACCTCCACGGAGGTGCAGGCTCCCCACTGTCTTGGCCTTCACGGTTGCTGGACCTGGCACTGCGGATCCTCTGTGCTGCCAAGTGATGCTGTTCTGGATCCCTGGTGCCGTTTGTGGCGCTACAGTGATCGGGCGGTACTGCCACCCTGAGTTTGGCGGTACCATTACGTGTATCGGTGACTCAGGAGGTGATGTCGCGGCGCCGCTCTGGGTTCGGTGCTGTTCATGGTGCGGGTGACTCGGGCAGTGTCATGTCCCATGGCGGTGCCATTTAGTGGCTGCTGCCAGGAGCTCACCTGGGGTCACTAGCCTGAAGGTCCTTAGTCTCTTCTTCGGAGGGGAACGACTCTGAGTTGGAGCCAGACTGGCAGCCTGATTTTTCAAAGTCTGAGGGCTCAGTGGGACATGGCGCCAGGGCCCAGAGGCCCTATCCCTGAGTCCCGGAGTATGTTGCCAGCGAGGATCCTTCGGCTGGGGTGGGCTCTCGACCTCAGGGGCGATGGCTCGGGGACTCAGGATGGGGTGTCCTCTTCTGCGGAGGCCTGCGCTGCTGCCATTTTTGGTGCTGCTATGGCCACTCTGGAAGGGGTGGGGACCCCTACGCTGGCCTCGAGGAAGAGGGCTGCCTCAGAGTCTAAGGGGTTGAGAGGCTGGGGTGAGGGGTGGCAGCATTCTCTCACCACTCTGTCTGAGGTGGGGGGGAGTCGCAGCACTGAGCCTCACCTTTCCCTCTAGGGCACCCTTGGGTGGCAACGCGCAGAGGGTTGCCCTTCTGGACACAGCCAACTAAGCGTGTCATGGGAGACTCCCTTCTGGGCTCTTGGGTTTGCCTTCTCAAACTTCTTCCTTGCAACCCAGCATGATCTCGGGGCCCCAGTCTCTGTGGCATCGACCCTGGATCTGAGAGCCCTGGCATACGCCGGACACCTTCACTGGGGTGCCCATCACCCATCTCTCTGACACCTCCCCCTCCCGGGCCATGTAGGTCTGCGCCCTTAACCTGGGGAGACGTTCAGGCTACTGTGGTGGCCTTTCCTTCCCTACATTAGGGCCATGGATGAATGCTTTCCCGCCTGTCTCCTCGCCTCGTAGGAGTCCTCTGAACATTTGAGCTCTTCTTCCTCCTCGTTTCCCTCTTCTGAAGGAGAGGAACTTTCTGTCTGCCTGTCCTCCGACACTGATTTCACTGAATATCGGCGGTTCCTTTCAAAGCTGGTTCAGGAGCTCCGTATTCTAGGATCGTGGTTATGTTGTTCATCCACACGCTTTGGCATGTCCCCTTACACTTTAAATCTGCCGGAAGTCTTCAAACTGGCTCCTCCCACCCACCCGGGTGGTACAACCTCGGCTCCACCCCATGACGAGACCTTCCTTTCTGCTGGAGGATTCAGGTTGCCTCCTTGTGCCCATACATTTTATAAGCCCTGGCTTCAGAACCTTGATTATTCAGAAAATCCGTCTAGTTCGCATTAAGCGATCGTGACTATATACCTTCGATTATGGAAGACAGATCCACCCCACCCCGGATTTACGTTGGTGCCCCTGCAGCCAGAAGATGTCACACACTGATCCCCACACCTCGTCGTCTACTGTCTCGGTGTTAACCATGACACCACGATGCGGTTTTGCCTCGCATTCAACTAACTTCCTCGACAACCGTCTTGCATGCCTTAAGCTGGGGAGACCCGAAAAACAGAATCGCGCTGAAATCATGGAGGCCTGGTATGGGGATCCATCGAGCAATTGGAGCGCATGCAGGCCTTTTGAGGAGGAGGAGGCAGCTCGTGCCACTTCATCATCCTCCTGGAGCTTCTTCATTCCGCTCAATCTGGGCTCCACCTTCTCGGGTTCCTTCCGAGAGTTGTGCCAGTCTCTCCCTACCAAGGGTGAGGGCCCGTGGGCACGTACTCCTCTCGCTCCTGTAGAAAGGAGAGGGAACCGGGATCGTTTTCATCGCTACGGAGACGTTCTTGGGATTGGGAGAGATCTCAGTCCCAGGAACCGGCTGTGTCGACCTTGGTCGAAATTGCCTCTTCGGCCAATGACCTCTCGGCTCTGCCGACTGGCCAGTCGACTGAAGTGTCAGTCAACGATCTTGAGATTATTCTCAACCCGATCGACCGTTTGTCTCCGACTCCAGTTGACAACTCCCTTGCTCTGACTTCCAATCCTTGTTTTCCCTGACGAGGAGACCCCAGCCTGCTGGGAACCCTGACGAGGAAGTGGTCCCTGACCCTGGGAAGTCACCGGTCCTGCGAGTGTCTCGAGCGACTGAGTCGGCCTGCCCGATCTCTATCGAGTCTCAAACCCCCTCATCCAAAAGGCTGAGGAAGGGCCATAAGCACTCTAAAAAGAGGCGATGCCATCGGTTGTCCTCATCCTCCTTGGATGAGGAGAAGCTCCGGCAGAAACTCCGGCGCTACAAGGACCTCATGTGGCAACAGCTAATTTTGACCAGGCATAAGCCTTCTCTGGCTCCTACCCCAGCCATTACTTGGCTCTCGCCTCCCAGGCTGAAGCCGACGCCTCTGGAACCATTCAAGTTGGTTCCTCTGCCCGCAGAGTCGGCAAAACCTCTAGTTCAGCTTAAACCGGACTCTCCACCTATTGTGGTGGAACCTCCGCCCAAGCAGCCTGTGGAGGGTTTCCTAAGGAAGCTAGGTCAGACACCAGGCTCCCCCAGCATCTCTCGGTCACTGTCACCCCGGACCGCCCTCAGCGGGTCGAAGGTGATCTGGGCAGACGACCGTCTTATCCAGATACTTCGGATTTGGATGAAACCGGTCTCCATTTTCATCCAGGGGATGATGAATCGGCCTGTGGGCTTGAGATGGACAAAGGTTTGGGCTGGAGATGGACAAAGGTTCTTCGTCCTTTCAAGGCATTCTTTGCCTCATCTCTGAATCCACAGGCATGCCCCTGGAACCCACCCAGAAAAAGAGTACCCTCTCACTGACATCCTCAAATAGAGGGGATACACCAACGGAAGCCTTTCCCGTGGCCAAGGCCATTGTGGGCTCGACCTTAGAACTTTGGCAGCACCCTGCCTCCTGTCCAGCTCCATCTGCCCATATGGCCCGCAAATACGCGGTGCCCATGGGATCCCTTGCGGGGTTCACAGAGCACCCTTCAGCCGAGAGCCTTGTGGCCGCCTCTGTGTTCAGGTGTACTGGTAGATCTTACTTTGAGAGGGCTCTTGCAGTAGGTAATTACATATAGGACTGCAGGCGGCAGGACCCCACGGAAAAATTTCTAGCTAGCAGTCCCTGGCGAGAGACTGCCCCCACATCAGGTGACCGGCGTCAGGAGACGTCGGTATAAAGGGGCGGTCCCGGACGCCTTCCAGTTCTTTCCGCCGTTAGCTCGTGCAGCTCTCGTGGAAAAGTTTGTGCTTCATCAGCCCTTCCTTCATCGTTTTTACCGAAAATCATTATTTTCTAGGGACATGGATATGTTGTTCATCCACACTCATTGGCAGTATCCTTGCCGCTTTAAATCTTGCGGAAGGTCTTCAGCTTGCTCCTCCCACCCACCCGGGTGGTATAACTCTCGGCTCCGCCCCATGACGCTAGATCTTCCTTACCGCTTGGAAGCTCAGGTTCCCTCCTTAACGCTCTGCGTTTGTGACTGGTTCCTATTTCTCCGTTTGCGGATTTAAAAATAAATTTTGCAAAAGACTTCAGTCTTCTATCCCTCGTGACTGCGATGGACCATCGACTCCGGTTCGGAGATGCCCATGCGGGCAGAAGATGTCTCAGACGGATCCACACTCCCGTGTGTCTACTGCTTAGGCCTTGAGCACGACCGCGGGCTTGCGACCTGTGCTCATCTTTCTCGCCCTCGTCCTCGAAGACCGTGCTGCCCGATTGCAGCTAGGCCGTCGAGGAAAGCGTTCCCTCGGTGAAGTCCAAGGAGGCCGGTTGGCGGTGTCCGGTGACGGTATTCGGCGGATCAGCTCGGCGGATGGTCGCCCTCGAAGAGGCGGCGCGGGCAGCATATCTTCCTCGGCCGCGGCATTTATCCCGCTCCTCTGGGTTCTTCCATACGGCTTCTTTTAAGGAGCTTTGTCTGTCCCTCTCCACTAAAGGAAGACCTCGTCTGCTGGACCTTATTCTCGGTCCAAAAAGGGACAGAGTGAAGTCCCTCCGTCGGCGCTCTTGGGAGCGGGAAAGGTCCCTCTCCCGGGCCGTCGACCGTCGGCTTGATCGACCGCTCGGCTTGACCACTGGCCTCCACGGTGTCCCGTCAGGTCAGTTGACGAGACTCCCACCGATGAAGTCGAGATTTTTCTCGACCCATTAGACAGACTGTCGCCTTTAGCGGCGAGATTCCCCTCTCCCGGTTCCCCGGAGGAGTTGAGGATCCGTGGGCTCGCCTGTGCCTCGGTTCCGGAGCCCTCGGATGGACCATCCGAGCGAAGGAGTGCGGTTCCGGCCGACACCTCCCGCACCGACCTCGGAAATTCCGGGACTCTCGGTCTCGGTCTCGGACCTCTTCGGCGGTCCAGCCCGATCCCACGTCATAGGCGGTCTCGGTCTCGGCACCGATGGCCGCGTCGCCGTCGTCGTCCTCCTCCTCGGATGAGGGAGGCTTCGGCGTAAAGTCGTCGGTCATGCGAGACCTTATGTTGCAACAGCTCCTCCTGGCGAGAATAAGCCGACCCCGTCGCCTTCGGCCATTAAGTAACTGTCACGGAGCGACCGACACAACCTCGACTTATCCGAGAGCCTATACCCAGGCGGTTGTGCGGCCAAACCAACTGCTCCACGATTCGGTGGAACCTCCGCCTACAGCCACTAGTGGGGCTCCGACCAAGGATTCTCGATGGCTGGGGTCTACCCATCGGCTGTCAGTTACCCTCACTCCCGACCGACCTCGGCAGGTGAAGGGTGGCTCAGGCCAGAGGCAGCTCTTCGAGGACTCTTCCGAGTCGAAGATGATTCCTCCTTTTCTCCAAGCGACTGGACTTGGAGTCTTCAGGAGAGTCAGTCAATGGACGATAGCCGTCGTCCTTCCTAGGACTGCTTGGCTCATCTCGAGTCTACGGGATGGAGCTCGAACCCGTTCCAAAGCGGCCGGGTATCCCTCACGGAGATTCTGGACCGAGGGATTCTCGACGGAGGCCTTTCCGGTGGCGAGGCCATAGTGGGTCGGCACTGGAGCTTTGGCAGCGCCCTGCTTCCTGCCCTGCGCCTTCGGCCAGGATGGCCAGGAAGTATGCGGTCCCCCGGTTCCTTGTCCGGTTTTGGAACACCCTCTGCTGAGGGTTGGTTACCGACAGCGTTTTCCGGGCGCCCGACAGCGCCAGGGATGTGGACAAACCTCCTGACAAGGAGTCAAGAAAGTGGACTATGTCCGGGCGAAAGTCTCGCTGCGTCCTCTCTATTGCCGTCAGGCCAGTTCGGCCGTCCTCATGGCACATTTTCTCATGCCCTGTTGGGCTCCCTGGAGGAGTCATCCCTCATCTTCCCCGATCTGCAGACTACGGTTAAGCAGGTGCGGGACCAGAGAGGAGGCAGTGGCCAAACAACAGCTCCAGACTGCTTTGGATATAGGGACTCATGTGCCAGATCGGTGGCGCGAGTGGCTATCGTCGGCGGGCTTGGCTGAGGATATCCACCTTTACGTCGGATACCCAGCACAGTTGGCGGATGTTCCCTTTTGGGGACTGACCTCTTCAGCCCTGGGGTGGAAGGTCACCTGCAGAGGATCAGAAGTCCAATGCTACCTTGGACTCGGTCTCTTCCGCTCAGAAGGACAAGGCCAAACCACAGCCTAAGCCCCAGCCCGAGCGCACGTGAGGAGAGAGTATCAGCCCACATTCAGTCGGCTCTGAGAGATGACATGGCCAACTCCTCCTCAAGGAGGCAGTAGTTGAGTTTCCAGATCCTCCAGTCAACCCAGGGTTTGTTTCCAGGTACTTCCTGGTCCCGAAGCAGATGGGGGGCTGGCGCCCCATTCTAGATCTGCACAATCTGAATCCGTATCTCAGGCTATGCACCTTCAGGATGGTAACTCTGTCCCAGATCATACCATCCCTGGAGCAAAACATGTGGTTCTGCTCACTGGATCGTCAGGATGTGTTCTTTCATGTCCCAATCCTTCCGTCCCACTAGCGGTTCCTCCGCTTCAGAACAGAGGGAACCCTATACAAGTTCCGAGCCATGCCATTCGGCCTGTCATCGGCCCCATGGGTCTTCACCAAATGCATTGCAATAGTGGCAGCCATCTCGGGTGTTGAGGGGTCAGAGTGTACCTGTACCTCAACGATTGGCTCTTAGCAGGTTCCACCCACCAAGAGGTGGAGAGGTCCAGGGATACAGCCTCCAGACCTGCTCTCAGCTTGGCCTCCCTGATCAACAAGGCCAGAGTCGAGCTATGCCATCTCGGTGATGTGCTTCATTGGGGCTGAGCCTAGAGCTCTTGCCGAGCCAGTGCATGGCTCCCGGCAGACAGGGCAGAGGTTCTCTCCTCCTTTGCCCAACAATTTCTGGTTGGGCACTTGCGCCCTACTGGGACTTTCTGTGCCTTCTGGGTTATATGGCAGCCTGCACCACTGCCATGGTCCGTTGGGCCCGGTGACATATCGCCCCTTCAATGGGAGCTGGCCACCCAGTGGACTCTGCGCCCTAGGTCATTTCAACCAGCTGATCACTGTGACCCAGAAGATGTGGCGACTCTGCAGTGGTGGACCATCCTCTAGACCATCTATAGGAGAAGATTCCTGTTTGTTCACCACTGATGGTTGTCCACTCCTGGCTTGATGCCTCTCATGGGCTGGGGAGCCACATGGGGCTCCCACACAGGGGCCCTGAGTTCTAAACCCCGAGGAATCCTGATACCATATCAACCCGTTGGAGCTCAGAGTGGTCAGACTGGCATTCAGCATTAGCTCAGCAGCTTAGGGTCAAGTAGTTCAAGTCAGACAGACAATACCACAACCATGTACTACCTCAACAAGCAAGAAATGGCATGCACTCCAGCTGCTGTACAGGAATCGTTCTGCATCTGGACACTCGTGGTAGCCGACTGGAGACGGATCTCCTAGCCATCCTTGTGGCAGGAGCCTCGAATCAACTGGCGTATGCTCTCAGCCGCATAGCCAGACATCCCACAGTGGTCTCTCCATCCAGAGGTAGCTAGCAGCCTGTTCTCCCACTGTGGCAAACCGATTGTGGACCTCTTTGCCTCCAGAGAAAAACACCAAGCTGAGGATTGTTTCATGCCGCCCCCAGTGGGGATCGCTGCAGGGTGATGCCTTCTCAAGGCCGTGGACCCCAGGCCTCTTTGCCCTTACCTCCATTTCCCTTGATCCACAAGGTGCTCTTTAGATGAGGAGACAACAGGCGCAGAGTGATCCTAGTAGCCCCAGATTGGCCCCATGATTCTGGTATCCAGATCTCTTCAGCCTCAGCAACAAGCTCCAAAGTGTCTTCCAGCACCCCGGACCTGATATCTGTCAATCAGGGGAAGGTATTCATCCGGGTCTTCAGTCCCTGCACCTGACAGCCTGGTACCTGAGCGGCTAGAGTTCCAGGCTTTGGGTCTCTCTGAGGATGTACTCACAGTAGTGGAAGCATCCAGGAAGGAGTTGACCAGAAAGTGCTATGCCTTCAAATGGAAAAGATTTTACATTTGGTGTCAGGGCAAGGGCCTGGACCCTCTGTCCTGTCCTGTGGCTAGCATTTTAGACTACCCTTTGGTCTCTGTCCAAAGGGGTTTTCGATCTTGAACGCCTTAAGAGTCGCCTGGCAGCCATCTCTGCTTACCGGGCGTGGGCTGGTCAGCAGATGGTGGCACAAGTGATGGTGGTCTGGCTTTTCAAGGGCCTAGATCATATATCCTCTCCAGTGTGTGAACCTCCACCTCCAGTGGATTTACTACTGGTCTTGGCTAAACTCATGGGCAAGCCATTTGAACCAGTGCACAGAAGTGTGAGCTGTGGCTAGCATCAGTGGAAGACTGCACTTTCCTGGTTGCTGTCACGTCAGCCAGAAGGACTGGAGAGCTCAAGGCGCTGGTGGAGTCTCCTTATCTGGTCTTCCACAGGGACAAAGTTGTCAGCACTGTCAGCTACTGCCTCCATGCTTGGAAGCTGAGCTATGTCGCTCTCGGAGAGCCAACTGGGTGCAGGCAAGATCCTGCCCTCCCAAGGCGCGGGCGGCTTTCCGGCTGGGAGGGTACTGCTCGAATTCTAGAAGGCAGTCTCTGACCCAAACTCACTTTGAGAACCCACCTGTCCGAGGTGATATGGACAAGGCGGGAAGAAAGTGGCGGTGTTGGCCCCCAGGGAGGACCCAGAGCTGGCGTGGCGGTGTGAGGGGTGGCAAGCCCCCAGCCACACGTCACTAGGCAAACTAGGAGGAGGGCTCCTGGACCTGCGCCTCGGCCTCCTTTACGGGGCTGTTGTGGACCCTGCTTGGGCCTGCGGCGCCAAGTTTGAGCCTGCTGCTGCTCCTGTTGCTGCTGACCTCCTTGATAAGAGGGTTGCCTGACCACAGGGGAAGGGTGCCAAAAAGGCTTCTTCTTTCGCTTCTGTTGGTTCTTGCCCAAAGAACCCTTCACAGAAGTAGCATCCAAGGTGGCATTGGACTGCTCTGTGTGCTGAAGGTGACCGGCCACTCCTGGACCAAACGGGTCGGTGCCTAGGAATCGTACATGAGCTAACTTTGCTGAGTATCCGCCGGGAAGGAGGAAAACCTCAGTCAGGCCCTGCGGCGAGTGGCCACTGCAGCCGCTAAGGAGCGGGCACGAGAATCCCCGATGTCCAGGGCTGTCTGGAGCTGCTGTTTTGCAATAGCACGGCCCTGATCACGGACTTGCTTCACTGTGGTCTGCATGAGGGAGGACTTTGTCTAATGACCCTAGGAGGGCATGAGAGAAGTGTCCCATTATAACCCAAGCTGGCCTGATGAAGGCCTAAGGAAGAGCCGCACAGCCCTTACAGGCGGAATGGTCCATATTTTTGGACTCCTTGTCCAGGGGTCGGTCAGTGTCGGCTGGAGCTACCAGAACCACTGAACACAGAAGCGGTTACTAGGCTCTCGGCCAAAAGATGTTCTGTGAACCCCGCCAGGGACCCCATGGGCACCGCATACTTGTGGGCCATGCAGGCAGACGGTGCTGGGCAGAAGCTGGGCGCTGCCAAAGCTCAAGGGCCAGGCCAACAATGGCTTAGGCCACTGGAAAAGCCTCCGTCAAGGTATCCCCCCTTTTGAGGATGTCCGTAAGGGGGTACTTTGCCTTCTTCTGGATGGACTCCAGGGGCATTCTGGTCTATTCGGAGATCAGGCGGAGAATGCCCTGAAAAGAGGAAGGACCTTCCGCCAAACCCGCCACGGACGACTCATCCCCAGGATGGGAGTGCAATCCGGTGGCGTCGGAGTCCGAAGAATCGGGATACAATGGCCTCCCGCCTAGGTCTCCCTCGATACGCCAAGGGCGATCGGGGACGACCGTGATCGACAGACGTCGAGGAAGCCCGGTGTCTGATCGGTCCTCTTTCGACTAAAATCGGTGGGGAGACCGAGGCAGGCTGAACCAGAATATGGGCCGGCCCCACGGGCGGGGGAACCGAAAACTTCGGTTCCGGAGGGGTCGGCATCGGCCTAGGAGACAGAAGCCAAGAGATGGCCAGGGTGGCCAGCGGAGCTGGCTTCTGCCCGCGCAAAATCAGCTGTTGCCAGATGAGATCTTCATAACGTCAACGGAGTTTCCACTGAAGCTTCTCCTCGCCCGAGGAGGATGAAGGTCTGTGCGGCGCCTCTTCTTAGAGTGTTATGACTCTTTTTCTGCCGTTCGGCTGAAGGGGTTCTGGACCTCGATCGAGATTGAGGAAATCTACCTGTTCGATCGGGAGATGCCAGTGTTGGTGAAAATCGAGGGTCCAGAACTGTTTCCTCGATGGGGACACCAGTGGGCTGGGTCTCCTCATCCGGAAAGACAAGGACCGGAGTCGGCGACAGAGGGTCGAAAATAATCTCAGCCTCATCGGCCATTTCCTCAGTCCCCTGACCAGATGGGATATCCAAAAAGCTGGCGGCCAAGGATGCAATCTCGACCGAGACCGCGTGCTCTTGGGACTTGGACTTTTCTCGGTCCCAAGAACATGTTCGTTAGATTTAAGACTTCGGTCCTTATCCTCTTGCGAGGCCGGGAAAGTGCGAGTTCGAGGCGCCTCTCCCCTGGTGGGGAGAGACTGGCACAACTCCTGAAGGAGCCCGAAAAGGTGGAGCCAAGGTTCAGTGGAACAAAGCTCGATTGGCGAAGCTTGAGCTGCTTCCTCCTTGAATGCCTTCCATCTGCTCCAGCTGCTCGGCGGATCCTGTGGCTGCAGAAACCGCCCACCTCACCTCCTTCGATTTCACCAGTAGGTTCCTTTTCTCCGGTCTCCCCAGTTTTAGGCGCACCTTGTGGTCATCCAGGATGTTGGGATGGAAGGCCAGGCAGAAAGTACAAGACAAGGTGTCATGTCCGACACCTAGGCAATAAACGCGTGTTAGGTGGGGATCGGTGCATGACATCTTCTGGCCGCAGGTACACCGGCGAAATCCGGGGGACGATTTATCCTCCATATCCGATGTGCTACAATCGGAATCGCTAACTCAAACGAGTTTTAAAGTTAGTTTTGGTAAAAACTGACGCTTTGAATCTGGGGCCTACGAATTGTTGTGAGAGCACGAGGGAATCTGTATCTTCCAGCAGAAAGGAAGATCTGGCGTCATGGAGCAGAGCTGAGGTGTATACCACCCGGCTGGGTGGGAGGAGCCAGCTTGAAGACTTCTGGCAAGATTTAAAGGGAAAGGGACATGCCAAGTGTTGGATGAACAATATATCCACGCCCTAGAAAACTTTTTTTTTTTTTTGTATCTCAGTTTGTAGTAATTGCGATAGCACGTCGGCATGATAAGCGCTACTGCCAGAGTGCCCGCTCCAAACAGTTCATCTAATTCTCTGCTGGAAAAACAAACATTTCACCTACGCGACACTCCCGATCACACTCTCTGTGCCAGCAGGCTCGCTGCAGTCTTCCGATCCTAACATGCAAACTCAAGTGAAATTGAAAAAACAGAAATAAGTAAAATGTACATACGCCAAACTCAGACTTACATCATTGCAGAAGGTGCACATTATTTAGTGCCTTTCTGTCCCTCCCATGTTACATAATGCAGTCAATTTTGAACTTTGGTGATTTTAAGTAGTAATAATAGCCAGACAGTTTGAGATGCATGCAGAGCCCCGTAAAGCAAGCTTTAATTGCCGGTTTTAGAACCTATGCACATGTAATTATGATGCTAATATACATTCTTTTTAATGGGAACTAAACCAGGCTTTCTCTTTTTCATTACAATTGGAAATTGGGACACATTTGTAGTCTGTTTAATATTCTTACTGAAAGGTTTTTTTTCTAGGGACATGGATATGTTGTTCATCCACACTCATTGGCAGTATCCTTGCCGCTTTAAATCTTGCCGGAAGATCTTCAAGCTTACTCCTCCCACCCACCGGGTGGTATAACTCGGCTCCATCGCAGCGCTGTAGTCTTCCTTACAGCTTAGGCTCAGTTTCCCTCCTTAACGGCTCTGCGTTTGTGACTGGTTCCTATTTCTCGTTTGCGGATTTAAAAATAATATTTTAAAAGACTTCAGTCTTGATCCCTCAGCGGCTGCGATGGACCATCGACTCCCGCATTTTCGGAGATGCCCATGCGGGCGAAGATGTCTCGGGGCGAGATCCACACTCCGTGTGTCTACTGCTTAGGCCTTGAGCACGACCACAGGCTTGCGACCTGTGCTTTCATCTTTCTCAAAGCCGTCCTCGAGACCGTGCTGCCGATTACGCTGGGCCGTCCCGGCGTTCCTCCGGTGAAGTCCAAGAAGCCCGGTTGGCGGTGTCGGCGGCGGGCACTGGCGAGGATCAGCTCGGCGGATGGTGCGCCCTCGAAGAGGCGGCGCGGGCGTATCTTCCTCGGCGTGGCATTTATCCGCTCTCTGGGTTCTTCCTACCACGGCTTCCTTGAAGGAGCTTTGTCTGTCCCCTCCACTAAAGAGAAGGGCCTCGTCTGCTGGACCCTTTCTCGGTCCAAGAGAGACAGGTAAGATCCCTCGTCGGCGCTCTTGGAGGCGGAAAGGTCCCTCTCCCGGGCCGTCGACCCGTCGGCCCGGCCAGACCGCTCGGTTTCGGCCACTGGCCTCACGGTGTCCCGTCGGGTCAGTTGGCCGAGACTCCTGTTGATGATGGTTTTCCGACCAGTAGACGAACTGTCGCCTTTAACCCGAGATTCCCCTCTCCCGGTTCCCCGGGAGAGTTGAGGATCCGATGGGCTCGCCTGTGCCTCGGTTCGAGCCCTCGGATAGACCTTCGAGCGAAGAAGTGTCGGTTCGGCCGACACCTCCCTGCACCGACCCGGAAATTCGGGACTCGGTCTCGGTCTCGGACCCTGCTTGGCAGTCCAACCCGTTCCCACCGTCATGGCGGTCTAGAATCTCGGCTTGGTAAAAGCGGACGTCGCCCGCTCGTCCCTCAAATACTCACTCCTCGGATGAGGGAGGCTTCCGGCGTAAGTGCGTGTGATGCGAGGACCTTATGTTTAACAGCTCCTCTGGCCGGGAATGCGCGACTCGGTGGCGGCCCCGACCATTAAATAACTGTCACCGGGCAAGCTGCGACAGCCCCTCGACTTGCCGGGCCTATACCCAGGCGGTTGTTACGGCCAAAACCGCTGCTCCACCGATTGCGGTGGAACCCCGCCTCCACAGCCACCAATTGGGGCTCCGACCAAAAGTTCTCGGTCGGCTAAGGGTTTACCCATCGGCTGTCAGTTACCCTCACTCCCGACCCGACCTCGGCAGGTGAGAGGTGGCTCAGGCCAAGGCAGCTCTTCGAGGACTTCTTCAGGTCAGAATAATTCCTCCTTCTTCTCCAGCGACTGGACTTGGGTCTTCAGGAGAATCAGCCAATGGACGATAGCCGTCGTCCTTCCTAGGACTGCTTCGGCTCATCCGGAGTCTCGCGGGATGGAGCTAGAACCCGTTCCAAAGCGGGCCAGGTATCCTCGCGGAGATTCTGGACGAGGATTCTCCGACGGAGGCCTTTCCGGTGGCCGAGGCCATAGTGGGTCAACACTGGAACTTTGGCAGCGCCCTGCTTCCTGCCCTGCGCCCCGGCCAGGATGGCCGAAAATATCACCGTCGGTTCCTTGTCGGTTTTGAACACCCTCTGCTGAGGGTTGGTTACCGACAGCGTTTTCCGGTAGCGCCGGCAACGCGCCAGGGATGTGGACAAACCTCCTGACAAGAGTCAAATTGGACTATGTCGGGCGAAAAGTCTCGCTCGTCCTCTCTCGGGCCGTCAGGCCAGTTCGGCAAGTCCTCATGGCACATTTTCTCATGCCCTGTTGGGCTCCCTGGATGAGGTCATCCCTCATCTTCCCGCCCATCTACAGACTACGGTTAAGCAGGTGCAGGGACCAGAACGGGCAGTGGCCAAACAGCAGCTCCAGACTGCTGCTTTTGGATGTAGGGGGACTCATGTGCCAGATACGTTGGCGGCGCAGTGGCTATCGTCGGCGGGCTTAGCTGAGATATCCACCTTTTACTCCCACGGATACCAGCACAAGTTGGCGGATGTTCCCTTTTGGGGACTGACCTCTTGACCCTGGGTGGAAGGTCACCTGCAGAGATCGAGAAGTCCAATGCCACCTTGGACTCGGTCTCTTCCGCTCAGAAGGACAAGGCCATAAACCACAACCTAAGCCCTTTTAGTCCTTCTGTGCCCCGGCCGCGACCCAGCAGCGTCAGGAGGCCAGCAGGCTCGACCTTGGCATCCCAAACCCAAGCAGCCGGCTTCCTCTAACAGGAGGCAGGAGGAAGGGCCCAGGGGTCCCTCGGCGGTCCCTCCTTCAAGCACCTGTGATGGCCAGGCTGAGGGGTGTAGCCCCATCCCGTCACCTTACCTGGGTCCCCATTGAGAGAAGGCTCCGGCACTTCCGTTCGCCTGGTCGCTGTTACCACGGACAGGTGGGTCTTGGAGGTGGTGGGAAGAGGCCTGCCTCTGGAATCGAGCAGGCACCACCCTTCAGGCACGTCGCCCTCGGGAGCTTCAGATCTGAAGCCTCACTGAGACTCGTCGAGGCCGACATCCACTCTCCTCACTCCAGAAGGAGGTGGTAAGAAGGTGGTGGACCCTCCTTCCAGACCAGGGTTTGTGTCCAGCTACTTCCTGGTTCCAGCAGAAGCAGGGGGGCTGGGCGCCCATTCTCACAAACCTGCCTGACCTAAGCAGTTCCCTAAGGTCTCGAACCTTCCAGGATTGGTCACTCTGGCTCGAATAATACCATCCTTGGAGCGGCGTGTGGTTTCTGCTCTCTGTGGACTTACAGGACGCGTTTTTCACGTCCCTATCCGTCCATCCTGCCAGAGATTCCTTAGCTTCCGTGGAGGATCTCTCTTGAGAGTTCAAGCCATGCCCTTGTCTCAACTCCCAGGGTCTTCACCAAATGCATGGCAGTGGTGACAGCATTCCCCTCTTTTTGGCCTTGAGGGTCGAGGTGGCACCTGCACCTGGGCGACTGGCTGATAACCTTCCTCAGAAGGAGGCGGAGTGGTCAAGATCAGCCCTCCAGGTCTGCTCTCAACTGGGCCTCCTTGTCCATGAGGCCAAGTCACAGACTTCGAGCAGAAGCAGGTGAGTTTTATTCAATAAGGCGCAGCTCGACTCTCTTGAGCCAGGCGCGGCTCGGCCCGGACAGGGCAGTTCTTTCCTCCTTTGCCCGATCATTTCTGGTTGGGCAGTGCGCTACCGGGACTTCCACTCGCCTCCTGGGTCATCATGGCGGCCTGTACCAGCGTGGTCCGTTGGGCCCGCTGGAACATCATCCCGCTTCAGTGAGGGACTGGCCAGCCAGTGGTCTGGCAACTAGCGATCCTTGGACCAGCTTGTGTCGGTGACACAGGGATGTGGAATGCTCTCAGTGGTGGACGTTCCAGATCAATTGCAGGAGGGCATCGTTAAGTCCGCCCGAGCCGGCCCGGTCTCTCACAATAAACCCGATGCCTCTCTCTGATGGGTTAGAGATTGCCCATCTGGGGAACCACCAGGCTCATGGCCTCTGGTCCCAGCGAAGGTCCCGGTACCACATCAACCTGCTGGAGCTCAGGCGGTCGTAGCTCTCACGCCAGCTGCTCCGTTCCTCCCGAGTCAAGTGGTCCGAGTCAAGGCGGACAATACCACGACCATGTACTATCTAAACCGCCAGGCGGGCCAGCTCCATGCTTCTATGCAAGGAAGCTCTCCGCATTTGGTCACTTCGTGCGCAGCCTGGGCGGGATCTCCTAGCCATTCCGTGGCGGGGGCCTCCAACACCCTGGCCGATGCCCTGGGCGGATAGGGGCTGCATCACTGGTGGTCTCTCCTGCCGGAGGTAGTACAGCATCTGTTCTCCCTTTGGGGCACCTCAGGTGGACCTGTTTTGCCTCCAGGAGGCATGCTGAGTCTGTTCCATGCCCGCCCCCTCAGCAGGGCTCGCTGCAGGGGATGCCTTCTCGAAGAGCGGACCCCGGGGCCTCTTTTCGCCTTTCCCCCATTTCCCTTGATCCACAAGGTGCTTCTCCAAGGCGAGGAGGACAAGGCGCAGGGTTTCTGATAGCCCCAGACTGGCCTCGCCAAGTTCTGGTACCAGATCTCCTCAGTCTCAGCTCCAGGACTCCCGGCAGCTTCAGCTCGCCCGGACCTGCTCTCAGTCAATCAGGGAAGGTGTTCCATCCGGACCTTCAATCCCTGCACCTGGCTGACCCTGGTTCCTGAGGCGGCCAGGGGTTCAGGCTTTGGGTCTTTCCGTGAGGTCCTCGAAGTGTAGTTGGGCGTCCCGTGAGGAGTCGACCAGAAAATGCTATGCCTTCAAATGGAAAAGGTTTTCCATTTGGTGTCAGAAAAAGGGCTTGGACCCTTCCTCCTGTTCATGGCAAGCATCTTGGACTATTTATGGTCCCTTTCTAGTCAAGGGCTTAGGTCGGCGACCCTAGGGGTGCTGGCAGCCATCTCTGCTTACGAGGCGCGGGCAGGAGCAGTCGATGCGCCAGGAGGAAGGTGGTCTGGCGCTTTTTCAAGGCCTTGATCACATTTCCCCTCCAGTCGCGGGAACCCCCACCTCCGTGGGATCTACTGCTGGTACTGGCAAAGCTCATGGGCAAGCCATTGAACTATGCAGGTGTGCTCTCTCTCACCTGTCGTGGAAGACCGCCTTCTTGGTGGCTATCACGTCAGCCAGAAGGATGGGAGAGCTCCAGGCGCTTTCCCGCCAGTCTCCTTACCCTGGTCTTCCACAGGGACAAGGTTGTCCCTGCGCCCACCAGAAATTCCTTCCGAAGGTGGTGTCGGGTTTCACCTTAACCAGGTGTTGACTCTGCGGTGTTCTACCCCAATCACACCTCGGAGGCCGAATATAGGCTCCTACTCTGGACCCTAGAGGCACTCGCTTATGAGGCGCCACGGCTGAGGTCGGGGAGGGAGTTCGCCAGCTGTTTGTCACCTCGCTGAAGCGCATCTGGCAGACCTGCAATAAGCGGACGATAAGCAGGTGGGTAACCTCCTGCATAGATCTCTGCTATAAGTTAAGCGGGCATGGAGCCTCCCAGAGGGATAAGAGCTCATTCTACCCGCCATACTGCTGCTACGGTGGCTGCTTCCAGGGGCGTCCCTATCCAGGAAATCTGCAGGGCTGCTACCTGGAAGTCAGCAAACACCTTTATTACCCATTACCATACACGACCTTGAGTCACGCCGGGATGCTGGTTTTGGGGCCTCGGTTCTCCAGTCTCTCTTTCCCAAGTAAGTATTGGGGTGTCGTCTTGCCTCCCTCCTCCCGGAGAACTGCTAGGGTCTGCCAATGAGTGTGGATGAACAACATATCCATGTCCCTAGAAATACAGGTTACTCACCTGTAACAGGAGTTCTAGGAATGGTATATTTGTTCATCCCACACTCCATTTCTCCGGCAGGCGCACAACCTGAGCTTCCAGCGGGCAGATCTCTGGCGTCATGGGGCGAGCCGAGAGAGTTATACCACCGGGTGGGTGGGAGGAGCAACTTGAAGACCTTCCACGGCAAGATTTAAAAGCAGGATACTGCCAATGAGTGTGGATGAACAACATATACCATTCCTAGAACTCCTGTTACAGGTGAGTAACCTGTATTTATGTGGCTGCATTTAAATAAAGTTCTTTTAAAGAGCCCTTGGTGATGCTGCTCTTCTTCTCTCCAATATTCATTTCTTTCCTCTCCACTCTTCTGTAACCATGCTGACAAGCTAAAAACTAAGCTGCCCCAGCACAAACTACAACTCCCATGAAACTGTGGGACAGCTATAAGCCTACTGAAACACCTCCTAAATGGTGGCTCCCTCAACTGGTCAAGAACAGCAGTGCAGGGACTACTTTACAAAGAAAATGAAGTTTTATTCCTTTTTAACATTTATTTATAAGTGTTTTTATTTTATTTTTAAATTATTAAAAATGTTACTGATGGCTCGTTTTCTAAGCACAATAATACCCTCCAGGGTGGGCGGTATTGAGCAATACGGACCTTCCAGAGGCTATCAGGCCCTCCGCCAGCGGCGTTAGCCTCATTACAACCGCCATCGGTATTGCCCAATACCGCCCACTCCTGTCGGGTATTATTGCTTGCTGAGATTTTTATATGGGAACATTGACCTTTCCACCTCTTGGCTACCCAGGGTTGCACTGTAAATTTATTTGAAAACTGGTAACCAGGAAAGGCACACAGTGAGTCAAAGCTAGTTTTCACATGCAAATCGGGGGGGGGACAAAGTAAGAAATAAGTCGTGCTACAGTTATTCACAATTAAAATGCATTATGCAAACAGCTGAATAGCCAAAGAGCAGCTTAAAGAGCCACTGACGCCTCGAGAAGAACTTTGAAAGACGTATTTGGTCACAATGCAGCTTATATTTCTCATTAGGCTTGTGTTTTTTCTCTCGATTATTTATTACTGAGGTCATCTGCATGAAAACAGGATAGTGGTTCCTTGAGGATTCATCAGCTCCTGTTGCTTCTTTCCAGCCTGATGTCATAATATCTTGCTTGTGACATCACAGTTTTCCCATGGCAACAGACTATGATGTCACAACAGAGCATTATAATTTCAAGTAGGGAATAAGCCGCAGAGGCAGATGAACTCTGGGATATAAAGAGCTTGTTTTGTAGACATTTTTCAGTAATAATACAAAGGAGAAATCTACAGAAGATATATGAAATACTAGCAGAATTGAATCAAAATATTATGTTTTCCAAAGTTTCCCAAAGTGTCAGCTGCTCTTTAAAGCTGCAATAAAACTAGGCCAAACATTTGACCTACCTTTTCTCAGTTTTATTTGGTGGCACAATTTCCTAGTTCCACCAAAATGAGTATTATTTTAATGTTTGAATTAAGTCCGCCATATTTAGTTCAGAAATAGCATTGTAGACCTAGCAAGGGTGAAGACTGAGAAAAAACAAAACAATAAAAACCTCATGTTACGCAGCATAGAAGGTACCTAAAGAAGTAGAGACTGACAGGTATGCTAATATTTAATTGACTGTAGTTGACACTAGCATTTTTGAAACACATGAAATCTTCTCAGAATGAATCTTCACCATTGATTTACACTAAGGGTCTGTGACAGGCGGTAGGACCCAGGAGCCAGAACTTTTCAGGAGGCTGGCGCGAGGCAAACTGTGTGTAGCAGTGCACTGCGGCACCAGGCTTACCTCGGCACCAGCCCTCAACCGCCACATTTTTTTTATTCCTGCCTTCGAGTGCACTTCAGTAACGATGTCGCTCACCCACTGGGAGTCAGAACTTTACGTCTCTATACGACAGCCGCATTCAGTTCTTCTCAGTTTTAGTTTTTAAACCTAGAGTTCATTTTTGTGTCAGTTTAGTGATTTTATGTAGATCTTTCTGTCAGTTTTCTCTCTGTTCTACCAAGTCTACATTCAGCGGCTGTGCAGGATGACTATAGGGAGCCTTTCGGGCAGGGCTGTGTCTGGTCTACTTTCCCATTGGGCAGGGGTTCTGACCATGTGCGGTCCTGTGCTCAGGTGGAAAGAAATTCCTCCAAAGCATAAAAGGGCAGACCTGTTCCCGATTGTGGTTGGGTTCTTGGTGCCGCTCGGCCTCAAGTTCTTCCTCTTGCCTTTGGAAGGGGAAGAAACTGTATCACTCGAGGTCTTCCTCTGGGAGGTCTACCACAAGATCCTCGGTCTCCTGGAGCTGTGGTCCTCATCGACGCCATCTGCATCACCAGGGGCTGCTGGTACAGGCCTGAAGTTCCCCCTCTGTCCTTAAGTGTGGACCCCGGTCGGCAGTTCCACCCTGGGCCGCTCTTCCAAGCAGTGGGTGCGCGTCAGGCTCGGGTGTCTCCTTGCAGATCCCATCCCTAGCCCTTTGGGGTTGGTGGCACTAGGCCCATGAGCATGGCCCACAAGCCAGGTAGAGCATTTGGCTCCGGCAACAGTCTTCTGCCCTTGTCAGTGACCATGCTGCTGACTGCTGTCCTACTGGTCGCGCCCCTATCTTGTTCCACTTGGTGGGATCAGCCGTGTACCATTCACTCCAGTACTGGCTGGGTTGTGGGTGCTGGGTCTGGGCCTTTCAGTGCCTGACCTGGTACTGCTTCTAGTGCTGGTCCTGGTGCCAGGTCAAAATCATGTCAGTGTCATGTCAACACCATGCCGGCACCAGGTCACTGGGATCTCCTGGTGCCGGATTCAGCCCTCGGGGCCTGGCCTGACACTGGTTCCACTGCTGTTTCCGGTGCTGTCATTGCATGTCAATGCTTGGTCAGCGCTGGGATTCCTGACTAGGTTGATGCCAGGTTGGCGCCAGGTCTTCCCAGCGCAGAGATCTCCTGGTACTGGACCAGTTCCTTTTCTGGCACCGCCTTTGGCATTGCTGGTCCCAGCACCATGTCGACCCCAGAATTCCTGGCATCACGTTCAGTCCATTCATGGTGCTGCCTTAAAGTGTTGGCCCGGTGCCGTGTCTGACATTGTGTGAGCATCATGTGTCTGGTGTCATGCCCGGCGCCATGTCGGCACTGTGTCCTGTGCCATATCTGGCGCTGTGGCTTTATCTGGTGCCCTGTCTGGCACCCAGTCGACGTTAGAATTCTGTGCTTAGAATCCCCTCCCTACACCCCTCCTGGGGGGGATATAGAGGAGGATGAGTCTGTTCCCTACCTCATCTTTTCTAAGGGCGGCAATGATGACTTCTGAGCCTGGACTCTTCAGACCCAGGCCTGACTGATGTGTCTCAGGACATGCTTCTTGCAGTTTGCTAAGGGCATCTTTCCCTTTATTTCTTGTTTTCTTTGGAGCTCGCTTAGTCCCTGGTACAGATTTAAACACACAAACACAAACACACACACACAAAGATTCTGCTGACTGCCATATACGGAATTTAGTCCAAGCAGTCACCAGTTCTAGTTATTTCTTCCAGCATTGGTTAGCTCCCTAGATAGGCAGCCTTCAAGGTCCTGCTCCTGGCACTCTCCTCTGCAACCCAAGTCTTTGCAAAATGCCTTGCACTTCTGCGGCGCACCTGAGAAAATTAGGACTCAAGTTTACCCTTACCTGGACAGTTGACTGATAACCAGTTCATCCAGCCACAAAGCAGAACAAGCAGTGGCCATAGCCTCTCAGTTCCTTCCTCCACTGGAGCTCTGCTGAATCTGGAACTCTCAGCACCAACCCTCACTGCAGCTGCTGTTCTTGGAGCCTTTATGCATTTGATCAAGGCTCCACCTTCTTCTGAAAGCAGAATGCAGGTGATCCTGAAGATAGTATGCTACATTGTGGAGGCGCAAATCTGTAACGCCCACTCCATGCAGTGCAGGCTGGGTCTGATAGCGGGTAACCAAGCCTCTGGTTCGATCACTTGCGTAGTAGTTAGTGGAGGACAGTCTTCTCCTCCAGGGTTTTCCTTCTCCAAACAGGAGCCTCTAATGACTCTCACTACAGATGCCTCCCTGTTGGGTAGCCCTGTCAAGGTTCCAAACACAAGGTGCTTGGAACTTGTCAGAGACCTGTCTTCACATCAGTGTGTGTTGGGGATGCAATCTGTTTTGTTTGGCCCATGAGCCCTAGTGGATCTCATCAGCTACAAAACAATCCTCTTCATTGACGACAGTGATGTATAACCTCAACAAACAACAAAGAGCACACTCCTACCTTATCTACAGAGAAGCTATGAGAGCATGGAAAAGCGGGGCCTGGAGCAGAGGATCCTACTGCAGGACATTTGTCTTCCAGGAGTCTAGAACACACTGGCAGGTGACGTCAGCCGAACAGAGGGCCATCGTCGTGAATGACTTGGTGAGATCGTTGTTCATTGAGTTGGGGCACCCCATACGTGGACTCTTTTGCATTCTCACTCAATGCTGAGCTGCCTCAAGTCTGCTTCAGAAAGCTAAGACATGACTTTTTCTGTAAGGATGCATTTAAACTGCTGTGGCAAAGTGTTCTCTGTGCATTCTCTCCAATCCCCACAGTGCTGAGGGTATTGTTCAAGCTGGAGGCGCATGGGGCAAGACCACTCTGATCATACCTTGTTGGCCTCAACAGATATAGTTTCCTCTGTTAAGCAGGCTATCAGTTAGTAAACTGAGGATCTTTCCACTCAGGTTGGACATATTGACTCTGGTCTCTTAGTCCATCCAAACTGCTCCTCCTTCACCTTCAGGGCTAGCTTCTGAAGCAATGGAAGTGAATATAGGAACAAGGTACCTCAGAAGGTCTCTGAAATACTTTTTGCTGCTCATAACCTTCCACTAGGAAGACCTACACCACGAAATGGAAAAGCTTTTCCATCTGGTGTTCCAGAACCCACATGGACCCCTTTCGGTGCCCACCTGACTAGGTTCTGGAGTACTTGCTGGACTTTTTGATGCTAATTTGCAGTATTCCATAGTCAGGGTCCACTTGTATGTTTTATATTTGCAGACCATGAGCCCACTGGTATCCTGTACCTGGCTCAGCTGCCTCTTTTGAAAGGGAAACATCCATGTACAATCAGGCTTCACCTCGGTGTGAAGCAGGGGCCTGTTCAGCATTTTCATAAACAGCAGCAATTTTTTACTTACTGTGCCATCTGTTATTTAAAATGTATCTGGTTGATCCTGCCCCCTCCCTACTGGCATTTAAAACTTGGAGTGCTTATGTCGTGGCCTCAAGCACCCGTGGCTGTCCCCAGAATGACGTGTGCGGGGAGCAGCCGGGGCATGTCCATAAGATTACTGTACTGCCAGAGCTTTTAATAGCTATGGTTTGGAGCCTATGTGTCTCGGTGCCATACCGAGACCAGGTATAGACTGGCAGCCTTCAGCGCTGGATCCAGTCCTACCCGTGGTGCATCCTCCGGCACCAGCTCCTGCTCTGCCTGTGCTGGTGTCACCAATGTTGCCTACTATCACTAGGCCTGGGTTGAGGAAGCTTCGGTTCACCCTCTTCCAGACTCTCTTCGAAAAGAGGACCTGGAGGGGGACGTGTCTAACCCGGAACACATAATTTCTGAGGGCGGCGACAATGATTCTTTTTATAGCTGGGACACTTCAAATCCAGGCCCTTCTCCTGCTCCCAAGGAAGACATTTCTTTTCAGGCTCTTCTCTGCAACATGTCATGTATGCTACACTTGCTTTTGAGCCTTCTGCCATTGACGCAGGTAAACATCTCCATCTGGAGTTGCTCAGCATTTCCACCTTGCCAGTCAATCTCATACCTCCTATTCCCCCCTGCATTTTGAGGCTCTTTCAGATGCAGCATGGAATAGGCCTGTGGCTATTCCTTCTGTCTATAGGCAGATGGACCACAAGTACACTGTCTGTAAGGACAAGGCCTATCTTGCTTCTCAGCCTAGTGCTGATTTTTGGCTGAGAATGTCAGCCATTATTCCTCAGGAAGTGACTGTGCACCCAATTAATAAAAAGTCCTGCAAAATAGACATTATGGGGAAATGGACATTCACTGTTGCTACCCTTAGCATGAGGATAACCAGCTACCAAAGGGTATTTTTTTTTTTAAAGTATGAGTGTGCCCTTTGGACCTTTTTTAATTCTTTAGCAGAATCCCTGCCTGAATCAGAGATTGAACAGAAGATTCTTCAGACTGTTCCTCATGGTATTGAGTCTAACAGTCATCAGCTCAAGGTGGCTATGGACACCTTTGACACTGCCTCACGTTCAGCTGCTGCAGGAATTTGTATTAGAAGATCTTCCTGGCTTCGGACATCTGACTTCTCTGATGACATCCAACAGGTTATGAAAGTTCCTCTGATGGTTATACCCTGTTTGAACAACAGGTAGAACAGTCTCTTGAGGCTTCCCAGAAAACTGGAGCGGACATCAAGACTTTCAGGCCTGCCCTCCTATCCCTAAAGGGGGAAGGGGCAAGGCCTCTACCGTAATAAGCAGTCCTTTTGAGGCAAAGGCAAGGGAGCTGAAATGAAGTCTCAGCCTCCCCAACCACAGAAGAAAGTGCAGCCGAAGACACAGGCGCCAAAAGTGCCTAGTGCCACTCTCTGAAGTCCTGTCCCCTGTCCTGCCTTAGTTGCTTGAAGCAGACCTCTCCTTTCCTGTAGAGGGACGCCTGACTCAGTTTTACCATCAGTGGGGAATCCATCACTACAGACAGGTGGGTGGTCAGGATTATCTGAGAGGAATATTCCTGGAATTTTACAGAAATCCTTCCAGATTGTTCACCCAGAAAGCAACCCCTTATTTCAGCCCACTTATCAGAACTTCCAGCGAAGGAGATTTTGGGCCTTCTCAATAATAGGGCAGTAGAAGTAGTGGCGAGAGGCGAGTGCAACACAGGTTTCTACTCCCATTAACTTCCTCATTCGAAGAAGTCTCATTCTCGATCTCAGAAAATTGAACAAGTTCACGGAATGAGAAAAGTTCAGAATGATCTTTGTAGGAACCTTGCTATAACTCCTGAAGCACGTAGTATTTGTTAGCCTCACTGGATATGCAAGATGCTTAACAGCACATCTAGTCTACCCAGCCATCACAGATTCATCACTTAGTGGTACTGAGTCCAGCATTATCAGTTTTGAGTCCTGCTCTTTGGGCTGACCTCGATGCCTCGAGTCTTTGCATAGTGCTTTGCCATCCTTGTGGCTCATTTAAGAAAACTCAGGCTGTAAGTCTTCCCTTACTTAGACAACTGGCTTCTACCCATCTGTCCCAACAGGAGGCAGAAACAGGCAGTGACCACAGCATCTTAGTTCCTTACGTCCATGGGAGTCCTGTTGCATCTCAGGAAGTCACAGACTCATCCCTCAGCAGCTCCTCCTCATAGGGACCCTTCTGGACACCACCAGAGCCAGGGCTCTCCTTCCAGAGGACAGATGGAAGGCAGTCCTTCAGATGACACATTACATTATAGAACACAAGTTGATTCAGGCTCACTCCATGCAGAACATGCTAGGCCTGATGGCCCCTCCATGTTCGCGGTGCCTCTGGCATGACTGCACATGAGGACAACCCAGTGGATGCCCAGCACACAGTGGTCACCAGCATCGTACCATCAGTCTTACCCCATCAAGGTGACAAAGCCTGTGCTTCCACTTTCTTGCCACGATGGACACAGGAGGACAACCTCCTCCAAGGTCTCCCCTTCTCTCAGCCAGAACCTCAGAGAAAACACTCACCACCGGATGTGTGTCTGCTAGGAGGGGAACCCATTGTCAGGGGCACCACACTCAGAGTTTCGAACCCTATAGAGTCCCATCTCCACATAAGCGTGTTGGAAATGAGAGAAGGCCTCTGTGCCCGTGAGCTCTTGTGGACCTAGTCCGACAAGGTGATGCTCCTTCAGACAAACAACAAGTCTGCCATGTACTACTTCAACAAGTAGAGGAAGCACACACTACCTCTCTGCAGGGAAGCGAAGAGAGAGTGTGGGAGTGGTGTCTGGAGCAGGATGTTCTGATCCAGGCAGTCTTCTTCCAGGAGCTCAGAATGTTCTGGCAGATGAGCTCGGTCAACAAGTTGATCCTCACAAGTGGTCACTAGCACCAGACGTCGTGCAGTCGCTCTTCTATGAGTGAGGAACCCCAGATGCGGACCTTTTTGTGTCCCCACGCAACACCAGACTGCTTTGATTCTGCTCCAGAAATCCAGGACATGACATTTTTCTGTCAGGATGCATTCAGGCTACAGTGGACAAATCTTTTTCTGTGTGCACTTCGCCAGACTCTCTGGTTCAGAGGGTACTACTGAAGCTGGAGGCGCATGGGGGAAAGATGATTCTAGGAGCATGGATATGTTGTTCATCCACACTCTCTGGCATGTCCCTTTCCCCTTTAAATCTCACCAGAAAGTCTTCAAGCTGGCTCCTCCCACCCACCCAGGTGGTAAATACCTCTGCTCCGCCCCATGATGCCAGATCTTCCTTTCCGTTGGAAGATTCAAGTTCCCTCGTGCTACCCAGCAGTTTGTAGGCCCTGGATTCTCAACTTCTGTTTTCACCCAAACAATTTCTCTAAAACTCATTAGAGTTCACGATTCCGATCCTAGCGCATCAGACATGGAGGACAAATCGTCCCCAGTTTCACCGGTGTCCCTGCAGCCAGAAAATGCTGCGCACTGATCCCCACCTCTCGTGTCTATTGCTTAGGTGTTGTGCATGACACCACCTCTTGCACCATCTGTCTGGCCTTCCATCCCAAAGTTCTGGACAACCGCAAAGCGCACCTAAAATTGGGGAGACGGGCTTCGCAGTCCACGGTGAAATCAAAGGAGGCAAGGTGGGTGGTTTCCATGGCATGGATCCGCTGGACATCTCAATCAGATGGCGGCTTTCGAGAGGAAGTTGCTCAAGCTCTCGCCAGCCAAGTTTTTCGTGCCTCTCAGCCTTGACTCTACTTTTACTGGGTCCTTTGGGAGTTGTGCCAGTCTTTCCCACCAGGGGTGAAGCGCCCCAGGCTCACACTCCTCCCGCCCTCGGAAGAGGGACAAGGACCCCAAGTCTCCTTTCTCCAGAGGAGGCGTTCCTGAGACAAGAGGTCAGACTCACAGGAACTTGTGGTCTCGACCTCGGTTGAGATCGCTTCCTGGGCCACCGGCTTTTGGACCTTCTGTCAGGCCAAGCCACCGAGACAGAGGAAACAGCTGAACTGGCTGAGATCTCTCTTGACCCAATTGAGCCTTTGTCGCCAACTCCGAGTCGGCGACTCCTTAGAAAGGACACCTGACCTTTCCTTCCCGACGAGGAGACCCGCCCTCAGGTGTCCCGATCGTGGGAAAGGTGCGAATCTCTGTTCTCTGACTCCAGCATCTCCCGATCGAACAAGCCGACCCTGTCGGTCTCGATCGAGACCAGGACACGCCTGATTGAAAAACCGAAGAAGGGTCACAAGCACTCAAGAAAGAGGCGTCGCCATCGATCCTCATCCTCCTCAGATTAGGAGAGACTTGACGGAAGCTCCGTCGATGTTATGAAAATCTCATGTGGCAATAGCTGATTCTGACAGGTCAAAGCTGGCTCCGCCCGGCAGCATATGCTTTTACTTGGCGCCCGCCTGTCAGGGACGGCGCAACCCTCCGGAACCGAAGGCCCTGTCCCCCACCCAGGGGCCAGCGAGTTCCAGCTTGGCCTATTTCGTCTCCCCACCCGATATTGGTGGAACCACCACCTAAGTAGCCTCAGGGAGGGGCTCCCTCAAAAGAGAACCGGACAGACACCAGACTACCCAGTCATCTGTCCATCACTGTTGTCCCCGATCACCCTCAGCATATCGAGGGAGACATAGGTGGGAGACCATTATATCCCCGACTCCTCGGATTCGGATGCCACTGGTTTGCACTCGCATCCAGGGGATGAGTCATCATCAGTGGCAGGCTTGGAGGAAGGTCCTTCCTCTTTTCAGGGCATCCTCCGCCTGATTTCCGAATCAACTGGAATGCCTTTGGAGCCTATTCAGAAGAAGGCGGAATACCCCCTCATGGATATCCTCAAGAGGGGGGATACCCCGACGGAGGCCTTTCCAGTGGTCGCAGCCATTGTTGGCCTGGCTCTTGAGCTATGGCAGCGCCCTGCCTCCTGTCCAGCTCCATCTGCCCACATGGCCCGCAAGTATCACGGTACCCATGGGGTCCCATGGGGTTCACAGAGCATCCCTTGGCTAAAAGCCTTGTGACTGCTTCTGTGCTTAGACACACTGGTAGCTCAGCCGACAGTGACCGCCCTCCGGTCAAGGAGTCCAAGAATATGGACCATTCTGCCCGGAAGGTTTATGTGGCCTCATCCTTTAGGCCTTCATCAGGCCAGCTCGGCTGTGATCATGGCACACTTCTCTCATGCCCTCCTTGGGTCATTAGATGAAGTCCTCCCTCATCTCCCAGCGGACATGCAGACCACGGTGAAGTAAGTCGTGGCCTGGGCGTGCTATTGCGAAAAAGCAGCTCCAGATGGCTCTAGACATTGGAGATTCCTGCCTGCTCCTTAGCAGCCGCGGTAGCCACTCGCTGGAGGGTCTGGCTGAGGTTATCCTCCTTTCCAGCGGATACTCGGCACAAGTTAGCTGACATGCCCTTCCTAGGCACTGACCTCTTCGGCCTGTGAGTAGCTGGTCACCTCCAGCGCATAGAGCAGTCCAGTGCCACCTTAGATGCTACCTTTGCGAAGGGTCCTTCGGGCAAGAACCAGCAGAAGTGTAAGAAGAAGCCTTTTTGGCACTCTTCCCCTGCGGTTAGGCAGCCGTCCTTTCAAGGAGGCCAGCAGCAGCAGCAGGCTCAAGCTTGGCACCCCAGGCCTAAGCAGGGTCCCCAACAGCCCTGTAAAGGAGGACAAGGTGCTGGTCCAGGAGCCTCCTCCTCCTCCTCTAAGCCTGCTCAGTGATGGGTCGGGGGTTGCCACCCCTACACCCGTAACACCAGCTCTGGGTGCTCCCACGGGGGGCCGGCTCCATCACTTTCTTTCCGCCTGGTCCGGTATCACTTCGGAAAGGTGGGTTCTGGAAGTGGTTGGCCAGGGACTGCCTCTGGAATTCGAGCAGTACCCTCCCAGCTGAGCCGACGCCCCTTGGGAGGAAAGGGTCTCAGCCTGCACTCAGTCGGCCCTTCGGGACGTCATTGCTCAGCTCCTTCGCAAGGAGGCAGTAGCTCCAGTGCCAAATCCTCCTGCAGACCCAGGCTTCGTGTCTAGGTACTTCCTGGTGCCCAAGTGGACGGGGGGTTGGCGCCGCATCCTAGATCTCCACGACCTGAATCAATATCTCAGGTCTCGCACCTTCCGGATGGTAACTCTGAACCAGATCATACCATCTCTGGAGCGAAATATGTGGTTCTGTTCACTGGATCTGCAGGATGCATTCTTTCACGTCCCAATCCGTCCGTCTCACCAGCGGTTTCTCCGCTTCAGGGTCGGGGGACCCTGTATGAGTTCCGAGCCATGCCGTTGGCCTGTCGCCGACCGCACGGTCTTCACCAAGTGCATTGCAGTGGTGGCAGCCATCTTCAGCGTCAGGAGTTCAGATGTACCCCTATCTCGACGACTGGCTCTTGGCAGTTCCTCCCTTCAGAAGGTGGAGAGGTCAGGGATCTGGCCCTCCGGACCTGCTCCCAACTCGGCCTCCTTAACCAGCGAGGCCAAGTCGAGACTCGTGCCCTCTCAGGTGATTGGCTTCATCGGGCAGAGCTCGACTACGTCAAGCCAGAGCTCGGCTCCCGGCAGACAGGGCGGAGGTTCTTTCCTCCTTTGCCCAATCATTTCTGGTTGGGCTCTTGCACCCTGCCTGGGACTTTCTGCGCCTTCTGGGTTACATGGTGGCGTGCACCTCGATGGTCCATTGGGCCAGGTAGCTGTCACGCCCCCTTCAGTGGGATCTGGCCACCCAGTGGACTCAGCGCCCGTGATCACTTGACCAGCTGATCACTGTAACCCAGAAGATGTGGGATGCTCTCCAATGATGGACCGCCCCAGAGCGGTTTGCAGGAAGGGATCCCGTTTGTCCAACCAGAGCCGATGGTCGTCCTGATGACAGATGCCTCTCTCATGGGCTGGGGAGCCCACATGGGGGACAACAGGGCCCATGGATTCTGGACCTCCGAGGAGTCTCGATGCCACATCAACCTGTTGGAGTTCAGAGCAGTCAGACTGGCACTGTCAGCTTTCGCTCCTCAGCTCCGGGGTCAAGTGGTTCAAGTCTAGACAGACAATACCACAACCGTGTACTGCCTCAACAAACAGGGCGGCACGCACTCCCGTCTGCTATGCAAGGAGGCGCTCTGGATCTGGACCCTCATCAGCCGGTTGGAGGCAGATCTCTTAGCCATCCATGTGGCAGGAGTCTCAAACCAACTGGCGGATGCTCTCAGCCGCAGGCCAGACATCCCACGAGTGGTCTCTCCATCCAGAGGTAGCTAACAATCTGTTCTCCCGTTGGGGCAAGCCGTTGGTGGACCTGTTTGCCTCCAGGGAGAACACCAAGCTGAGTCTGTACCATGCCGGCCCCCCTCAGCAGGGCTCGCTGCAGGGGGATGCCTTCTCAAGGCCATGGACCCCAGGCCTCCTCTACGCCTTCCCTCCATTTCCCTTGATCCACAAGGCGTTACTCAAGGTGAGGAGGGACAAGGCGAAGGTGATCCTGGTAGCCCCAGATTGGCCCCGCCAGTTCTGGTATCCACATCTCCTCAGCCTCAGCTGCAGGGCCCGGGCGGCTTTGTACACGCCCAGACCTGATATCATTGAACCAGGGGAAGGTTTTTCATCCGGACCTTCAGGTACCAGGCTGTGAGGTGCAGGGATTGAACGGTTAGAGTTCCAGGCTCTGGGTCTTTCCGAGGATGTCTACACAGTTGTGGAGGCATCTCGTAAGGAATCGACCAGGAAGTGTTATGCCTTCAAATGGAAAAGGTTTTCCATTTGGTGCCAGGTAAGAGTCTTGACGCCTTATTCTGCTCTGTGGCTAACATTCTAGACTACCTTTGGTCTCTCTCTCCAGAGGGGTCTACGGTCATCGACCCTTAGGGTGTACCTGGCAGCCATTGCTGCTTACGGTAGCGGGCGGTCAGCCAGCATTGGCTCAGGAGAGCAGTGGTCGAGGCGCTTCTTTAAGGCCTGGATCACATATCCCCACTGCTGCGTGAACCTCCACCTCCATGGGATCTCTTGCTGGTTTTGGCAAAGCTCATGGGCAAGCCATTCGAACCCATGCGCAAGTGTGAGTTGTATCATTTGTCCTGGAAGACAGCCTTCCTGGTGGCTATCAAGTCAACCAGAAGGACAGGGGAACTCCAGGCGCTTTCAGTGGACCCTCCTTATCTGTCTTCCAAAGGGACAAAGTTGTCCTGCGCCCCCACCCGAAATTCCTTCCGAAGGTGGTTTCAGAGTTTCACCTTAACCAGGTGTTTACTCTACCGGTATACTACCCTAACTACAGCTCAGACATCGAGTACAGGCTCCATACTCTGGACCTGAGACGTGCTCTCTCCTATTATAAGGAAAGGATGGCGGAAATTCGGGGAGAGGTTAAGCCAGCTGTTTGTCATCTATGCTGAAGCCGCTTCTGGCAGACCTGCAGCCAAATGGACCATGTGAGATGGATTACACCATGCATAGGTCTGTGCTATGAGTTGGCGGGCAAGGGCCTCCCAGAGGGATAAGAGCTCATTCTACCAGCCATACTGCTGCATCAGTGGCTGCTTCCAGGGACATCCCTATCCAGAAGATCTGTTGGACTGTTACCTGGAAGTCAGCAAACACTTCATTACCCACTACCACATTGACCTTGAGTCATGCCGGGATGCTGGTTTGGGGCCTCGGTTCTCCAATCTCTGTTTCCTAGATAGGGGTCTGCCAGAGAGTGTGTGGATGAACAACATATCCACGCTCCTAGAAGAACAGGTTACTCGCCTGTTACAGTAGTTCTAGGAGTGGTATATGTTGTTCATCCACACGCACCCACCTGACCTCCCTGGTTTTAGGCGCACCGCCTTGCTTCCAGTGGGCTAAGATCTGGCGTCATGGGGCGGGGCCGAGGTATGTACCACCCAGGTGGGTGGGAGAAGCCAGCTTGAGGACTTTCCGGCTAGATTAAAAGGGGAAAGGGACATGCCAGAGAGTGTGGATGAACAACATATGCCACTCCTAGAACTACTGTTACAGGTGAGTAACCGGTTCTTCTGGTCTCCCCATATTGACCCTGACAAATGTTTTCCTCTGCTCAGTAGACAGTCAGTACTCCTGAGTGCCGTTACTCTCAGGATGGACCTTCTGACTCGGGGGACTTTGGTCCATCCCAGTCTGCACTCTGTTCACCTCCAGGCCTGGCTCCTGAAGAGATAGAGGTGAACAAGTATAAGGTATCTCAGAGGGTCCCTGAGATTATTTTGGCTGCTTGTAAACCTTCCACCAGGAAAACCTACACAGCTAAGTGAAAACTTTTTTCAGTGTGGAGCTCCAGAACTCAAGTGGGCCCATTCTGGTGTCCATCATATAAAGTTTTGGAGTATTTGTTGAACCTCTCTGATGCAGGCCTGAAGTACTCTACAATTAAGGTCCACTTGTGCACTATTTCAGTGTACCACAAGCCCGTGGAGAACGTCTTTGTAGCCCAGCTGCCTCTTTTCAAGAGGTTCTTGAGGGGCATTTTGCGCACAAGGTCCGCAGTCAGGAAGCCTGTAGTTGCCTAGGATATAACCTTGTGTTGGATATTCTCACTCATAAGCCCTTTGAGGCTATGGCTACGTATTAACTAAAGTTCCTAACCTGTAAAATGGATTTTCTAGTGGCCATCACCTGTGCCTGTAGAGTTTGAGGTTTATGCTTTGGTCACAGATTCCCCGTATATGGTTTTCCATAGACAGTGGTCCTCCACATACACCCCAAGTTTTCACCCAAGGGAGTGTCGGAGTTTCACTTAAATCACCTCTTGTGCTGCCTACATATTTTACTGACTTACAGAATGAAGTGTAGTGCATTCTTTGGATGTTAGAAGAGCCCTAACATTCTTCCTAGACAGAACTAAGAACTTCCAGCAGTCTAAACAGCTCTTTTTCTCCTTTGCTTCTAATCAAGTGGGACAACCTCTTACAAACCAATGCATTTCTGCATGGATTGTCAGCTGCCTTCATCGAAATTGGAAGGCCAGGTATGTGCCCACTCCACTAGAGCAGTTGCTACATCCCTGGCAGAGATTTGCTCTGTGCCCGTCATTGATATTTTACAGAGCTGCCACGTGGAGCACAGTGTACACCTTTGTCAAGCACTGCGCCTCGAATGTCCATGCCAGGCAGCATGCTTCCTTTAGCAGTGCCATCCTTAATGGACTTCTATACTGAGTGAGCTTCGGCTCCTACCTCCCTGACCTGGGAGACTTTTATCTCAGCTTGATACTTTAACCCACTGGTAAATCAGTGGTGAAGATTGATTCCTGGACATTATAAAAATTACATACTCTCGATCTAGGAATATATTCACCACTGATTCACTCACTCACCCACCATTCCCCAGGCTCATTCTGCCTGTTTATTGGTCTTCGCCCCTTGTTCTTGGTTTAGGCTGAGAAGACACTGCGTTTCTTGTTTGTTGACCCTTCTTACAGGGGTCATCAGGGCTATCTTATGCCCTTAGGTTAGTTTATAGGTTAATTAGGTAATGCTGCACCTCGGTCAAAAAGGTACTGAGGCAGTTGAGGGCTAGTACCGAGGTAAGCCTGTGCATAAACATCCCCTCATGGTGCATATATGTGCACAACATAGCGCCAGCCCTTCTGAAAAGTTCTGGCTCCGCATGGTCCAGGTGCCTCCTGTTCACAACCCATTGGCATGAATCAGTGATGAAGATATTCCTGTGAGTAAGTAATTTATATTTATGGTAAGTACGTAACTGTTCTGTACTGAGGCGGTTGAGGGGCTGGTGTCAAGGTAAGTTTTTTGTGCCTCACGTGTGTGCAGTTTGCCTTGGCGCCAGCCCTCCTGAAAAATTTTCGCTCCTGCGGGGTCCTGGTGCCTCTGACAAAGACCCACTAGTGTGAGTTAATGACGACAATATTTCTAGAAGATTAACAATTTACAGTGAGTATGTAATTTTCATTTCCATAGCTCTGCCGATGGAGACTGTTGAATCAGTACTTCAGTGAGAGTAGCATGGAACAGTTCTGCAGATGGAGACTGTTGCATCAGTACTATAGTGAGAGTATGATAGAACAGGAAATGGTACAGTTCTGCAGATGGAGACTGTTGCATCAATACTTCAGTGAGAGTAGACAGGAAGTACCAAAGCTCCGCAGATGTGGACTAGTTCAGTCAGTACTACAGTGAGAGCAGGTGGGAGCAGGAAATGCCAAAACTGTGCATATGGGGACTGTTGAATCGGTACTGCAGAGAATAAGAGAACAGGAAATGCCAGAGAAAGCTCTGCAGATGGAGACTAGTTGAATCAGTACTACAGTGGGAGTAGGGGAACATGAGGTGCCAAGCTCGGCAGATCGGGATTGTTGAATCGGTACTACAGTGAGAGTAGGCGGGAGCAGAAAATGCTACAGCTCTGTAGATGGGGACTGTTGAATCAGTTGCACAGTGAGAGTAGGAGGGAACAGGAAATGCCAAGGATCTGCCGATATGAACTGTTCAAACATTTCAGTGAGTAGGAGGGAACAGGATGTGTCAAATCTCTGCAGACAGGCCTGTTCATTCATTACAGTGAGCGTAATAGGGAACATTACAGTGACCGTAATAGGGAACAGTGAGTGCCAAGTCTGTGCCACAGGACCACAGTGCAGCTCTTCCACAGAGTACAGCCTGCTAATGACTCCTTTTGTTTTGTTTTTCAGGTGTGGATTTTGGCTATGCAGGACACAATCCTCTCTTCAAAAATGTGGATTTTGGTATCGACATGGAAACAAGAAGTAAGGAATAGCTCACCCTATCCATTGCATTGTTCAGTATCCACATTCTGGCAGTTCTGCTTGAACAGTCTGATTTGCCGGATGTCTTTAAGCTACGTTCCTCTCACCACCCAGGTGGTATATCCCCCGATTCCACCCTATGACATCAGATCTTTATTACTGCTGGAAGAACAGATCACTTCCTTCATGGTTCTTACTTAAAATTTCGTGCACAATAGGCAGACTTTGTTTTGAAATGTTTCGACTTTATTTCCTTGGTTTCTTCAACTCCCCTTGCAGATCATCAGTGGAGCAATGGAAGCTGCTGTGGTTCAGATTCTGGTGCCAGAAGATGTCGGTCACCAGCCCACACGACCTGTGCGTGTACTGCCTGGGCAAGCAGCATGGCATGGCCTGGTGTCGTCTTCGTCTCAGCATGCTGAGCCCCTAAAGGAGAGGAAGCTCCGTCTCTCACTGTATCATCCTTTGGAATGGGATCCAAAGAACCGCCCTAAGGGCTGCGAGAAGGCCTCAGCTGCGTTCTGATCCACTCAGCAGCTTGCAGCCCTTGAGGCAGGAGTGGTGACTGCTGCTGGGGGCACCTCCTCGATCCTGGCGCTGTTCCCAACTGGGGCCAGCGTTGGAGGGACATTCACCGGAGGCTTCCAGGACATGTTTGGGCCTTCAGACCTTTGGGGGAAGATTCCATCCCACTGTGGTCCCAAACACAAGTGCCGCTGGTGCTGGTTGTTGGACCGGCAGAGATTGAAGTCTTTCCGAGCCCTCGACTCGCCCAACTGCTCAGTGATGGTTGAGTGCCTCTGGTCGAGGAGCAGGTTGTGCATGTCGAGGACTCTTTGATACCACCATTGAGCCAGTCAACTTCAACTGCAATTTGGCAGGCCGTGGAGATTTTCCTTGAGCCTGTCGATCGCTGTCAAGATGAGGTTGAGGAATTGATCTTGCAGCCCCATAGCTCCTGGTCCTCACTCAAGAGGATGTGGATCAGTTGGTCTCCCCGTTTGATTGTTTAAAAATTTTTTTTTTTTTTTTATCATTTCTATTTCTGCCTCCTTCTTGTCACCACAGTGGTTCCCTTCCAGGGTCCCTAGGCTGGAATCTCCTGGTCCCTCCCTGGGTACCTCCCTCGGGGCCACCGTACCTACCTCGGCCTGCCCCCCTCGGGCAGGGAGGAAGGGGGGAACTCCTTCCTCCTCCCAGTCCATTAGAGTGTGCGTCAGGAGGTCCTGGTGGTCCCCGAATGGAGCCCTGTTATGGAATCTGGAGTAGCCAGGTCCCTTCTACTACCACTGCGGTGGGGTATTTCCTTTGCTCTGGTGCCTCCCACAAAAAGTCTGCTCGCTAGTGACGTGCTGCCGCTCTGACTCCCAGCTGACATCCTCCCTCCCGTCTCTGTGCAATCTCACTGCACCTCCACCTGTGGTCACCCAGGTGGCAATATTGTAGCGGGATGAGCATCCCCACCCTCCCTGGAGGAGGAGAGCTGCTTATGGGTGCTCAGTCCTCCTTCCCCGGGTCGCTGGCGTCGTGAGCGGTAACCCTACTGCTGCGCCGGCAGGCGTTCTCAGTGGGAGCAGTCTCCACTGGCGGTTGAGCCTTCCATTCCTGTGCTACTTCATGTGGGCAGGCATTTGGTACACCACAACCAGCTGGAAGGCTCCCATTGCTGTCGACAGGCCAGTTGAGGTTGAGGTAGGAGCGTTCTTGCTCTCGATTCCACTCAGCTGGGATGCATCACCATTGATGCTGCTTAACCTCCTCATCCTCTGGTGAGATGAGGCACTGTCACAAACTGCACAGTTGCTACAAGGAGCTCCTCGGGTAACAGTGGTCCATTGCGGGGCAGGGTAGGGCTCTACCCCCAAACCTTCGGTCAGCTAACAGCCGCCACTATTGCCTTTGCAACTACTGCTCCTACACTTCTAATGGAGCCACCACCACTGCAGCCAGAAGTTGACACTCTGTACAAGGAGGCCTATTCAGCATATGGCTTGCCAGACAAGTTGTCCGTGCATATCACCCTGAGGGAGGATACCCGGCTGGTCCATGGCAACAGCAGTTGAGAGCTGTTTTCGAGGCGTTCTCGGACGAGACTAACCATAAGTCCATAGCCTCCTCTAGGGTTCTCCTTCTCGACCGGAGATTGGTCAAAGTGTTCTTCACTGAGCAACGCCCAGTGTCTTTTGGGATACCTCGATGTATTTCGGAGTCTGTGTCAGTCCTGTTGTGGCCAGTACAGAAAAGGAGTAAGTACCTGTTTACTGACATTCTGGATAAGGACAAATCCCCAGGGGTTGCTTTTCCTGTGGCTGAGGCCATTTTGGGACCGGCCCTTTAGCGTTAGCAGCATCCTGTCTGGCACCCTCTACCTGTATGGTTTGTAAGTATCACGGTCCCAACAAGGTCCCTTCCGGGTTCTTGGACCACCCTCCGTGGAGGGCTGGTTATTGACTTAGTTTTCCGTAATCTAGGAAAGCGGAGGGATGGACAAGTCTCCAGACAGGTAGTACTGTAAGACAGACCGTGCTGCGAAACAAAAAAAAGGCATCGCTGCATCATCTTTGGACTTCCATCATGCTGGCTATGCCATGATGATGGCCTGCTGGTCACTCCCTGATGGGAGTGTTGGGTTCCATCCTTCTTCACCCTCCAGCTGAGCAACAGTCGGCCATGGTCATCAGAGGCCAAGGTCAATCGCTGGCTAAACATCAGCTCCAGATAGCCTTGAACATGGACGATTCATGTGCCCGTGCCATGGCAGCAGCAGTCTCCATGCATCCCAGGGCCTGGCTGCATCGGTCCACCTTCATGGCAGATAACCTAGCACAAGCTGACTGATAACCACTTTCTAGGGACATGGATATGTTGTTCATCCACACTCATTGGCAGTATCCTTGCCGCTTTAAATCTTGCCGGAAGGTCTTCAAGCTTGCTCCTCCCACCCACCCGGGTGGTATAACTCTCGGCTCCGCCCCATGACGCCAGATCTTCCTTACCGCTTGGAAGCTCAGGTTCCCTCCTTAACGCTCTGCGTTTGCGACTGGTTCCTATTTCTCCGTTTGCGGATTTAAAAATAATATTTTGCAAAAGACTTCAGTCTTGATCCCTCATGACTGCGATGGACAAATCGACTCCAGTTTGGAGATGCCCATGCGGTCAGAAGATGTCTCGGACGGATCCACACTCCACGTGTGTCTACTAGCTTAGGCCTTGAGCACGACCGCAGGGCTTGCGACCTGTGCTCATCTTTCTCGACCTCGTCCTCGAGACCGTGCTGCCGATTGCATCTGGGCCGTCAGCGTTCCCTCGGTGAAGTCAAGGAGGCCCGGTTGGCGGTGTCTGCGGCGGGCTCGGCCGGATCAGCTCGGCGGATGATGCGCCCTCGAAGAGGCGGCGTGAACCGTATCTTCCTCGACGTGGCATTTTATCCCGCTCTCTGGGTTCTTCCTACGGCTTCCTTTAGAGAGCTTTGTCTGTCCCTCTCCACTAAAGGAGAAGGGCCTGCGTCTGCTGGACCTTATTCTCGGTCAAAAGAGGGACAGAAGTGCAGTCCCTCCGTCGGCGGCTCTTGGGAAGGGAAGGTCCCCTCTCCCGGGCCGTCGACCGTGCGGCTTGATGCGTGCCCTGCGGCTTAGGCCACTGGCCTCACGGTGTCCCGATCAGGTCAGTTGTTCGACTCCCACTGATAGTCGAGATTTTCTCGACCCATTGGGCGGAGCTGTCGCCTTTACAGCAGCCGAGATTCCCCTCTCCAGTTTCCCGGGAGAGTTGAGGATCCCGTGGGCTCGCCTGTGCCTCGGTTCCGGGCCCTCGGATGGACCTTCCGAGCGAAGGTGCGGTTCCGGCCGACACCTCCCGCACCGACCCGGAAATTCCGGGACTCTCGGTCTCCGGACCTCTCCAGCAGTCCAGCCGTTCCCACCGTCATAAGGCGGTCTCGGTCGCCTTGATGGATAAGCGTCGTCGCTCGTCCTCGTCCTCCTCCTCGGATGAGGGAAGCGGCGTAAATCGTCGGCGGTGTGAGGACCTTATGTTGCAACAGCTCCTCCTGGCGGAATAGCCGACTCGGCGCGACCATTAAGTAACTGTCACCGGGCGGCGACACAACCCCTGGAAGCTTATCCGAGGCCTATACCCAGGCGGTTGTTCGGCCAAAACCAGCTGCTCCACCGATCCGGTGGAACCTCCGCCTCCACAGCCGCAATTGGGGCTCCGACCAAGGATTCTCGGCGGCTAGGGTCTACCCATCGGCTGTCAGTTACCCTCACTCCCGACCGACCTCGGCAGGTGAAGGGTGGCTCAGGCCAGAGCAGCTCTTGAGGACTCTTCGAGTCGAAGATGATTCCTCCTTCTTCTCCAGCGACTGGACTTGGGTCTTCAGGAGGTCAGTCAATGGACGATAGCCCGTCGTCCTTCCTAGGACTGCTTCGGCTCATCTCGGAGTCTACCGGGATGGAGCTCGAACCCGTTTCCAAACGGGCCAGGTATCCCCTCACGGAGATTCTGGACCGAGGGGATTCTCCGGCGAGGCCTTTCGGTGGCGAGGCCATAGTGGGTCCGGCACTGGAACTTTGGCAGCGCCCTGCTTCCTGCCCTGCGCCTTGGCCAGGATGGCCAAGAAGTATCACGGTCCCGGTTCCTTGTCGGTTTTGAACACCCCTCTGCTGAGGGGTTGGTTACCGACAGCGTTTTCGGCCCGGCAGCATGAGGATGTGGACAAACCTCCTGACAAGAGTCCAAGAAATTGGACTATGTCGGGCGAAAAGTCTAAGCTCGTCCTCTCTCGACTCCGTCAGGCCAGTTCGGCCGTCCTCATGTCACATTTTCTCATGCCCTGTTGGACTCCTGGATGAGGTCATCCTCATCTTCCGCCGATCTGCAGACTACGGTTAAGCAGGTGCGGGACCAGGGCAGGGCAGTGGCCAAACAGCAGCTCCAGACTGCTTTGGATATAGGGACTCATGTGCCAGATGGGTGGCGGCCGCGAGTGGCTATCGTCGGCAGGCTTGGCTGAGGGATATCCACCTTTACTTGGATACCCAGCACAAGTTGGCGGATGTTCCCTTTTGGGACTGACCTCTTGGCCCTGGGGTGGAAGGTCACCTGCAGAGGATCGAGAAGTCCAATGCCACCTTGGACTCGGTCTCTTCCGCTCAGAAGGACAAGGCCGCAAACCACAGCCTAAGCCTTCGTCCTTCTGGCCTTTGCAGCCTTGACCCAGCAACGTCAGGGCCAGCAGGCTCGGCCTTGGCATCCCAAACCCAAGCCGCCGGCTTCCTCTAACAGGAGGCAGGGAGGAAAGGGCCCAGGAGGTCCCTCGGCCGGTCCCTCCTCCAAGCCTGCCCAGTGACGGGCTGAGGGGTGTCGCCCCCATCCCCGTCACCGCACCCTGGTCCCCGTGAGGGCACCCGGCTCCCACTTCCGTTCCGCCTGGTCCGCTGTTACCACGGACAGGTGGGTCTTGAAGGTGGTGGGAAGAGCCTGCCTCTGGAATTCGAGCAGGCACCACCCTTCAGGCCGTCGCCCTCGGGAAGCCGGGATCCCCAGCCTCACTGGCGGCTCGTCGAGCCGACATCACTCCCTCCTCCAGAAGGAGGTGGTGAGAGGTGGTGGACCCTCCTTCAGACCCAGGGTTTGTGTCCAGGTACTTCCTGGTTCGAAGCGGACGGGGGCTGGCGCCCATTCTCGACCTACACGACCTAAACAAGTTCCTAAGGTCTGAACCTTCAGGATGGTCACTCTGGCTCAGATAATACCATCCTTGGAGCGGCTGTGGTTCTGCTCTCTGGACTTGCAGGACGCGTTTTCCACGTCCCTATCCGTCCGTCTCACCAGAGATTCCTTCGGCTTCCGAGCAGAAGGATCTCTCTGAGTTCAAGCCATGCCCTTGGCTTGTCTCCAGCTCCCAGGGTCTTCACCAAATGCATGGCAGTGGTGACAGCATTCCTCGCGCCGAGGGGTCCGGTGTACCCTTACCTGGACGACTGGCTGATAGCAGCTCCCTCCAGGAAGGAGGCGGAGTGGTCCAGAGATCTGGCCCTCCAGGTCTGCTCTCAACTGGGCCTCCTTATCACAGGCCAGAAGTCGAACTCGAGCGAAGCAGGTGATTTTATTCATCGGCGCAGCTCGACTCTCTTCGAGCCAAGTGCGGCTCGGCCGGACAGGGCGAGGTTCTTTCCTCCTTTGCCCGATCATTTCTGGTTGGGGCAATTGCGCCCTGCCGGGACTTCCTGCGCCTCCTGGGTCTCATGGCGGCCTGTACCAGCGTGGTCCGTTGGGCCCGCTGGAACATCGTCCTTCAGTGGGGACTGGCCAGCCAGTGTACAACAGCTGCGATCCTTGGACCAGCTTGTAGCCGGTGACACAGGGGATGTGGAATGCTCTCCAGTGGTGGACGTTCCAGATCATTTGCAGGAGGGCATCCGTTCGTCCGCCCGAGCGACGGTCTCTCTGACGACCGATGCCTCTCTGATGGGTTGGGGTGCCCATCTGGGGAACTACCGGGCTCATGGCCTCCTGGGTCCCAGCGGGAGTCCCGATGCCACATCAACCTGCTGGAGCTCCGAGCGGTCCGCCTAGCTCTCACCGCCTTTGCTCCGTTCCTTCGGGGTCAAGTGGTCCGAGTCCAGACGGACAATACCACGACCATGTACTATCTAAACCGCCCAGGGCGGGGCCGCGCTCCATGCTTCTATGCAAGGAAGCTCTCCGCATTGGTCACTCGCTGCGCAGCCTGAGGCGGATCTCCTAGCCATTCACGTGGCAGGGCCTCCAACACCCTGGCCGATGCCCTGAGCGGATAGGGGCTGCATCCCACAGTGGTCTCTCCTGCCGGAGGTAGTACAGCATCTGTTCTCCCTTTGGGGCACACCTCAGGTGGACCTGTTTGCCTCCATGGAGAGCAGCGAAGCTGAGTCTGTTCCATGCCCCCCCCTCAGCAGGGCTCGCTGCAGGGGATGCCTTCTCGAGGCAATGGACCCCGGCCTCTTTACGCCTTTCCCATTTCCTTGATCCACAAGGTGCTTTCAAAGCGAGGAGGGACAAGGCGCAGGTGATTCTGATAGCCCCAGACTGGCCTCGCCAGTTCTGGTACCCAGATCTCCTCAGTCTCAGCTCCAGGACTCACGGCAGCTTCCAGCTCGCCCGGACCTGCTCTCAGTCAATCAGGGGAAGGTGTTCCATCGGACCTTCAATCCCTGCACCTGACGGCCCTGGTTCCTGGCGGCTAGAGTTCCAGGCTTTGGGTCTTTCCGGCGAGGTCCTCAATGTAGTTGAGGCGTCCCGTAAGAGTCGACCAGAAAATGCTATGCCTTCAAATGGAAAGGTTTTCCATTTGGTTGTCAGGAACAAGGGCTTGGACCCTTCCTCCTGTTCTTGGCAAGCATCTTGGACTATTTATGGTCCCTTTCTAGTCAAGGGCTTAGGTCGGCGACCTAGGGTGCACCTGGCAGCCATCTCTGCTTACGAGCGCGGGCGGGAAGCGATCGGTGGCGCAGGAGAAGGTGGTCTGGCGCTTTTCAAAGGCCTTGATCACATTTCCTCCAGTGCGGGAACCCCACCTCCGTGGGATCTACTGCTGGTACTGGCAAAGCTCATGGGCAAGCCATTGAACCTATGCACAGGTGTGCTCTCTCTCACCTGTCGTGAAGACCGCCTTCTTGGTGGCTATCCGTCAGCCAGAAGGATGGGAGAGCTCCAGGCGCTTTCCATTGAGTCTCCTTACCTGGTCTTCCACAGGGACAAGGTTGTCCTCTTCCACACCGAAATTCCTTCCGAAGGTGGTGTCGGAGTTTCACCTTAACCAGGTGTTGACTCTGCCGGTGTTCTACCCCAATCACACCTCGGAGGCCGAATATAGGCTCCATACTCTGGATCCTAGAAGGGCGCTCGCTTATTATAAGGAGCGCACGGCTGAAATCGGGAGAGGTTCGCCAGCTGTTTGTCACCTCGCTGAAACAGCATCTGGCAGACCTGCAGCCAGCGGACGATAAGCAGGTGGGTAACCTCCTGCATAGATCTCTGCTATAAGTTAGCGGGCATGGAGCCTCCAGAGGGATAAGAGCTCATTCTACCGCCATACTGCTGCAGGTGGCTGCTTCCGGGGCGTCCCTATCCAGGAAATCTGCAGGGCTGCTACCTGGAAGTCAGCAAACACCTTCATTACCCACTACCACATCGACCTTGAGTCACGCCGGGATGCTGGTTTTGGGGCCTCGGTTCTCCAGTCTCTCTTTCCCAAGTAAGTATATGGGGGTGTGCGTCTTGCCTCCTCCTCCCGGAGAACTGCTGGAGTCTGCCAATGAGTGTGGATGAACAACATATCCATGTCCTAAAATACAGGTTACTCACCTGTAACAGGGAGTTCTAGGAATGGTATATGTTGTTCATCCACACGACCCACCCGACTCCCCGCCTCGACGCACAACCTGAGCTTCCAGCGGGCCAGATCTGGCGCCATGGGGCGGAGCCGAGAGTTATACCACCCGGGTGGGTGGGAGGAGCAAGCTTGAAGACCTTCCGGCAAGATTTAAAGCGGCAAGGATACTGCCAATGAGTGTGGATGAACAACATATACCATTCCTAGAACTCCTGTTACAGGTGAGTAACCTGTATTTCTTGGGCACCAATCTCTTTGGTCCTGGAGTGAAAGGACATCTCGCCCATATTGAGAAGTCACTGCCACCCTGGATTCAGTGGCATAGTCCCAGAAGGAAGCCTAAGAAATGGGCTTTCCAGTACTGATGCTTTCAACCAACCCTTTTCTGCAGCAGCCCCAGCAGCGGCAGTACCAGACAGACTTTACAGTACTGGTCCTTTGAATCACAGCTTCCTCGGCAGCAGCTTCAGCAGGAGCAGTACCAGGCTTGGCGCCACAAGCCCAAGTCTGAAGCCAGGGTCCTAAAAAAGGGGGGGTTGGTGCCCCTGTGGCTGCAGCGGCCCCTGCAAAAGCTGCCCAGTGATGGGTTGGGGGATGTCACCTCTCCACCCATCTTGTCTCGTTCTGCATTCCCCGTAGGAGGTTGGCTACATCACTTTTCTGCCACATTGGTCCTCTATCACGGTAGACAAGAGGGTGCTGGACATAGTGGACAGAGGTTGCCTCTGGACTCCGAGGCTCTCCTGCCTCACCACTTCCATGTGCCTTGGGACTCTAGGATGTTGCAGGACACATCTGTCCATTGGGAGGACACTGCTCAGATTCTTGCAAAAGGGGAAGTAGCCCATATTCCAGATTCTCTGGCCACTCAGCGTTACATTTCTAGGTTAATTCCTGGTCCCGAAATGGACGGGGTGGGGGCGGCTGGTTCCCCTTACTGGATCTGCATGATCTGAACCAGTTCATGGGGAGACAAAAGTTCCAGATGGTCACTCTGAAGCTGATCATTTTGCCGCTGGAGCAAAACATGGTTCTGAGCGGAAAGGGTCCATTACCAGTTCCAGGTCATGCACTTCAGCCTTGGTTCAGCACTTAAGGTCTTCACCAAGTGCTTAGTGGTGTAGCATACCTGAGGCACCTAGGTACTAGGGTGTATCCCTACTTGAATGACTGGCTGCTAGCCAGTTCATCCTAAGAGGCTGTAAAGAGGTCCAGAGATCTGGCTCACCGTACCTGCCAAGGACGTGTGCCAGTAGGTCGAACCTGGACACGTCCCTAACTGGTACCCGCCAAGAGGTGATCAAGTTAACGGAGCAGAACTAGATTCTCATGGGCCAAGGCTCACCTCCCTGTGGACTGGGCATTGATGTTACCTGTTTGCCCAGTCATTTCAGGTTGGCCTCGTGATTCTGCCCAGGATTTCTGCACCAGCAGGGTCCTTGGGCACGCTGGGCAGATGCGCCTCCAGTGACAGTTGAATTGTTAGTGGTTCCAGTGTCTAGGCCACTTGGACCAGCCAGTCACTGTGACCCAGCTGATGTGGGATGTCATCTAGTGGTGGCTGATCCCCAAACACCTGGAGGAAGATTGCCCAGACCTGACCATCACGCTCCCGACGAATGATTCTTAGGTGGGGTGGGGAGTGCACTGGGAGACCTCAGAGCCCATGGGTTCTGGTCATCCCGGGAGTCCCATTTCCACATAACTCTGCTGGAGATCTGTGCAGTACAACTTGCGCCAATGGAATTCACTCCTTTTAGTCAGGGGTAAGGTTGTGCAGGCCCAGATGGACAATGCCATGACCATGTTCTACCTGAACAGGCAGGGTGTAACTCACTCCCTTCCCTTGTGTCAGGAGGCCCTCCGCACCTGTACATTTATGCGTAGCATGAGAGAACAGTCAGCTGGGGATGCTCTCAGCTTGTTAAGAGAGATGTTGCACAGTGGTCCATGAATCAAGAGATGGTGAATCACCGGATCATCTAAGAATCAAGCTTCACCATTCATTCCCACTTATGGGTCTAGGGCCAGAGATACAAGGACCCTGCAGTAGCAGTCTTTTACAGCCTAGGGAACCAGTGTCTGTGCTAGCGCTGCCAGTGAGGCAGATGATGTGGCGTCACACTCGTGGAGTGACCAGTAGCTGACACTGCCCCTACCTTCTCATTTCTGCTTTTCCGCCTTCAAGTGCACACAGTGGAGTTTCCTCATTCCAACTGTGTCACCGTACTTTCTCAGTTTACTGCCATTAGATGCCGTACCTCTCAACACCAGAGTCTTCTCCATGTCATTTTATTATTTTATCATTTTTCCTTTGTTTTAGTGCAGTCCTGAACTCTTTTTCTGTCTTTGTTCTCATTTTTATGTGCCCAGTGCCATGTCCTGTCCTAGGGAGCGTAACGGCAAGTAGGCCACCTGAAAGAAGCATCACGGTGGCCCCATCCATGCTTCGTGCTCCTGTGGGGGGGCTACATTGTTGATAAGGACTGGCATGATGTCTGTTTGACCTGCCTTGGTGCTGACCACGACAAAGATGGGTGCGACACCTCCTTCTCAATGGGCAACCACACCCTCAAACTCTGTGCATTAAAGTGGGGTCGCAGACATCCAGTGATGTCACCAACGTAATGGCAGTTTGAGGACAGAGCTAAGAGCCACTGCAAGATTAAAAAATTCTCCCAACTCCAGTTAATGAGTACAGAGGACAAAATATTCTCCAGAGGCTGCAAATAGGATGGGGAGGGGGAGAGAGAATCAGCCACCACTGGAAAGCCACCTACCCAGATACTGACTGATATATTGAAAGCGAAACAGCGAGGCCTCCACATTGTGTTTTCCACCCTCTGCTATGACTGCAACACCAGGAGCAAAAAAAGCAAAGAAATTTGATCTGATTTTAATGGAGCTGCAAGCATATCAAGCCAAAAATGCTGAAATAATCACAGCTCTGCAAGAGGGCAACAGCGACTAAAAAGGATAATGCCAGAGCATGATTCTCCCTTCATGGAACTGGATGCCAGGGCCTCAGAAACTGAATGCCGCCTCCTACAAGTGACAAAGTTGGCCTCCAGATTGCAAGAAAAGAAGGAAGACTTGGAATGGTGATGTTGTAGACAAAACCTTCGGATGTACAGCATCACAGGAGATAGTGAGGGTCCCCACATCACTCCCATTACTAAATAAACTGTTGCAGTGTCTTCTGTAATTCCCTCCAGATTACGTATTCAACATCAGAAGGGTCCACAGAGCCCTGGGACCCAAACCATAAGACACTAAAGCATGGTCACTTTCCATTGTGGTTGGATTCCTTTCTTTCTAAACAAATGAGTCCTTCCAAACCTCGACTTGAAAGGGAGGCCTACTGACTTACAAGGAACAATAGGTCTTTCAAGGATTGTGAATATGTTGTTCTATCCACACTTGCTGGCATGTCCTTTCCCTTTAAGAATCTTACCAGAAGGTCTGAAAGCAGGCTCCTCCCACCCACCTACCCCGTGGTATATCCATCAGCTCAGCCCCTTGACTCCAGTCTTCCTTTCCGCTGGAAGATTCAGATTCCTCCTTATAAGCTCACCGTTACTGTAGACCCCTGGCGAACAAATCTCTGGATTTACCAAAACTTAAACTCTTCGCAGTTTCGCCCGTGATGGAGGACAAGTCCTCGCCCGGTTTCCGTTGCTGCCCATGTTGGCAAAAGGTGTCTCAGACTGACCCGCATGCTTTGTGCATCTATTGCCTGAGTCATGATCACGACACCCAGGCATGTGAAATGTGTTGCGTGTTCCATCCCAACGTCTTGGACGATCATCTTGCACGACTGCAGTTGGGCAGACTGGAAAAATGGTAAAATCCAAAGAGGCCCGTTGGGCAGTCTCCACAGCTGGGGGGGGGGGGTCCACTGACCAGCTGGAGCAGATGAAGTCCTTGGAAGAGGAGGCAGCACTGGCCGCTGATCGGTCCTCTTCAGTCAAACTTTGTCCCGCTTAATCTGGGCTCCACCTTCTCAGGCTACTTTAAGGAAATGTGCCAGTCCCTCCCCACCAAAGAAGAGGGTCCTTCGGGCATGCACTTCTCTCATTCCTGTAAAAAGGTTAAAGAGCAAAAAGAAGGTTAGTCTCGCTGACGACGTTCTTGGAATCGTGAGAGATCTCGGACCCAAGAATCTGCTGTCTCGACTCACAGTACCCCTATCAGGCCAGCCGACCAAGATGCAGGATGACGATCCGTCAAAATTAACTGACCCCATCGACCGGGCTGCTTAGTGAGGCTGACAACTCCTTATTCAGGACCCGGTCCTGCCTGGACCCACTGAGTAGGAGATCCAGCCCGCTGGGAACCTCTTCATGGTCCGGTCCCTGACCTGGAAGAGCAGCGGTTTCCGGCTCCTTCCGAACAACCCAGTCGGTTCCCTGATGGTCTAAGTCAAGGTCTCGGACCCTTCTCGACTGACAGGTCAAGAAGGCTAATGCTAGTTCCAAAAGCGCTGCCGCCATTCTTCCTCATCTCCTCTCGAAGAAGAGAGGCTGCAGGCTGCGCCTGAGCGCCACGTAGGATTTGATGTGGCAGCAGCTGATTATGACTGGCTAGATGTTGACTTCTACTCTGGCCATTCTTGGCTGTCGCCTCCAGGCCAACGCCAACTCCTCAGGAGCTGGTCCACACGTCCCTCCACCTGCGGAGGCGGTCAAGACCCTCCCGGCTCTGCCAAAACCAGCCTCTCCACCAATTCATGTGGAACTGCCACCTAAACAGTCTACCTCCGGGGCTCCTGTCAAGGAGCCTCGGCCCATTATGGGCCTTCCGCACAGGCTGTCTGTCACCCTCACTCCCGACCGTTTTAGGCTGGTGGAAGGTGACTCTGGTGGCTGATCCAGAGTCCAAGGACTCTAACCTGCATTCCCGTTCCTTGGACAACAAATCCGTAGGGAGTCTTTAAATGGAGGTGGGTCCCACTTCCTTCATGGGTATCCTCCGTCTCATCTCTGAATCCATGGGGATGCCCTTGGAGCCTGTTCATAAACGGGCCGAATACCCCCTCATAGATATCCTCAAACGAGGAAATTGTAATTGAGCCGAGGGTATTGTCTGACCATAATCCATTAATTCTTAAAATAGATTTGGAAAAATAAGAGATTCAGGTTCTGGAGGTTCAGTGCGGCCCTTCTTAGGGATCAAGAGTATCAGGACCACCTCAGGGAATGTATTCCACAAGTAATTCAGGATAATTTAACTCCTGAAGTCTCCCATCCAATTCAATGGGATGCTTTAAAAGCAGTCTTACGGGGTGAGATACTGGAATATGCTTCCCGAAAACAAAAAGAGATGAATGCTAGGCTTAATTACTTAACAGATGACCTAGCTTCATACCAACTCTTATTTAGAGAAGGCGATACAGCCCTTTAGCGACGGATTAGAAGTCTTAAACAAGAAATACAAAAAATACTAGATTATAGAACTCTCCAGAGCCTGAATTACTTATGACAGTATAATTATGAGGGGGGAGCAAGGGAGGCTCGGGTGTTGGCTTGGAAATTAAGGGCCAACAAACGGTCTCCACTGTTTTAGAAATAAAATCTAATATATCTGGCACCTATAAGGAAGAAGAAATCAGGCAGATTTTTACACAGTTTTATGAAACCCTATATGCAGCCCCCCAGCCATCCCAGAAACAAGATAAAATGATACCTGAATTCCTGGATAAGCTTCAGCTACCTAAATTGTGAGACCTCCAGGGCAGTCTGTTGGAGCATCCCATCAGACCCGAGGAGATACTCCAACAGGTAAAACATTTAAAACCCTTGAAATGTCCCGGCCCCGATGGTTTTGGCCTAGAATGGTATAAAACTTTTATTCCTCAGTTACTTATTGGCTTGTCGAGCAGTGGTAGAGGGGGATTCCCCCCCCCACACACCCTCCTGGAGCTATGCTGTTCTTCCACCCCCTACTTAAGCCCGAGAAGGATGCCACTCTTCCATCATCCTATTGCCCTATCTCAATTTTAAATGTGAATTACAAAATATTTATGGCCATATGGGCTAAATGGCTGGAACCCATACTTCTTCAGTTAATACAATGGGACCAATCAGGTTTCATAAAACAGAGGAAATACATCCAATAGTCTATGCCGAGTCCTGTTACTTTTAGGATATATTCATGCCAGAAAGATCTCCTTCACTGTTATAAGTTTAGACGCCGATAAAGCGTTCAATAAGGTGGAATGGGAATTCTTGTGGGCTACCCTTTCAAAATTTTATTTCCCGGATTCCTTCCTTCCTTCCTTCCTTGAGTGAAAAATATTTATACCCACCCCAAGGCATACATTGAGTTAATGGCTCTCTGTCTCAACCAATGCATGTACAAAGGAGCACGAGATAGGGATGTCCCTATCCCACTACTTTTCTCTCTTTACATTGAGCCCCTGACCAAGACTATTCAGAGAAATGTTCAGATAGAGGGGAGCCCCTGTGGGTCAGAGGGAACATAAGGTGGCTTTGTTCTCCGCTGACTTTCTGGTGACGGTCCTCTCCCTGGAGACTTCTCTTCCTGCACTGTGGGAAACTCTGGAACACTTTACAGCAGTTTCAAGTTTTCAGTTAAACGTAGCTAAAACGGATCTTCTCCCTTTATTCTTTACCCCATCCCAATTTCTTAAAAATAAATACCCCATTAAGTGGTATCAAACAAAATTTAAATATTTGGGAATCAGTATTCCAAGGAACTTAGATAATTTGGAGCTGTTGAATTACGAACCTTTATCGGTTCAAATCCAATCCGATTTATCCTGTTGGTCCTAATTACCTTTAAATTTTTTTTGAAAGAATCGAGACCATTCGCATGATAATTTTGCCAAAATGACTGTACTTATTTCAAATTATTTCTCAGTTTCCTTCCAACTTCTATTTTAAATTGTGGGAAAAAACTATATCGAATTTTATCTGGAATGGTCAAAGACCGAGGATCAGGATGTCCCTATTGCAACTCCCGGTATCCCTAGGTGGAGCCAACCTACCAGACTTGAAATTCTGTGTATTAGCAGTCTTTTTCAAAATACTGTCACTATAGTCGTCTCCAACATACGAGGCACCCTGGAAAGACTTGGAATTTGCTTTAAACGGCCTATATGATATTACCAGGGTAACCTTGGCCTCTGTAACCAAGATCCCACCCATGCAGGATTTCACACCTTTTATGGCCCAAATTCTAAAATTGTGGTATAAGTTGAAAATACATAAGGGTTTCAGGGAACTCTTTTTCTTTTATACACATATTTCAGAAGATGGAAAATTATTTCTGGCAGCCTTAGACCACACCTTTTCAAAATGGAGAAGGGTGGAGCTCCAATTCTTTAAGCAATTCCTTTCCCCGTCGGGCATTATTCCATTTGAAACCCTTCAAATAACTTATGATTTATCAGATATCGACCTTTTCAGATATACTCGGGTCAAAAACTACCTGCTGCGACAGAGGGACGTAACTTCAAAGTTACCAGATCCCATCCCAATGTCTTGGAAATATCTTGAGGATAATATTAATTGGTCTTATGTGGTGACACCAGGTGGGACACCTATACAGAATTCTTCGGGAGGGGATGGGTGATTCATCGGTTCAGTCTTGAATAGCTGGTGCAGGGATTTAGTATTAGAAATTTCAGAATAGGAATGGTTACGAGCATCCCCATTGGCATGCAGAATAACCCATTCTACTAAATGGTGTGAATTCACCTGGAAATGCTGCAGTAGATTTTTTCGCTCACCAGCAATTCTCACAAAGTACCTCCCCATCTCATATGGCAGGTGTTGAGGGAGATGTTCATGCTCACATGCTAACCTTGACCATGTTTTTTTGGACATGTCCACAGTTAACACCTTACTGGTGCACATTACAACAGGAACTATCAGGCTGCATAGGAGAGGTAATCAAACTCACTGCTGAAATGGCTCTCTTATCTCTATTCCTCCCTCATAGGCCACCTTGGTACCGAATCCTACTACCTGTTTATATTTTGGCAGCCAAAAAGGTAATAACAAGGCGATGGATGTCCCTAATTGTTCCCACTATCAAAGATTGGAGGGGGTGGTCTCTGATATCTACTATAAGGAATCCTTTACGGCTAAACTCTGTAACAAACTCCCCATGAACGAGGTGCTATGGAGGCCTTGGGTGATGTATCTGTCCAGGCAAGAGCCAGATTTGATTCCTTGATCCACCCCATTTAACAACTTTGCAGGTAACCGGGGAGACATGATCTTGGGTGGGCTCCAAGTGCAGCCTTCACATCTGCTATAATAATAATTTTTATCCCATGGAGGAACTCAGCCTGCACTGAGCTTAAGGGGGTTGAATGTCTGCAAGGTAAAAGTTCAGTCATTTTGTAATGGCGATGCTTTGATGAGCTAACATGGAATTGGTTCTGCAAATGTTAATCATGTGCAGATCCACTGTAAATGATCAAAGTAACAATATAATACAGTGATGATGGTATACATGCTGCTCACATCCAACTAATAAAAAGAAATAAAAAAAGGGGATTCTCCCAATAGAGAGTCTTCCCAGTGGCTGAGGCCATTGTTGACCCGGCCTTGGAGCTGTGGCAGCACCCTGCCTTCTGCCCTGCGCCCTGAGCCCACATGGCCCGCAATTACACAGTCCCCATCAGTTCCCTTTCAGGATTCACAGAGCACCCCTTGGCCAAGGGGTTGGTGACCAAATCTGTGTTCAGGCACTCGGGGAAATTCTGGAGACACCGATAGACCCCTGGACAAAGAGTCCAAGAAACTGGACCATTTGGCCCGGAAAGTCTGTGCTGCCTCTTCGCTTGGCCTTTATCAGGCAAGCTTGGCCATCATCATGGAGCATTTTTCTCATGCCCTCTTGGGCTCTCTGGATGAGGTCCTTCCTCATCTCCCCGCAGACCAGGGTCAAGCAGGTCCGTGACCAGGGCCAGGCGGTTGCAAAACAGCAATTCCAGTCTGCTCCGGAAGACTGGGACTCTTGCCCGTGGCTGCAATGCACCGCAGGGCCTGGCTGAGCTCTCCACCTTCAATGCTGACACACTGCACAAATTGGATGGACATCCTTTCCTGGGTACCATCTTTTGGCCTAGGGAGTGATGGTAACCTGCAGCACATGGAGAAGTCCAATGCCACTTTGAACTCTGTGACATCTGCTCAGAAGGAATCCCAGGGTTCCAAAAGCAGAGAGAAAGCCTTTTCGGTATTCTGCCCCTGCAGCCAAGCAGTCCCATTTTTCATCAGGGCAGCAATAGCAGCAGGCTCAGCCTTGGCACCCTCGGCCCAAGTCAGGGCCCTCCAGCAGCCGTAAACCCCAAACCGGATCCTCCTCCTCCAAGCCTGCACAGTGACGGGATGGGCGCTGCCAGGCCCTTACCCATCACACCAGCTCTGGGTCCTCCCTTGGGGGGCGCCGGCTCCACCACTTCTGTTCCACCTAGTCCATTGTTGCAACTGACAGGTGGATTTTGAAATGATGGGCGAGGCTGCCTCCGGAAATTGAGCAGTACCCACCAAGTCGGCACCCCACGGGAGGATATGGTGTCCGTGCACACTCAGTCGGCTCTCTGAGATGACATTGCCCAACTCCTCTGCAAGAAGGTAGTGGCTGGAGTCGCGGATCTCGCTGTCAACCCAGGGTTCATTTCCAGGTACTTCCTGGTCCCAAAACAGACGGGTTGGGGGCTGGCGCCCCATTCTAGATCTGCACAACCTGAACCAGTTTCTCAGGTCTCGCACTTTCAGGATGGTAACTCTGTCTCAGATCATACCATCTCTCAAGCAGAACATGTGGTTCTGCCCACTGGATCTCAAGGATGCGTTCTTTCACGTCCCGATCTGTCCGGCTCACTGAAGTTTCCTCCCCTTCTGAGCAGAGGGAGCCCTCTTCAAGTTCCAAACCATGCCATTCGGCCTGTCATCAGCCCCCTTGGGTCTTCACCAAATGTATTGCAGTGGTGGCGGTCACCTGGCAGTCAGCATGTATCCCTATCTCGATGACTGGCTCATAGCAGGTCCCTCCAGACAGGAGGTAGAGAATCCAGGATCTAGCTCTCCATGTACATGTACTCCTGGAAGACAGGAGACATGATTGGGACCTTCAGGTGCTTGAAAGGCATATAAAAGGTTGATAAGTAGAGTCTCTTTAAACTGAGTTGCAACCATAACACGAGGAGGCACAGTCTTAAGCTGGAGGGTGGGAGGTTTAGGAGCGAGGTCAGGAAGCACTTCTTCACAGAGAGGGTGATGGACACTTGGAATGTGCTGCTGGAAGAGGTCATCTTGTTGAAGACAGTGGGCAGCTTTTTTTTTTTTTGAAATTTCTTTTTATCCCCTCCTGAGCGCCCTCATTGTTCCACTCCTTCAGGCTTGCTCATGCCACCCACCCCCTTGACACCAAGTCTGCCCCTAGAGTGTCCCCGGTGACTCCCACCTTCCTCTTACTTCCGTGGAGCTCCTTGCACAGTGGGGTCTTCCCTTGGTTCCTGGACTGGGTGGCTGAATCTGCCATCATCTAGGACCGCCAAGGGTTGTTTTTCCCATTTTTCTGTGGTTCCCTTCCATCCCCCTGAAGACGCCGGCTTGGGCAGGTACATGCTTACGCATGCCTGCCAAGTGCCTAACAGAGTCCTCCTCCCCGACTCCCTCCACGTAGGAGCCGCCAATGCCCCGATGGTTGGTGCTTCCACCGGCCCTCCAGGACGTCAAGTGCGTTGAACACCCCTGGTAACGCACCCGGAAGGAGGACAGCATCCGTTGGGACGCTGGATCCTCCTTTCCCAGCAGACTCCGACAACCGGAGTCCATGCTTGAACCTCGGCCGCCGCATGGTGCAGGTGTGGCGCCCAGTGCCTCAACTCCTCAGCGCCACTGGCCGACAGTGGACAGTTTTAAGAGAGGCTGGGATAGGCATGGGGAAGGTAAGGATCATGGGTAGGGAGGAGGGAGGGCAGGACGATTAGCTCAAACTGTGGGCCCTGCAGTGCGAGCAGACTTGATAGACCAAATGGTCTTCTTCTGATGGCTTCTTCGTATGTTCTTATGTTCAAGACCACCATCGAACTTGGTCTCCAGGTCAGCGAGACCAAGTCCGAACAAATGCGCCATGGGTGGATCTACTTCATCAGGGCAGAGCTCGATTCTTGTCGAGCCAGAGCCAGGCTCCCGATGGACAGGATGGAGTTTCTCCCTCCTTTGCCTGATCATTTCTGGTTGGGCACTTGCACTCTGCTCTGCGACTTCCTCGCCTTCTTGGGTACATGGCGGCCTGCAGTGCCGTGGTCCGCTGGGCCCAGTTGTATATGTGCCCCTCCAGTGGGAGCTGGCCAGCCAGTGGACTCAGCGACATGGTCACTGACCAGCTGGTCACCACGTGACCCAGACGATGTGGAATGCTTCCAGTGGTGAACTATCCTAGAACACATGCAGGAAGGGATCCTGTTTGTCTGTCCCGAGCCGACGGTCATTCTGACGACCGATGCCTCTCTCACGGGCTGGGGTGCCCACATGGGGAATCAGAGTCCACAAGCTCTGGGCCCCCGAGGAATCCCGATGTCATATCAACCTGCTGGAGCTCTGAACAGTTCAGCTGGCACTGACTGTATTTGCTCTGTTTCTTCGGGGTCAAATGGTGCAGGTCCAGACAGATACCATGACCATGTACTGTCTCAACAAGCAGGGTGGCACGCACTCCCAGCCTCTCTGTAGAAAAGTGCTGTGCTTCTGGACCCTCGTGAGCCATCTGGAGGCAGATCTCCTAGCCATCCATGTGGCAGGAGCCTCAAATCAACTGGCGTATGCCCACAGCTGTGTGGGCGAGGCGTCACACGAGTAGTCTCTTCACCCAGAGGTAGTACAGTCTGTTCTTCCACTGGGGCAAACCCCAGGTGGACCTGTTTGCCTCCAGGGAGAACACAAAGCTAAGGCTGTTTCATGCCTGCCCCCCTCAGCAGGGCTCGCTGCAGGGGATGCCTTCTCACAGCCGTGGACCCCAAGCCTCTTCTGTGTCTTCCCTCGGGTTCACAAGGTGATCTTCAAGGTCAGGAGGGACAAGGTGCAGGTGATCCTGGCAGCCCCAGACTGGCCTCACCAGTTCTGGTATCCAGATCTCCTCAGCCTTAGCACCAGACCGCCGAGGCGTCTTCCAGCATGCCCAGACCTGCTTTCGATCGGTCAGGGGAAGGTGTTCCATCCGGCCCTTCAGTCCCTGCTCCTGGCAGCCTGGTTCCTGAGCGGCTAGAGTTCCAGGCTTTGGGTCTCCGAAGATGTACTTACTGTTATGGAGGAATGTAGGAAGGAGATTTTCCGTTTGGTGAGCAAAGGCTTAGACCCTTCGGCCTGTCTGGTTGCTAGCATCCTCGACTACCTTGGTCTGTCTCCAGAGAGGGTCAGCAGATGGTGGTTCATGCTTGTTTAAAGGCCTTGACCACATTTCTCCTCCGGTGCGTGACCCACCACCACCGTGGGATCTGCTGGTACTGGCAAAGCTCATGGGCAAGCCATTCAAACCAATGCACAGGTGTTAGATGTCACATCTGTCGTGGAAGACCATCTTCCTGGTGGCTATCACGTCAGCCAGAAGGACTGGGGAGCTCCAGGTGCTCTGTCGAGTCTCCTTATCTGGCCTTCCACAGGGACAAGGTTGTCCTGCGCCCCCACCCGAAATTCCTTCCGAAGGTGGTGTTGGAGTGTCACCTTAACCAGGTGTTGACTCTGCCGGTGTGCTACCTCAGTTACACCTCGGAGGCAGAGTACAGGCACCATACCTTGGACCTGAGACTAGTGCTCTCTTATTGCAAAGAACACATGGATGGAATTAGGGGAGAGGTTCACCAGCTGTTTGCCACCTCTGCCAAAGCTGCACCTGGCAGACCTACAGCAAAGCGGATGATTGGCAGATGTACAACATCCTGCATTGATCTCTGCTACCGGTCGGCAGGCAAGGAGCCTCCCAGAGGGATAAGAGCTAATTTTACCCGCCATACTGCTGCATCGGTGGCTGCTTCTTGGGATGTCCCTGTCCAGGATATCTGCAGGGCTGCTACATGGAAGTCGGCAAACACCTTCATTTCCCACTACCACATCGACCTAGAGTCACGCCGGAATGCTGGTTTTGGGGCCTCAGTTCACCAATCTGTGTTCCCAAAGTAGGGGGTGTGCGCTTTGCCTCCCTCCTCCCAGAGAACTGCTAGGAGTCTGCCAACAAGTGTGGATGGAACAACATATCCACGATCCTAGAAGAACAGGTTACTCAATTGTAATAGTAGTTCTAGGAGAGGTATATGTTCATCCACACGAACCCACCCGACCTTCCTGGCTTTGACGCACAACCCTGTGCTTCCAGCAGGCAAGATGTGGCGTCCAGGGGCGGAGCCGAGGGATATACCACCTGGGTAGGTGGGAGGAGCCAGCCTTCCGACCTTCCAGCAAGATTCTTAAAGGGAAAGGACATGCCAACAAATGTGGATGAACAACATATACCACTCCTAGAACTACTGTTCAAGATGAGTAACCTGTTCGTTTTGACCACAGCTGTTGCATTGCGTTTACTGTCTGAACCGTTGGAAAGAATACAAACACCTCTTCCAACCCCTGTGGGGGAAAAAGGACTAAAATTTCAACCTTCTTTTCTGTCCAAGCTGAAGGTTTTATTCCCAGAGGGCCTGGAGATGTATCACATCCCTAAACATGCTCACAATGCTTTGACAGCTAAGGGCATCCACCTGACCCAACAACAACTGCTGCAAATATAAAACCAGATGCCGATATGCACCCACCAGTGATTACTCCAGGCATAGACATTCTCTCACCATGTTCCAGGAGATCAAAGAATTTTTGTACACCTTCCAGATGCAGTAAGAGGAAGAGACACACAAACCATTGCTGACACAGTGAGTGGGGACAGGGCTAAGGAGGGGGATGGACAAGGAATCCACTGGAAAGCTAGGCCCTTTGTAATACTCCTTCAGCACTGCATCTATTGCTAGATATGTTTTCTTAACCCTGCTTGTAACTGCGCCTTGATTTCTTACGTAGGTGGGGTCCTTTTCCTATCCTGTCTGCAGAAATCTTTTTCTAGGAGCATGGATATGTTGTTCATCCAAACTCTCTGGCATGTCCCTTTCCTTTAAAATCTGCCAGAAGTCTTTTAAGCTGATGACTCTCACCCACCCGGATGGTAAATACCTCGGCTCCGCCCCATGACACCAGATCTTCCTTTACGCTGGAAGATTCAAATTCCCTTGTGCTACTTTAGCAGTTCGCAGGCCCTGGATTCGCAACATCAGTTTTCACCGCAAATTACCTTGGAACTCATGAGAGTTCATGACTTCGATTACAGCGCATCGGATATGGAGGACAAATCATCCCCCGGATTTCGCCGGTGTCCCTGCAGCCAGAAAATGTTGCGCACCGATCCCCACCTCTCGTGTGTCTGTTGCCTAGGTGTCTGTCATGACACCACGTCTTGTACCTTCTGTATGGCCTTCCATCCCAATGTTCTGGACGATCGCAAAGCACGCCTAAATTTGGGGACACCGGAGCTCAGAAACCCGCCAGTGAAATCTAAGGAGGCAAGGTGGGCGATTTCCTCGGGATCCGCCGAGCAGCTAGAGCAGATGGCTGCTTTTGAGGAGGAAGCGGCTCAGGCTTCGGTCAGTCGCAGTTTTTTTGTTCCTCTAAACCTTGGCTCAACCTTTTCGGGCTCCTTTAGGGAGTTGTGCCAGTCTCTCCCCACCAGGGGTGAGGTGCCCTCGGGCTCGCACTCCTCCCTCCATCGGAAGAGGGCTAAGGACCACAAGTTGTCTTCTTCTAGAAGGAGACACTCCTGGGACTGAGAAAGGTCCGAGTCCCAGGAACATGCGGTCTCGACTTCGGTTGAGATCGCTTCCTCGGCCGCTTGACTACGGACCTCCCGTCTGGCCAGCCTTGCGAGACCGAGGAAACAGCTGAACCGTCCGAGATTACTCTCGACCCAATCGAGCCTTTGTCGCCGACTCTGGTCGACTATTCCTTAGAAAGGACACCTGTTCTTTCCTTTCCCGATGAGGAGACACTGCCCTTGGGTGTCCTGATCGAGGAAAAGGTGCCGGAACCTCTGTTTTCACCGACTGCGGTGTCCCCTGATCGAACGAATCGACCTCGTTGGCCTCGATCGAGGACCAGGACCCCTTCGATCGAACAGCCGAAAAAAGGCCACAAACATTCAAAGAGGCGCCGCCACCGGTCCTCATCCTCCTCAGACGAGGAGAGGCTTCTACGGAAACTCTATTGACGTTATGAGGACTTGATGTGGCAACAGCTGATTTTGACCGGGCAGAAGCCGGCTCCGCCGGCCGCTCCGGAGATTATTTGGCTCCTGCCTCCTAAGCCGGCGCCGCCCCCCTCCGTAACCGAAGGCCTTGGTTCCACCTCCTGTGGGGCCAGCCAGCGTAACTGGCTCGGCCTATTCCGGTTCTCCACCGATTTTGGTGGAGCTACCGCCCAAACAGCCTCAGGGAGGCCTCGAAGAGGTGAGCCGCATAGACACCAGGCTTCCTGACGCCTGTCCACACGGTCACCCCGACTGCTCTGGCGGATTGAAGGAGACGAGGTGGTAGGCCATTGTACCCTGACTCTTCGGACTCCAATGACACGAGGTTACACTTTCATCCAGGAGATGATGAGTCGTCCGTGGCCGAACTGGAGGAAGGCCCTTCCTCCTTTCAGGGCATTCTCCACCTGATCTCAGAGTCCACCGGAATGCCCCTGGAGCCCTTCCAGAAAAAGACAGAGTACCCCCTTACGGATATTCTCAAAAGGGGGGATACCCCAAAGGAGGCCTTTCCAGTGGCCGAAGCCATCACTGGCCGAGCCCTTGAGCTTTGGCAGCGCCCCGCTTCCTGCCCAGCTCCATCTGTCCCCATGGCCCGCAAGTATACGGTGCCCATGGGGTCCCTGCCGGGGTTCACAGAGCATCCTACGCCCGAAAGCCTAGTGACTGCCTCTGTGTTCAGACATACTGGCAGCTCAGCTGACACTGACTGACCCCGGACAAGGAGTCCAAGAATATGGGCCATTCCGCCCGTAAAGGTCTATCGGCCTCCTCCTTAGCCTTCGTCAGGCCAGCTCTGCTGTTATCATGGCACTCTTCTCATGCCCTTCTTGTGTCATTGGACAAAGTCCTCCCTCATCTCTTGGCGGACATGCAGACCACTGTGAAGCAAGTCCATGATCAGGGCTGTGCTATTGCAAAACAGCAGCTCCAGACGGCCCTGGACATTGGAGATTCCTGTGCCCGCTCTTTGGCAGCCGCAGTGGCCCCTCGCCGCAGGGCTTGGCTGAGGCTGTCCTCCTTCCCGGTGGATAACCCAGCACAAGTTAGCTGACGTGCCCTTCCTAGGCACTGACCTCTTCGGTCTAGGAGTGGCTGGTCACCTCCAGCGCATACAGCAGTCTAAGAACCAGTGGAAGCACAAGAAGAAGTCTTTTCAGCACTCTTCCCCTGCGGTTAGGCAGCCCTCCTATCAAGGAGGGCAGCAGCAGGCTCAAGCTTGGCACCCCAGGCCCAAGCAGGTCCTCATCAGCCCCAAAAAGGAGGCCGAGGAGCCGGTCCAGGAGCCTCCTCCTCCTCTAAGCCTGCTCAGTGATGGGTTGCGGGTTGCCACCCCTACACCCATCACGCTAGCTCTGGGTCCTCCCGTGGGGGGCCAGCTCTGCCACTTTCTTTCCGGCTGGTCTAATATCACCTCAGACAGGTGGGTTCTAAAAGTGGTCAGTCAGGGACTGCCTCTGGAAGTCGAGCAGTACCCTCTCAGCCGAGCCCACGCCCCTCGGGAGGAAAGGATCTCAGCTTGCACTCAGTTGGCTCTTCAAGATGACATAGCTCAGCTCCTCCGCAAGGAGGCGGTAGCTCCAGTGCCGGATCCTCCTGCAGACCCAGGCTTTGTGTCCAGGTACTTCCTGGTGCCCAAGTGGACAGTGGGTTGGCGCCCCATCCTAGAGCTCTACGACTTGAATCAGTATCTCAGGTCTTGCACCTTCCGGATGATAACTCTGAACCAGATCATACCATCCCTGGAGCGAAACATGTGGTTCTGTTCACTGGATCTACAGGATGCATTTTTTTCACGTCCCAAACCATCCGTCCCATCAGCGGTTCCTCCGCTTCAGGGTCAAGGGGACCCTGTACGAGTTCCGAGCCATGCTATTTGGTCTGTCATCAGCCCAGGGTCTTCACCAAATGCATCATGCAGTGGTGGCAGCTCATCTCCGTGTTGAGGAGTTCAATTTACCTTTATCTTGACAACTGGCTCTTGGCAGATTCCTCCTTCCAGGAGGTGGAGATCCAGGATCTGGCTCTTCAACCTGCTCCAACTAGGCCTCCTGATCACGAGGCCAAGTCAGAACTCATGCCCTCTCAGGTGATGGGCTTCATCGGGGCAGAGCTCGACTCTCGACAAGCCAGAGCTCGGCTCCCGGTGGACAGGGCAGAGGTTCTTTCCTCCTTTGCCCAGTCATTTCTGGTTGGGCACTTGCACCCTGCCCGGGACTTCCTGCACCATCTGGGTTACATGGCGGCGTGCACCTCAGTGGTCCGTTGGGCCAGGTGGCACATGCGCCCCCTCCAGTGGGAGCTGGTCGCTCGGTGGACTCAGCACCATGGTCATTTCGACCAGCTAAATACTGTGACTCAGAAGAGGTGGGACGCTCTCCAGTGGTGGACTGCCCCAGACCGGTTGCAGTAAGGGATCCCATTTGTCCGCCCCAAGCCGACGGTCCTTCTCACGACCGATGCCTCTCTCATGGGCTGGGGAGCCCACATGGGGGACAACAGAGCCCACATGTTCTGGACCCCCGAGGAGTCCCGATACCACATCAACCTGTCGGAGCGCAGAGCAGTCGGACTGGCACTGTCAGCTTTCGCTCCGGGTCAAGTGGTTCAAGTCCAGACGGACAATACCACAACCATGTACTACCTCAACAAACAGGGCAATATGCACTCCCGTCTGTTGTGCAAGGAGGCACTCTGCATCTGGACCTTCGTAAGCCGATTGGAGGCGGATCTCCTAGCCATCCATGTGGTAGGAGTCTCGAACCAACTGGTGGATGCTCTCAGCCGCATAGGCCAGACATCCCACGAGTGGTCTCTCCATCCAGAGGTAGCTTACAGTCTGTTCTCCCGTTGGGGCAAACTGTTGGTGGACCTGTTTGCCTCCAGGGAAAACACCAAGCTGAGTCTGCCATACCCCCCTCAGCAGGGCTTGCTGCAGGGGATGCTCGGGCAGGGACCCTAGGCTTCCTCCACGCCTTTCCTCCATTTCCCTTGATCCACAAGGTGCTCCTCAAGGTGAGGAGGGACAAGGCGAAGGTGAGCCTGGTAGCCCCAGATTGGCCACGCCAGTTCTGGTATCCAGATGATCTTAGCCTCAGCTGCAGGCCCCGAGCTGCTTTGTACATGCCCGGACCTGATATCACTCAGCCAGGGAAGGTATACCATCGAGACCTTCAATCCCTGCACCTCACAGCCTGGTACCTGAGCGGCTAGAGTTCCAGGCTCTAGGTCTTTCCGAGGAGATCTACGCCATGGTGGAGGCATCTCGTAAGGAATCGACCAGGAAATGTTATGCCTTCACATGGAAGAGGTTTTCCATTTGGTGTCAGGGTAAGAGTCTGGACCCCTTATTCTGCTCTGTGGCTAACATTCTAGGCTTTAGGCGCACAACCTTGCTTCCAGCGGGCTAAGATATGGCGTCATGGGGCGGAGCTGAGGTATTTACCACCTGGGTGGGTGAGAGGAGCCAGCTTGAAGACTTCCGGCCAGATTTAAAGGGGAAAGGGGCATGCCAGTGTGTGTGAATGAACAACATATACCACTCCTAGAACTACTGTTACAGGTGAATAACCTGTTCTTCTCTCTGCAGAAATTACCCCAGGCTGCTAAACTGTTTCACCCAACAATAACTTAACTTTCCTTTGTGGTGACCTCTTTCAGCCCCACAGTCATCCAGAGGCTGGAGCTTCTTGATCCCATAATAGAGCCTCCTGAGTGGCAGTAACCCAACTCTCACTTATGTTTTCTCCATTGCAGAATTAACAGTCGGCTCCTTGTGGCTGTGTGAGTACGATACATGATTGCACAGTTGTGCACGTGATTCACCGCATAGCAACAGGAGGCACAGCAGCTAGATTACCAAAGTGGCTGGTAATGCCCACTGTCCTGACAGGAAACAAAAGCTGATGAGGGATGAAGAGTAATAATACAGGATAGACGGGCCACATAAGCACACATTATAAAACTCCCAGAATATGCCACTCTGCCTCCCCTTCCCTCCTGGTGTTGGCCTAGATAAAAGAGCATTTAAATAATGCTCACCAATGGGGAACCTGCAGCAACAAACTACAGGAGACAGAAATTTAGTACGAGTAGAACTAGAAACGATTGATGGGACTGGCAATAAATCCCCAAATGTTCCCCACAGCCTCAAATAATGCTGCATGAGCCCCCTACTTAAAGCATCACTCTTGGCAAGAAGGAGCAGACGTGATGTGCACCATACTGAAATAATTTATGACAGAGTCTCTCCTAGCTGTAAGCCTTAAAGAGGAAGGTAAGTTCTGGGAGTGTGGCTATGTTGTTCATCCACACATTTTGGCATGTCCCTTTCCCGTTTAAGGATCACCGGAAGTCTTCAAGCTGGCTCCTCCCACCCACCTGGGTGGCATATACCTCGGCTCCGCCCCATGACACCAGATCTTCCTTTCCGCTGGAAGATTCGGTGCCTTTCTCATGCTCACGCATTCATGGGCCCTGGCTTTCAAATCGGTTCTACCGAAACTTCAAATTTCTCGAATTAGCGATTGCGAATTTGTTGCTTCTACTATGGAAGAAAAATTGTCCCCCGTATTTCGCCGGTGCTCCTGCGGCCAGAAGATGTCGTGTACCGATCCCCACTCAGCATGTGTCTACTGCCTCGGTGTCGGCCATGACACCTCGTCCTGTAGTTTCTGCTTGGCCTTCCATCCCAAAGTCCTGGACGACCGTCTTGTGTGCCTACAGCTGGGGAGACTGGAAAAGAGGAACCCTCCGGTGAAATTGAAGCAGGCTAGGTGGGCGGTTTCTGCGGCAGCGGGATCCACTGAACAGTAGGAGCACGTGCAAGCCTTCAAGGAAGAAGCGGCCTGCTCTTCCTGGAGCTTCTTCGTTCCCTTCAACCTGGGCTCCACCTTCTCGGGTTCCTTCAGGGAGCTATGCCAGTCTCTCCCTACCAAGGGGGAGGCACCTGCGGGCCTGCACTCTTCCCAGTGCCATCCCCGGGATAAGGATCTGAGTAAGTCTTCGTCTAGACGAAGACGCTCTTGGGACCGAGAGAGGTGTCATAGTCCCAGGAGCATGCGATCTCGACCTCGGTTGAGATCACTTCCTCGGCCACTGGCTTCTCGGACCTCCTGTCAGGCCAGGCGACCAAGGATGTGGCCGATGAGGTAGAGATCTTTATAGACCCACTGTCGCCGACTCCGGTCGACGATTCTCTAGAAAGGAACCCGATCCTTGTCTTCCCTGATGAGGAGACCCAGCCTGCTGGAGTCCCCTTTGAGGATCTGGTCCCAGACTCAGGGAAGTCATCGGCCCCGCTGGTGTCTCCTGACCGCTCTTGGTCGAGGTCTAGGACCCACTCATCTGAAAGGCCGAGGAAGGGCCACAAGCGCTCAAAGAGGTGACACCATTGGTCGTCCTCGTTCTCCTCAGATGAGATGCTCCGACAGAAACTCTGTCTGCGCTACGAGGACCTCGTGTGGCAGCAGCTCATTTTGTCCGGGCCTAAGCCTACCACTGCTTCCTCCCCAGCCATTACCTGGCTTTTGCCTCCCAGGCCAAAGCTGACTCCCTTGGAGCCAAGCAAATCGGGTCCCTTGCCCGCGGAGCCAGCAAGACCACCAGTTCGGCCTGTTATGGTCTCTCCACCCATTGTGGTGGAACCACCGCTCAAGCAGCCTGTGGGAGGGGCTCCTTCCAAGCAAGATAAACTGGACACTGTGCTTCCCCGGCGCTTGTCGGTCACGGTCACCCCAGACCACCCCCGGCAAGTTGAAGGTGACACAGGCGGTAGGCCATTGTATCCAGACTCTGGATTTGGACGTCACCGGTCTCCATTCACATACAGGGGATGATGATTGGACCGCTGGCCTAAAGACGGAGGAAAGTCCTTTGTCCTTTCAAGGGATCCTCCACCTCATCTCTGAGTCTACAGGTATGCCCCTGGAGCCTATCCAGAAAAAAAGCGGAGTACCCTCTCACTGACATTCTCAAGAGAGGGGATACCCCGACGGAGGTCTTTCCTGTGGCCGAGGCCATTATTGGACCGGCCTTAGAACTATGGCTGTGTCCTGCCTGTTGTCCAGCTCCCTCTGCCCGCATGACCCACAGGTATGCGGTGCCCTTGGGGTCCCTTGCGGAATTCACAGAGCACCCTTCGTCAGAGCCTGGTGACCACCCCTGTGTTCAGGTGTACTGGCAGTTCTGTCAACACACACTGATTGACCTCCTGATAGAGTCCAAGCTCTTGGACCATTCAGCCAGGAAGGTCTATGTGGCTTCCTCCTTGGGCCTTTGTCAGGCAAGCTCAGCCGTCATCATGGCACACTTCTTCCACGCCCTCCTCGGGTCGCTGGACGAAGTCCTCCCACATCTCCCCATGGACATGCAGACTATGGTCAAGTAGGTCTGGGATCAGGGCTGAGCCATTGCCAAACAGCAGCTCCAGACGACCCTGGACCTCGGGGACTCTTGTGCCCGTTCGATGGCTGCCGCAGTTGCCTCCCGTCACAGGGCTTGGCTGAGGCACTCTCCTTCCCGGTGGATACCCAGCATAAATTAGCTGACGTGCCCTTCCATGAGACCCACTTGTTCGGCCCAGGAGTGGCCAGTCACCTTCAACGTATTGAGCAGTCCAATGACACCTTGTACACTACCTCTGCCAAGAGTTCTTTGGGCAAGAACCTGCAGATGTAAAAGAAAAAGCCTTTTCGGCATTCTGCCCCTGCGACTCAGCAGTCCTCCTTCCAGGGCGGACAGCAGCACCAGCAACAGCAGCAGGCTCAAGCTTGGTGCCCTCGACCCAAGCATGGTCCTCAGCAGGCCCGTAAAGGAGGCCAAGGTTCCGGTCCTGGATCCTTCTCCTCCGAGCCTGCTCAGTGACAGGGCGGGGGCTGCCATTCCCGTTCCCGTCACACCAGCTCTGGGTCCTCCCATGGGGGGCCAGCTCCTCACTTCTTTTCTGCCTGGGCCGCTGTCACTTCGGACAGGTGGGTTCTGGAAGTGGTCGGCCAGGTATTGCCTCTGGAATTCAAGCAGTACCCCCAAACCGAGCCCGCACCCCTCAGGAGGAACAAGTATCCGCTCAGACACTAGTCGGCTCTCAGAGACGACATCGCTCCACTCCTCCTCAAGGAGGCAGTAGCTCCAGTGGCTGATCCTCCAGCAGACCCAGGCTTTGTCTCCAGGTACTTCTGGTGCCCAAGCAGACGGGGGGGCTAGCGCCCCATTCTAGCTCTGCACGACCTGAATCAATATCTCAGGTCACGCACTTTTCCGATGGTCACTCTGTCCCAGATCATACCATTCTTGAGCGAAACATGTGGCTCTGTTCACTGGATCTGCAGGATGCATTCTTTCACGTCCCAATCTGTCCATCCCATCAGCGGTTCCTCCGCTTCAGGGTCGAAGGGACCCTGTACGAGTTCCGAGCCATGCCGTTCGGCCTGTCATCGGCCCCACAGGTCTTTACCAAATGCATTGTAGTGGTGGCGGCCCATCTTCGGGGGCAGAATTTACCCCTACCTCGACGATTGGCTCCTAGCAGGTTCCACCCAACAGGAGGTGGATAGGTCCAGGGACCTGGCCCTACTGACCTGCTCTCAACTCTGCCTCCTGATCAATGAGGCCAAGTCAGAATTCGTGCCCTCTCAGGTGATGGCCTTCATTGGGGCAGAGCTCGACTCTTGTCAATCCAGAGCTCGGCTCCCGGCAGACAGGGCAGAGGTTCTTTCCTCCTTTGCCCAATCATTTCTGGTTGGGCACTTGCGACCTTCCCAGGACTTTCTGTGCCTTCTGGGTTACATGGCGGCATGTACCTCAGTGGTCCGATGGGCCCGGTTGCACATGCACCTTCTCCAGTGGGAGCTGGCCACCCAGTGGACTCGGCGCCAAGGTCATTTCTACCAGCTGATCACTGTTACCCAGAAGATGTGGAACACTCTCCAGTGGTGAACCACCCCAAACCGGTTGCAGGAAGGGATCCCATTTGTCTGCCCCGGGCCGATGGTTGTCCTCACGACCGATGCCTCTCATGGGCTGGGGAGCCCACATGGGAGACGAAAGGGCCAACGGGCTCTGGACCCCGAGAGTCCCGATGCCACATCAACCTGTCAGAGCTCAGAGCAGTCAGACTGGCACTGTCAGCTTTCGCTCCTCGGCTCCGGGGTCAGGTGGTTCAAGTCCAGATGGACACTACCATGACCATGTACTACCTCAACAAACAGGGCGGCATGCACTCCCGTTTGCTGTGCAAGGAGGCGCTCCTCATCTGGACCCTCGTGAGCCGGTTGGAGGCAGATCTCCTAGCCATCCATGTGGCAGGAGCCCTGAACCATCTGCAGGATGCTTTCAGCAGCTTAGGCCAGACATCCCATGAGTGGTCTCTCCATCCAGAGGTAGCCTACAGTCTGCTCTCCCGTTGGGGCAAACCGATGGTGGACCTGGTTGCCTCCAGGGAAAACACCAAGCTGAGGCAGTTTCATGCCTGCTCCCCTCAGCAGGGCTCGCTGCAGGGGGATGTCTTCTCGAGGCCGTGGACCCCAGGCCTCCTTTATGCCTTCCCTCCATTTCCCTTGATCCACGAGGTGCTCCTCAAGGTGAGGAGGGACAAGGCGAAGGTGATCCTGGTAGCCCCAGACTGGCCGTGCCAGTTCTGGTATCCAGATCTCCTCAGCTGCAGGCCCCAGGTAGCCTCCAGCATGCCCAGACCTGATATCTTTGAGCCAGGAGAAGGTCTTCCATCCGGACCTTCAATCCCTGCACCTCAGAGCCTGGTACCTGAGCGGCTAGAGTTCCAGGCTTTGGGTCTTTCCGAAGATGTCTACACCGTGCTGGAGGCATCTAGAAAGGAATCGATCAGGAAGTGTTATGCCTTCAAATGGAAAAGATTTTCAGTTTGGTGTCAGGGTAAGGGTCTGGACCCCTTATCCTGTTCTGTGGCTAACATTCTCGACTACCTTTGGTCTGTCTCCAAAGGGGGTCTACGGTCATCGACCCTTAGGGTGCACCTGACAGCCATTTCTGCTTACCAGGCATGGGCCGGTCAGCCAACATTGGCGCAGGAGACAGTGGTCGGGCACTTTTTCAAAGGCCTGGATCACATATCCCCTCCGGTGCGTGAACCTCCACCTCCAGGGGATCTACTGCTGGTATTGGCAAAACTCATGGGCAAGCCATTCGAACCCATTCACAAGTTTGAGCTGTCTCACTTGTCATGGAAGACGGCCTTCCTGGTGGCTGTCACGTCTGCCAGAAGGACGGGGGGCTCCAGGCACTTCGGTGGACTCCCTTATCTGGTCTTGACAAGGACAAAGTTGTCCTCGCTCCCACCCGAAATTCCTTCCCAAGGTGGTGTCAGAGTTTCACCTTAACCATGTGTTGACTCTGCCATTATACTACCCTAATTACATCTCGGAGGCCGAGTACAGCTTCCATACTTTGGACCTGAGACGTGCTGTCTCCTATTACAAGGAGAGGACGGCGGAAATTCGTGGAGAGGTTCGCCAGCTGTTTGTCACCTACGCTGGAGCCACTTCTGGCAGACCTGCAGCCAAACTGACCATAACAAGATGGATTACATCATGCATAGGTCTATACTATGAGTTGACGGGCATGTAGCCTCCCAGAGGGATAAGGGTTCATTCTGCCTGCCATACTGCTGCATCGGTGGCTGCTTCCAGGGACATCCCCATATAGGAAATCTGTTGGGCTGCTACCTGGAAGTCAGCAAACACCTTCATTACCCACTACCACATTGACCTTGAGTCACACCAGGATGCTGGTTTTGGGACCTCAGTTCTCCAGTCTCTGTTCCCTAAGTAGGGGGTGTGCGCCTTGCCTCCCCCCTCCCGGAGAACTGTTAGGAGTCTGCCAATAAGTGTGGATGAACAACATATCCACGATCCTAGAAAATAGGTTACTTACCTGTAACAGTAGTTCTAGGAGTGGTATATGTTCATCCACATGGACTCAACTGACTTTCCCGGCTGTGGGACGCACACAACCTGGCTTCCAGCGGGCTAAGATCTGGCGTCACGTGGCGGAGCCAAGGTATATACCACCTGGGTGGGTGGGAGGAGCCAGCCTGAAGACTTCCATAATTCCTGATCGTACCAACTCTGGTGATAAACCATACGCGAAATCAACTTCATTCATTTCATTTTATTTTAAAATCATGCCCCAGCGTTGCTTATTCATGTTACCTAAATTACGCTGCCACATTAGAGATTTGGAGCAGAACAAGCCAGCTTTATAAGAGGCAAAACACATTTATTGGGACTACCCACGCATTAAATATCACTTTGATGTTGGAAAGAGCAGCGTTATTTAGGTAACATGAATAAGCAAATTGAACTTTTTGGCTGTAGAAGAGCCCAATAAAGACTAAAATAGTTCCCCAGAAGAAGCCAGAAGATTGGAGAAACGTTGGGGCATGATTTAAAAATAAAATTAAATGAATGAAGTTGATTTTGCGTATGGTTTATTACCAGAGTTGGTGCAATCAGGAATTATTGAAGACTTCACACCAAGGCACTGTCTCCGCAATAGAAATATTTTGAAAACTGTTTGGCAGATTTCCCAAGGGGACTGTTGTTTTTTGAATAGCTTGAAGACTTCTGGCAAGATTTAAAGGGGAAAGGGACATGCCAATAAGTGTGGATGAACAACATATACCATCCCTAGAACTACTGTTACAGGTGAGTAACCTGTTTTTACTCACCTCTAAGAGTCATGTAAGGCTATCCGATCGGTTCATACCTTATATCTGTCTCAGCCTAACTCTTCACAGCGGCAGTCTTTTCACAGCAACTCCAAGCAGGAACCTAGAAGTTAGCAGCCCAAGGGTTCCTTTAAGAGAGAGGCTACTTCCCAAGTCACCGGAGGTTCAGCACCTAGAGCTCCCAGAACCTCCCTGGCTCCTCTGCCTGACTCCTTGCCCAATTTCCACCCCATGGGAGAATCTCTATGGGAGGCGGTGGGGCTTCTCTTTACAGAGAAGGTTGGGGCAGAATAATTTCTGACCAGTGGGTTCTACAGTTAGTGGAACAGGGACATATCCTAGAGTTGTTGGAGAGTCCTCCAGACAGTCCTTTAGCTTCCTGCCATTACCTCTGGCTTATCTCGACTTGATTCAAGATGAGATACAAGCACTCCTGTGAAAACAGACCATCAAACCAGTTCCCCTGGCACAATGCAGGAAGGGATTCTACTCTCATTTCTTCCTGGTACCCAAGAAAACAGGAGATCTGTGCCTCATTCTGGACCTCCACCATCTGAACAAATTCATACAGTGCAAAAGGTTCAGGATGGTCACACTCCCTGGCCTTCTCCCATTATTTCATCAAGGGGATTGGCTCTGCTCCCTGGATATGTAGGTTGCTTACCTGCACATTTTGGTGTTTCCACCCCACAGGAGGTTCCTGCGCTTCTGCTTCCAAGGAAACCACTACCAGTTTCAGGCCCTGCCCTTCAGCCTGTCCTTGGCCCCACAAGTTTTTACAAAATGCCTAGCAGTAGTGGCAGTGGCCTTAAGGAAGGAAGGCCATTATGTCTTTCCCTACCTAGACGACTGGCTTCTGACAGCTCCTACCAAGGAGAAATTGCTCATAACCATGGAGACCACCTTTTCCGGGATCTGGGGAGATGACCCTCAAAATTCCAAAATCGACCCTTTGGCCAAGTCAGACTCCAGTACATAGGGGTGATCCTGGACACAGAGCAAGGCAGAACCTTTCTTCCGCTGGACAGAGCAGAACACTTTCAGACTCTGGCTTAGCTGGTCTCATCTCGACAAGTCCCAGCCAGAACAGTACTAAGACTGCTGGGACATATGGCAGTGGTCATTGCTACAGTACCCCTGGCTCTGCCTGCACATGAGGGTGGCCCAGTGGAACCTCCGGGTTCAGTGGGACCAACGCTCAGATGACTTGGACCTCCCAGTGTCAATATCCAACTCTGTCCGACAGACCATGATGTGTTGGCTGAACTCCTCCAACCTTTCCAACGCAAGGGGGAGCGCATTCTTACCCCCTCTGCAGGGAGGCCATGAGAGTGTGTTATTGGGCCATCGAGCATCACCTGAGACTGATGACCGTGCATGTTCCAGGCATTCAGAACACCTTGGTTGACAGTCTAAGCCATTCTCAGTCCAAGGCTCACAAATGGCAACTTCTTCCAACAGTGGTCGAAGATCTCTTCGACAGGTGGGGCCACCCAGAGCTGGATCTATTCACGTCCCCATCCAACGCAAAACTGCCCAGTTTCTGCTTGCTAGATCCAGGGCCTAGTGTTTCTCGGTGAGACACGTCCCTCTCTTGGACAGGGAGGCTTCTGTATGCCTTTCCTCCCTTTCCATTGCTACAGAAAGTTCTGCTCAAATTGCAGTCAGAAGGGGCGCAGATGATTCTAATAGCCTCCTTCTGACCACGGCAGATTTAGTTTCCACTTCTCCAGCAACTTGCAGTGGACCCCCTCATTCCCCTGCCTCTGTTCTCCAACCTGCTCTGACAGGAGCTGGGCATCCTGGTCCATCTGGATCTAAAGTCTCTGCACCTTCATGCATGGCTCCTGCAGACCTTTGGGGTGTCCCCCCAGGTGGCAGAGATTCTAGTGGCTGCCAGAAAACCCTCCACTAGATCTACTTATGCTATGAAGTGGAAGTGGTTCTACATGTGGACCACCTCAGTCACTCCTGGGACCGGTGGCCACAGTACAGTGCCACCAAACCGAAGAGACCATTTCAATGGTCTGTGGTTCATAGGACACAGCTTCTCCGTGTTATGTCCCTTCCTGAAACAACACCAACCTGGAGTTGATTACATTTAAATGCGGGGGACAGCCTCTGCAAAAACACACTGTTTCTGACTGCACAGTACAGAGGGTGCATTGTGTCATCGCTAACCTGGATGTCATCAGATTTACTGTCGATAAAATGTTACCTGGATCCCTTTCCTTGTCTGGAGAATTTCGTTCTAGAGTATCTCCTTTTCCTATCTAACTCAGGCCTGAGTTACTTGACCATTGAGATATTGAGGTGCATCTTTCAGCCATCTCTGTGTACCATGCACCTATTGAAGACTCTTTCCCAACATGACCTATCCCGCACTTTCTTGCAGGGTATTCTGCATCTGAAGCCTCCCGTATGGGATCCTATCCCTCCTTGGGACCTGTTGTTCATCATAGAGAAACTTACATTGCCTCCCTTTGAGCCTGCCGCAAGTTGTGAGCTTTGCTTTCTGTAGTGGAAAGCATTATTTTTAGATGCCATTACTTCTGCTCGAAGGATTTCTGAGCTCCAGACTGATGTATAAAGAGCCTTATTTAGTTTTTCACAAGGACAGGGTGTCCTTGAGAACCAATCCTAAATTCCTTCCTAAGGTGGTATCCAAGTTGACGCTGAATCAGGACATCCCCCTTCCTGTGTATTACCCAGAGTATTCTAACTCGGGAGGCCTTACTGGATACTCTTGGTTGTTCACCGGGTGCTTTGTTATTATTTGAACCGCACCGGAGCCTTCCGAAAAACTGATCAGTTGTTTGTTTCTTTTGCCCTGAGACAAGGGGATTCCGTTTCTAAGCAATGTTTGTCCAAATGGTTACTTAATTCCATTGTTTACTGCTACCATAAATAGGACAAGCCTTTGCTGGGCCCAGTTAAAAGCCATTCTACCAGGGGTTTAGCTGGGGTTTTGCATCTTTCAGAAATGTGTCCACTGCTGACATCTGTGCAGTGGCCACTTGGAGTTCGGTCCACACTTTCATCCCACATTACAATGCCTCTAGGCATAGGGCAGGTTTTGGACTGGCTGTCCTGCAGGGCTTGCTCTCTTGAGATTTCTACTCTGCCCTCTGCTTCCTCCCAGCTGACCGGGGTCAATCCTGTCACTGCTTGGGACTCTGTCCTTCACGGTGTAACCTGCTGCAATAGCCCCTCAGTGAGATAGTACAGTTACATAAGAACATACTGTATTAGTAGATCTTCGAGAGGTGCTCTGCAGCAGGTCCGCTTTCCTCCCTCCCTCCATCCATCCCCTGGTGACTGCTTCTCCATCCTTTTTCCTCAATTTCAGAGGAACGCTTTGGTTCTCCATTTTTTTATGCTTGCCGGGGTCTCCGGTGGAAGAACTGAGGTGGTGCAGGGGGACAGCCCCGTTTATACCATGGGCGAACGTTGGGAACAGGCCAATGTTATGGGTCGGTCCCCCGCTGTAGACTGCTAGCTAGAAGTTTTCTTGGGGTCCTGGCACCTGCTGACTTCAGTCCTTCTGGTGTAACCTGGTGCAAGAGCCCCTCTCGAAGATCTGCTGTTACTGTAACTTATGTAACTACTTTCCCCAGTTCAGAACAAGACCTAGGCAACACCGGACCCAATTTGTAAAGCGTCTGAGTCAGAAGCGGTGCTGCAGCCAGAGCTAAATCCAGCACCAGGTCTTCTGGCACCAAGGCTGGCACAGAGTCCTGCACCAAGAGAGGCCCAAGCCTGGTGCAGAAGACCCAGCTAGCACCAAAGTGACCAGCAATGACACTTAATGGGGGTGAGGCCAGTGGAACAGAAGTCGGTGACGCGGTCACCGACGAGGGACCTGGAGCTGTTGTTAGAGCCAAATGCTCTTCCAGTCTTAAAGGCCCTGCCTGCGGCTCCAGTGCTACCATCCCCTAAGGGCCAGGGACTGGTTTCGCAGGCAGAGGCAAACGAACTAGATGCTGTACCCACTGCTCCATAAGAGCTGCCCAGTGGTGGAACTGCCTACCGTAGTCCTCACTAATAGACAGGGAGGGACCCTGGGCTCGAGCCTTGACCTCCCATGAACAGAAGCCTGGTGATGCTGATGGCGGTGAGGGGCGCTTCTGTGGGAAATTGAGGGACCTTGTGGAGCCTCGCAGATGTGCGCACTTAGTGGTACCGCTTCTTCCCTTCCTGCTGAAAGAGAAGAACTCAATGCCAAGTGGTGTGCTGTGACCCTGACTGGGATTGGGAACAGGACTCCTCCTTTGTGTTTGGAAGACTACCCTTTCCTCCCAGGCACAGAACCACTCATCATCAGAGTCCTCCCTGGAGGGAAGTGGACCAGACCTGGCCCATTGCAGGAACAGCTTGTCGGGAGGCCTTAACTCGCCCACAGTCGCTAGACCACGACCTGGCAGGGCTATGAGAAACTGAGAGAAATACTTTTAAATTCACTAAACTGACACAAAATAAACACTAAAACTGAGAAGAACTAAATGCTGTTGTTGTATAGACGTGAAGTTTTTACTCCGGCGAGTGAGTGGCGTCTTCAGTGATGCACACTCAGCGGTGGGGAAAAAGGAACTGAAGCAGTTGGACGGTTGTGCTGGGTAAGCAGTGTGTTAGCTATCTTGTGGTGCCACGCTTGTACATAGCTTACCTGAGCACCAGCCCTCCTGAAAGTTCTGGCTCCCACAGGTCCTGATGGCTCGGGCTCAGATCCCATTGTGTGGATCAGTGGTGTAGATTGATTCCTGGACGATCATTCACGTTTCTTCCAGTTGGAAAAATTCTAGAGTTATCGTTGTTTACTGCATAATTCGTTCTTCAAATTATAGTTTGGTTACAGATTGAAACCTAAATACATAGATACATAGATACATAGACAGTGTCGGCAGATAAGGGCCTATGGCCCACCCAGTCTGCCCATTTGAGCTTGTAAGTTCAGTTTGTTTTCCTAGAAGTCTGTTGCACCTTACCCCGACCTCCAGAATTCCTTTATGTCTATCCCATGCATTCTTAAATCCTGTGATTGTTTCAGCCCCCACCACTTCCTCTGGCAGGGTGTTCCACTTGTCCACCACCCGTTCTGTGAAGAAATTCTTTCTCATGTTTCCTCTGAATCGTCCTCCCTCCAACTTCATCCCATGCCCTCTAGTCCTGGAACATCTTTTTCGCTTAAAAATAGTGTTTTCCTGTACCCTGTTCCTCCCTGTAAGATACTTTGTCTCTATCATATCCCCTCTCCTCCCTCTCCTCCAGGGAGTACATGTTCAGTTCCTTCAACCTGTCTTCATAGGACTTGTGATGTAATCCATGCACCATCTTTGTTGCCCTCCTCTGAACCTTCTCTACCCTGTCTATGTCCTTACGTAGGTATGGTCTCCTTAACGTACACTGTACTCTGGGTGGGGCCTCACTAGTGTCTTGTCGTGGCGGAATTATGACCTCCCTTTTTCCTGCTGGTGATGCCCTGCCCATACATCCCAGCATCCTATTTGCTTTACCTGCTGCCTTGTCACACTGTTTCCCTACCTTGAGGTCATCAGAGATGATAACCCCAAGATCCCTTTCCTGCTTGGTGCATGCTATATCCTCACCCCCAACTGATATATTGTGCCAGGGTTTTGTGCCCCATATGCATTATCTTGCACTTCTTTTGCATTGAATTTCAACTGCCAAACCCCTGACCATTCTTCAAGTTTCTGCAGGTCGCTTCTCATTCTGTCTACACCCTCTGGTGTGTCTACTCTGTTACAGAGCTTTGTGTCATCAGAGATAGTGACATTCTGCCTTCTAGGTCCTGCGCCATGTCACTGATGAAGATGTTGAATAGGACCGGTCCCAGCACTGATCCCTCAGGTACCCCTACTGGTCACTCTTCTTCCCTGTATGTGACAGCCATTTACCACCACCCTCTCTGTCCAGCCACCCAGCCAGTTACCTACCCACAAATGGTCGAGACATTGTTTGGGTTGAGACAGCATTTGCAAATCAGAGGAAACATGAAAGTGTGTGCGGTCTCTATAAGAAAAGTATTATAAAAATATTTCTTTCTCATTTACTATGTTGTCCGTGATTCCTATATTTATACAAGTCCATTATATGTTGGTCCTTGTAATTTACTGTGTGGCATTTCTGTTGACTGCCTGAGATGTAACATTGGAACACTCACAACACCAGTGTCATTCCTTGCTGTTAGGAGCAGCTCTTACAGATATAAGTGTACCAGCAGGGCTGCTGGTCAGAGTGGACTTTTCCCATGTGCAATTGCCATTGACAACGTTGGAGCTAACTGAAAAAAAAAAAGCAATTACAGTGAGCCTGATAGAATTTCTTCTGTTTTTTTTTGGAATGTTGGAAGTTCCGTTATCACAGAGTTCTATAGAACATTTTAATTGCAACTGTGTGTGCAATGCAGAAGTTTAGGTGGTATATCGCTTTTTTGGGGGTGGGCCATGCACAATCATGTGATGCCCTTCAGCCATTCACAGACCATGATTTCCTAAGTCCATTTCATAAAGTAACACAATGTTGCCTTTTTTCCCATAGAGCTGTTTATCCATCTCTGCCTGACCTGCCCCCTTCAGATTGGCACCCTCAGCACCTGCCACCTAAAGGACTTAACCCTTCTCTCCAAGCCTGCCCTCCTCCCCTATCAGGGATCTTTTCCCTCCACATACCTCCAAGGTCAGGATCACAGAGGAGAGATGGATGCCGTGGTTGGCAGTAGAGCGTGTGGGGTTGCTGAGTCCTCCTCCTGCTGCAGCCGGCCATTTTCCTGAATTTATGTCCCCATCCACAGGTGGCATTCCTTGGAGTTGCATGCAGTATGCTCCTGTCGGGAGAGAAGGCATAAAATCTGCACTTTCGGCAACAAAATTATGAACACATTAATACTGTATAAAGTATATACAGAGGGTTTATCCCTCAGCCGGACTGCGGAAGAACTACCCTGCTTTCTGACCCCCAACAGGAGCCACTTCCCATGCAAGAACATGTAACCCCACCCCCTCCCCACCCCAATTAGGCCTGGACATGCTGCCATTGACAGCATGCTTCCCGCAGCCGAGCACCAGCTTCTGAGTTCACTTCTGAACCATGTCAGCAACATGAACACATGATGCACTTCCAGTGGGCCATTGGGCAACCCAGCAACAGTGTTCTCCAACCTGTGTAGTGAAAACTTATAAGGATCCTGATGGGATCAGGTGTAAATAGTAAACAACAGTGCTCCCTGCTTGCCTGGCCCATGAAACGGACTTTCATCTAAGACAAGTGGCAATACCACCTCTAAAATCATGGGCTAGGTCAAGATACCAGTGTCCAATTTGGAAGCTGGAAATGTAGTGAGCTTCAGCCTTCTAGTGAAATAATGTGGCGTGACACAGCTGGAAGACTGAGAAAGAAATCTGACAGTCCTGTGATCACAGAGCATTTGTTTCTAGTTTTGTAAGCATGGGAGGCACTAAACCTGTACCTGAACATTCTAACACTGTGACTTTTTGCCACTGTTGTTTGTCTTGCAGTTTGTATAGTAGGACCTAATGGAGTTGGGAAGAGTACCCTGTTACTGCTCCTCACTGGCAGACTTACACCGGTAAGTTTAGACCCCCCCACCCCTACTTTAGTTATCTCTGGTTTCTGTCATTCAGAAGGGGAAAAACGTGGTCTGACAGTCCACACAGTGTGCCAAGGAAGAGATGGCCGGGCTGTATGAGAAGTTACCTGATTTTTTTTTTTTTTTTACTTTTGCTCCACCCTTTTTATGTAATACCTCCCCCCAGGACGCTTCTGGAAACGAGCTGTTTACAGCTCGTATTGTCTTTCCTGGTGAAACCTTTCCAAATAAACTAGACTGTAATCACTGTGCCCAAGAATGGACAGTCAGGCTGTTTGCAAAGTTTTACCCTGCCTGTCTTTCCTCATCACTGTGTCCAAGGATGGTTGTAAGGAACAGTATTTGACTAAATCTTCCAAGAATCACTCTTTTTCCATGAAGTCCCTCTCTTTGATTTTACAGCCAGAGGTGACGGGACCCAGTGGGAACCAGAACATTTTGAGCTGGTATAGCCTGTGCCCAGCACTGACATGCAACGCCGTCTGTTCACCAGGAGAATATAAAGCAACACCTTCCCCAAACACCTTGGCTATCCACCTGCCCCCAAAAAAAAAAAACACTGAAGCCACAGTGCTTTACTTATCGAGGATCAGAAAAATAGTTTTTTAGGGCATGGATATGGTTAATTTATCCACACATTGATCGTTCTTCCTTAAGAGCTGATTTGTGGGAACATCTTTAAGCAAAGCTCCTCCCACCACCCGGGTGGTATTCCCTCAGCTCTGCCCGTGACATAAGATTTTCTTTCTGCTGGAAGAGTTAGGGCTCCTGCTTTTCAGCTCGAAGCATTGTAGGGCCTATTAAGTGCACTGTTGGCAAACTTGGTTATTTTCTCCTGAGTTTTCAATTTCTGTATATTCCTTGGTACTTCTCTTAAAATTTGTTCCCATAGACACCATATGGTGTCTGAACCTTCCAATGCTGGATCCGACCCAAAATGGCCACCGGGAGCAAATGAGTTAACAGACGATTGGACAAGTGTGTCACATGCCATCAGAAGATGTGGACAGACCCATTCGTGTCGTGCCTTTACTGTCTAGAGACGGAGCACGATGTCAAGGATTGCGGCCTCTGTCTGACATGCTACCATCATCTCTTGAAGATCGTAAGGCTCATCTTCTCTTCAGCAGACCAAAACTGCAGCCTAAGGGTGGTCACAAGGTGGCTTCCGCTGTGGTGGGATCTGCAGCCCAACTCATGACCATGGAAGAGGAGGTGCACACCTTGATGGCCTCAGCGCTGCTCCTGGCTGGAGCCAGCATTGGAGCATCCTTCACAGGAAACTTATGCGAGCTGTCGGACCCTCCAGATCTTCAAGAAGAGCACTGCCCACCATGTTAAGAAGCATAAGAAACACAGCCGTCGGTAATGGAACCGGGACAGATTGCGCTTCTTCCACTCCCTCGACTCCTTGAAGCTTGTCGAGCGCTCGCTTTCAGCCAGGCCAATATTGGTTATGGGGTAGGTCACTGGCTATATGGTTTCCCCATCTGGCTTGATGACCTTGGCACCAGTCGATCAGGCGGTTGAGATTGTTCTCGAGCGCCTTAACCAATTGTCGGGGAAGAGTCGATCTCCAAGACTCCGGTCTTGCAGTCCTCGTCCAGTAGGACATGGAGCAGCTGGTGTCTCCAGCTGCTTCTACTCTGGATCAGCCTTCGCCAGAGGTCATGCAGCCAAAACCAGTGCCCATCATTTACACGGCACCTTCAGCTGGTTCTTCTCGACATTGACTCTGGCTGACAGTTGAGATCGAGGTACTCCTCGAGTTCTTGATCCTACTCGACGGGGGAGGGCATCGCCATTAACTCTCCTCATCCTCGGATGACAACAGAATCTGCCAGCATATGTGGTGGTGCTAACAGGAGCTTCTCTAACCGCAGTGGTCCTTTGGGCAGGATAGGGCTGTACACCCAACACCTATGATCAACTGGCCCTTGCCGGTCAAACCCACACCAGTCCTTCCGAGACAGTTGTCACTGACACCTGTCTCTCCACCCTTGCAAGTTGAACTGCCTCCACAGCAGCCCTTGTGGGGGAGCATCTATTAAGGACTCCTGTATTGTGTTCAGCTTGCCAGACTGGTTATCTGTGGAAATCACCCACTCTGATAACTTTAGTGTGGTTCATGGTGGGAAAGGGTTGAAGACCATCTTCAAGTCCTCTGACCCCGTGAGTTCTCCATGCAATTGCCAGTGATGCATACAATCGACCAGGAATCGTCCGAGTAACTGACAACTGACCACAGACCAGTGTCCTTTGGGGCTGTCCTCCAACTAATGCCGGAGTCCATGAATGTTCCTTTGCAGCCAGTTCAAAAAAGGGCTAACTACCCTTTTACTGACATCCTGGATAAGGACGAATCCCCAGGGGGTTGCCTTTTCCATGGCTGAGGCTATTATGGGACCAGCACTGGACTCTGGCAGCATCCAGCCTCCTGCCCAGCACCCTCAGTCCATATGGTCCACAAATACACAGTCGCACCCAGCTCTCTGTCTGAGTTCTTTGACCTCCATTCAGGCAAGGGTCTGGTCTCTGACTTGGTGTTCTGGAAATCTGGGGACATGGACGACAACCCCCACCCCGAGTTGAAAAACTTGACCATATGGCTAAGAAGGTTGATGCCACATCCAGTCTGTCTGTTAGGTGAGTTACATGCTGATGATGGCTTACTTTGCTCACTCCTTGATGGGAGTGCTCGATACAGCCCTGCTTTATCTGCCTGCTCATAAGCAGCTATGGATAAAAGTCATCAGAGACCAAGGCCAATCGCTGGCTAGGTACCAGCTCCAGATGACCTTGGACGTTGGCCTTTCTGCACCCGTGCCGTGGCAGCAGCCGTCATGATACATCGCAGGGCCTGGCTGAGGATTTCCTCCTTAACGGCGGACACTCAGCACAAGTAGGCTGATGTCTCTTTCCTGGGCACTGACCTCTTTGGCCCAGCGGTGAATGGGCATCTCACTAGGATCAAGAAGTCCAGTGCCACCCTAGATTCCTTGGTTTCATCTGAGAAAGAATTGAAAGGTCAGAAGCAAAAAAAAAAAAAAAGACCTTCAGTTTCAGCTCTCTTGGCCAATGCAGTCTCGGCAGCAACAGCCCCAGCAGAGGCTGGTTTCAATCCTGGCACCTATGGCCAAGTTCTCAGGTCAGGGTCCAAAAAGGGCGGGGTAGGGAAGTGGTGCTCCTCTGGTAGCAACATCCTGCGCACCCTCCAAAACTGCCCAGTGATGTTTCAGGGGACCTCCTGCTTGTCCGGTCCCTGACCCAGCTCCCAGGGGTGGGGGGCTGGTTTCGCCACTTATGGACTCATTGGTCTGTGGGTTCTTGATGTGGTCGGCAGAGGGTTGCCTCTCAACTTACTGATCCAGTGCTCCGAGGGAGTCCTCAGTGTTGCAGGATGTTGCTCAGCCCCTCACAAAGGGAGCAATAGCCCATGTTCCAGACGCACTAGCAGGTCAGGGGTACATGTCCAGGTACTTCCTGGTCCCGAACGGACGGGGCGGGGGTTGGCTCCTCGTACTGGATCTGCACAATCTAAATCGGTTTCTCAGGAATTACAAGTTCCAGATGGTCATGCTGAACCAGATCATATCATTGAAGCAGCCTATTTGGTTCTGCTCCTTGGACCATCAGGATGCTTTCTTTCACATCCCAGTCAGTCCATCTCGCTGGTGATACCTCCGGTTCCACACAGAAGGGGTTCTCTGTCAGACCCAGGTCATGCCATTTTGCCTCTCCTCTGTGCCGAGGGTCTTCACTAAGTGCATGGCAGTGGTGGCAGCCTTCCTACAGTGCAGGGGTGTCAGGCCTATCCCTGTCTGGATGACTGACTGATAGCCAGGCTGTCCAAAAGGCTGTGGAGTGGCTCAGGGATCTAGCCCTCCAGACCTGCAAAGATATGGGCTTTGGTCGGTCCGCTAAGTCCGACCTGATCCCCTTGGTTGCAGGTTCATTTCATCAGGGCAGAACTAAATTTCTCTGAGACCAAGGCCTCCTCCTTGCAGACCAGGCATTAGATCTCGCATCCTTTGCCCTGTCATTTCAAGTTGAGCAATTGTGCCCTGCCGGGACTTCCGAGACTGCTGGGGATACATGACATCCTGTGCCAGTGTGATACGTTGGGCCTACTGGCGGATGTGGTACCTGTAGTGGGAGTTGGGCCGTCAGTAGGCAGTGGAGCTACAGCTGGCCCAGGTCACCTGGACCAGGCAGTCACAGTGACACAGCCAGTGTGATATGCCATCTAGTGGTTATCGCATCTCAGAACATCTGGAGGATAGAGTACCATTTGTCCACCCAGAACCGACCATCATTCTCACGACATATGTGTCTCTACTTGGATGGGGAGCACACCAGGGAGACCACAGGGCCCACAGGTTCTGGTCACCCAGCGAGGCCTATCACCACATCATCCAGTTGGAGCTCTGTGCTGTGCATCTAGCTCTGACGGAATTTGCTCTTTTAGTCAAGGGTCAGGTTGTGCAAGTCCAGACGGACAACACGACAACCTTGTTCTACTGGAACAGGTAGGGTGGCACTCACTCCCCTCCCTTGTCTCAGGAGGCTCTCCACTGCTGGACCCTCGTACGCAGGCTGGGCACAGATCTCCTGGCAATCCATGTCACAGGAGTAGACAGTCAGCTGGCAGACTTTCTCAGCTGGGTGGCCGAGATATTATTTGAGTGTTCCCTGCATCAGGAGGTGTTCAGCCACCTGTTCTTCTTGTGGAACACCCCTCTGGTGGACCTGTTTACCTACTGGAAGAACACAAAACTAGGCTGTTATGTGCCCACCCCCACAGTCCAGGACATTGGTGGGGAATGCCTTCACGAGGCCCTGGACCCCAGGCCTCATTTATGCCTTTCCTCCCTTTTCCCCTGATCCACAAGGTGGTGGTCAAGGTTTAAAAGGACAGGACATGGATGATCCTGATGGCTCTGGACTGATCTTGCCAGTTCTGTTACCCGGATCTTCTCAGCCTCAGCAGCAGATCCCTGTGGCAGTTGCCTCTTCACCCGGATTTACTTTTGACCACTTGTCCCCGCCAGTGCGTGAACCTCCACCACCTTGGGACTTGTTGCTGGTTCTGAAAGTGCTCATGGGCAAGCCTTTTGAGCTGATGCACAGGTGTGTAGTGTCACCTTTTGTGGAAGATGGCCTTCCTGGTGGCTATCATGTCATCTAGAAGAATCAGTTAGCTCCAGGTGCTCTTGATGGAGCCTTTGTACCTGGCCTTCCTCAAGGACACAGTTGTTCTTCGCCTCCACCCAAAGTTCCTCCAAAGGTTGACTCTGAGTTCCGTCTTAACCAGGTGATGAACCTCCTAGTCTTCTTCACAAACTCATCTTTGGAGGCTGACCGCAGGCTCCATGCTTTTGACCTGTGGTGGGTACTCTTCTGGTACGTGGAGGGCACGGCTGGAGTGTGTGGTGAGGCTTCCCAGCTATTTGTGACACACATTGAAGCCACGTGTGGCATTCTGGTAGCTAAGAGGACGACTGGCAGGTGGAACACGTCCTGCATCGACCTCTGTTGTAGGTTGCCTGGTAGGGAGCCTCCCGTAGGGCTCAGGGCTTATTCCATCAGACATACCTCTGCGTTGATGGCTGTTTTCAGGGTAATACCTGTCCAGGAGATCTGCAGGACTCCTTCCTGGAAGTCGGCACACACCTTCATCTCCCTTTACAGCATCGACCTTGGGTCTCTTCAGGATGCTGTATTTGGGACCTCAGTTATCCAGTCACCATTTGCCAAATAGGGGTGCACGCCTTATCCCTCCTCCCAGAGAACTGCTGGAAGTCTGCCAGCATGTGAATATTGTTTGTTTATTAAAATCTAGAATTATAATACCTTTGAGCCATGGCTCTTTTAAAAGGTTCCACATCAGGAGAGTACAAACATGTTAAAACAAGCAACATTTATGAAAACGGGCATAAAACAGTATTCAACAGTTCAGGTACGACAACATAGTAATAATAAACATGAGTAACACATTTGCAGTCATTGCAAGAATTTAGAGGGAAAGCACAGTGGAGGGAGAGAGGAGAAAGGAGTGGCAGATGAGAAGAGAGTAGTGTAGTTCCCGGCTTTGTCAAGTAATAAGGGAGGGGAGGTTGGGCAGAAATGCGGAGGGGGGGGGATTAGTGGAAGCAGTCACAAGAGCTGGAGGCTGTGAGATGTAGCTGGAGTCTAGATTTGAATATTCCCAGAGAGGTGGAGGTGGTGATGTAAGTGCTGAGGGCGTTAAACCAGTTTAGTGCACAGTGGGCAAAATATATTTGGCCTTGAGTGGTGCGACACTGGGGGATCTGTAGAAGCTGACGTTCAGCCCTTCTGGTATAACGAGGATTGGTGCTAGGGCGCAGGAGTTCTTTGATACAAGGTGGAGTAAGGCCCAAGGTAGATTTTTTCGCCATCAGTCGGGTAAGGTACTTTATGCAATTGGAGAGTTGTAACTGTCCCGGTTGAGCGTAGGGCTCACATGTATGAGTGCATCGTTGGGCTCCAGTGAGCAGCCGACAGGCCTTGTTAAGGGAGGTCGTTATGCGCCTGAGGGCGGTGGTTGAGGCAGAGCCATAGATAATTAGGCCATAGTCTGTGACCGAGACGACAGAGCTTTGGATAGCAATCTTCAGTGCAGCTTGGGTAAGGTGCTGTCTGTTTCGATATCGGACTCCAATGTGTTGGTTCACAATTTTCGCAACACTATCAATGTGGGCCCCAAAAGATAGCAAGGGTCGAGAGAGATTCCAAGGTACTTAAATGATGACACTTGTTCGAGGGTATTTCCTGCGTTTGTGTTGATAGCAAACGGATATTGCCTATGCTTGTTTTGCGAGCTGGAAAAGAGCATGGACTTAGTTTTTTTGTGGTTTAGGACCAGTTTGTGTTCTGTGAACCAGTTCTCGACAGTGGTGAAAGCAAGCTGCAGGCTGTGGTGTAAGGGTTGTGGGGCCTTATGGGTGGTGAGAATCACGGTGTTGTTGGCATAGAGGATAATTTGTTCTGGGCAAGATTAAGGAAGGGAGTTCAGAAATATGCTGAAGAGAAGTGCACCCAATATGGATCCCTGAGGGACACCTGAGAGGACGGGATTTGAGTCGGAGAACTTCTGAGATTTTCACTCTTTGTGAGCGTTGGTCCAGGTAACTTTTGAACCAAGCACCAGAGTCCTGTGACAGCCCGATATTCAGTAGCTGTTTGACAAGCAGGCCATGGTGACCAGTGTCAAATGCCTTTGTTAGGTCGATGAATACAGCTCCAGTTAGGTATCCTTTGTCCATTGTGTTTTGGATGGCTCCAGTGAATTCCAGGAGGGCGGTCAATGTGCTGTGCCCTTTCCTGAAACCGTGTTGCTGTGCACAGAGGATGTTATACTTGCCCAGGTAGTATGTGAGCTGGTCAGCAACAATGCGCTCAAGGGCCTTGGAGAGGGGTGGTAGTATCGATATCAGCTGATAGTTCCCATGTAAAGACTTGTCTCCAGTTTTAAAGACCAGAGTGACAATTGCAGATTTCCATTTGCTAGGGAATTGACTAAGGCAGAGGGAGAGATTGAAAATTCTGGTGAGTGGGTGCAGTACCTCTTTAAGGGTGAGGGATAGCAGCTTGAGGTCTAGAGTATCGCCACTTGCTCTGGACTTAGAGATGGCCTTTTTTATATATTTGCGGACTTCATGTGCCCCAACTTTTTTGAAATGAAAGGCGGCTGATTTGGTGCGGTGGGGAGCAATGTTGGTTCCGAGGTGTCGGCTTCCAAAAAAAAAGTCTGGGGGGAGGACCCCACTGAGGTCGGTCAATGCTGCATTGAGGGTATTGGCAACGACCATTGGGTCAAGGGTGGTGGCTCCATCAGCAGTCAGTAGGGAAGGGGATGATTTGGACTGCTTTCCCATGATATTTCAGATATTGTCCCAAAAAGCTCTCCCGTCACCCCAAGTGTTGGTAAGAGCTTCCTTGAAGTAGGAACTCTTCATCATACTTATTTGTTTGGTGCAGTAGTTGTGAGACTGTTTGTACCTTTGAATGTCTGGTAGGGCGCCTGTGGCTCTAGCTATTGCCCAGAGGTGGTCCCTTGATTTTAGCTGGGCCAAAAGCTTAGCAGTGAGCCAGGGATTAGAGGGTGCTTTGACTTTATGCTTTTTTACTGATTCGTAGGAGTCGCAGGCAGCATTGAAAGTGGTGATGAAGAATCAAGGGCTGAGTCAACATCTTGAGAATTGTATATTGGTGACCAGTCTTGCCGACTGAAGCAGGACTTGTGGTGGGTCAGTTTGCCATGCGGTAGGACTCTGCTTGAGATGGTTTTGGAGGTGGCTTGAAACTTATTTGACCAGGTGCAGAGAGAACAGGGAATGGTCACTGAGGCAGTCCGGGAGACGGAGGTGTTTTTGATACGGGTTGGATGGCTGGCAAGTACCCAGTCTAGGAGAGTGCTGGTGCCAGATTTGTAGTTCTTCCTAGTAGGGGAGTCGACCATCTGCGTTAGGTTGGCTGACAAGATAGCATCCTTGTGGGTCCCTACATCAGGAGCAAGTCAATTGATATTGAAGTCGCCAAGGAGGAGGATCTCAGTGCTAGGAGGTTGTGATCTTACAAATTCCAGGACAGCCTGGAGACCAGTCCCTGGGTCTTTTGGTGGTATGTAGACAGCGACTACAGTGAGGACTTTATTTTGGGCACCAAGGAGTGGCTTGACAGGAAGGAATTGCCCTGGGGTCTTGGAGGAGGTAGTGCAGATGGGGTGACCGGTGGTGTTGTCTTTTATGTAAATTGCACCCCCCCCCCTTTTTTTGGTAATCCTATCAAGTTTGAAGATGCTGTAGCCTTGAAGCGAGATGGCATGTTCAGGAGTGTTGGGTGTCAGCCAGGTTTCAACAATGGCTACGATGTCGAGGTTATGTTGGTTGGTAAAAAATTTGAAGGGCAGCAAGCTTTGGAAGGAGGCTGCAAATGTTGAGGGTAGCGATGGTGAGACCTCCCTCAGTTTTAGCAAGATTTGTTGTACTGGAGTGAGCCGGTCCAGGGTTCGGGTGAACACTCCCAGACATCAGGAGGAGCTGGAGTTTTAGAGCCATCTGACGTTGCTCATAGTAGGTGTGATTCCGTCTCCAGTACTTGGTTGCCTGAATGCAGTGTAGATGTCGTGGGTCCCAGTGCAGAGCAGTAGCTAATAGCGAGGGCCGGTCTGCCCAGGTTCCATTTGCATGAGTAGCTGTAAGCGGCCAGTCCTTAGTAGGGAGGTGCCACGGGGTGGGCAGGGAGCAAGGGCCATAGTACCAAGTTGGCAGTAGGGGATGGGTAGGAGGAAGGTGGAGGATGGGGAAGGGTGGCAGGCACCAGGAAGATAGCTGAGGGGAGGAAAAAAAGAGAGGGCAAGAAGCGGCAAGAGGAGGCGGTTGAAGAGAGGCATGGTCATGGACGGAATTAGGAGGAAAAGAGGAAAGACTGCAATAGAGGTGTGCTGTAATAGGTGATGAGGTGCAGACGGGGCTAGATGGAGGGAGCTGAGCACTGAGTACCAGAGGTGGGCAAAATAGCAGGTGCACTCAGGAGCATGGATGTGTCACCTAATGAAAAAACAGGGATGTGGGTGGAGGGAGTGAGGTTAAACTAAAGGATAGGTGGAGAAAAGAATCGGGGGTGGGTTCTGAAGGCAGGGGCGGAGCCAGTGACTAATTAAGGCCGAAGGGGCAGGAGGAGGCGGGCGTAAAATTTCGGGCACTGTGCAATGCAGCTGAATGGGCACAGAGCCCAGTAAAGCACAGTCAGTGATAGAACCAGTCAAGAGGCAGTGGCCGGAGTCTGAGACCAATTGGCGAATGGTGCGGAGAGCAGTCGGCCAATAGCCGATCACAGCTTCCCCAGCCCAGGCGCTGTCCTTACCCGGCTTGCTGGAACTCAACGGCGGCTAGTGGAGGCGTCTGGGGTGGCGGCTCAAGGAGACCACAGCCGCGCCCGCGAGGCACACAGCTGGCCTGTTTGGGGCTCGATCCGGCTTGCTGGAACTCAACTGCGGCTATTGGAGGCGTCTGGGGTGGCGGCTCGAGGAGACCGCAGCCGTGCCCACGAGGCACACGGCTGGCCCGTTCAAATAACTGAACCATATCACGCCTCTAGAAAAGTAGATTACACACCCGTCACTGTAGCTTTAGGTGTGGTATATGGTTTGACATCTACACCACCCACCTGACCTCCCCTGGAAAATGGCACTTGGATCACTGTTTCCAGTGTGCAAGTTCTGGCATCACAGAGCAGAACCAAGGGATATACCACCCAGGTGGTGGAAGGAGTTTGTCTTAAAGACGATTCAACTGTTGAAGAAGAGCTTGCAGTGTGTGGATGTGAACCATATACCACTTCTAGAACTGATTATTTTATTTATTTTAGTCTTTGGTAACCGGGTAAGGCCCACTAGCATAAATGCCTGTTTTCAGGGGTGACATGGGAGCACTGGGCGGTTAAGTGACTTGCTCAGAATCACACAGTATGCAAGTGGAGGCTGAGAGAATCAAACCCGGGTCTGGTCTGCTGGATGTACCAGGTTCATTCACAGCTCGTTACTCTAACCTCTAGGCTATACTGCCAGCCCGCGGTTGTGTAACCTATTTATATAGAATTCTAGTCTAGTTCATACCATTTCTTTCACCTTACTTAAAAGCAGCTGATGCCTTTGGAAAACATAATATTTAGACACAAGTCAGCTTGTATTTCATATACTTTGTACAGATTTTTCTCTCCATTATTTATTACTGAAAAATTCATACAAAAAGAACAGGTTACTCACTTGTAACAGTAGTTCTAGGAGTGGTATGTGTTGTTCATCCACACTCTCTGGCAGGCTCCAAGCAGTTCCCTGGGAGGAGGGAGGCAAGGCGCACACCCCCTACTTGGGAAATAGAGATTGGAGAACCGAGGCCCCAAAACCAGCATCCCGGCGTGACTCAAGGTCGATGTGGTAGTGGGTAATAAAGGTGTTTGCTGACTTCCAGGTAGTGGCCCGACAGATTTCCTGAATAGGGATGTCCCTGGAAGCAGCCACCGATGCAGCAGTATGGCGGGTAGAATGAGCTCTTATCCCTCTGGGAGGCTCCTTGCCCGCCAACTCATAACACAGACCTATGCATGATGTAATCCAACTTGCGCAATGGTCCGTTTGGCTGCAGGTTTACCAGAAGCGGCTTCAGTGTAGGTGATAAACAGCTGGCGAACCTCTCCATGAATTTCCGCCGTTCTCTCCTTATAATAGGAGAGAGTACGTCTCCGGTCCAGGGTATGGAGCCTGTACTTGGCGTCCGAGGTGTAATTAGGGTAATATACCGGCAGAGTCAACACCTGGTTAAGGTGAAACTCTGACACCACCTTCAGAAGGAATTTCGGGTGGGGGCGCAGGACAACTTTATCCCTGTGGAAGACCAGATAAGGAGTCCACCGAAGCATCTGAGTTCCCTGTCCTTCTGGCTGACTGGATAGCCACCAGGAAGGCAGTTCTTCCATGACAAGTGTGAGAGCTCACACTTGTGCATGAGTTCAAATGGCTTGCCCATGAGCTTTGCCAAAACCAGCAAGAGATCCCACGGAGGTGGAGGTTCATGCACCGGAGGATATGTGATCCAGGCCTTTGAAGACGCTGCCCGACCTCTGTCTCCTGTGCTAAAGTCAGCTGACTGGCCCACGCCGTAAGCAGAAATGGCTGCCAGGTGAACCCTAAGGGTCGATGACCGTAGACCCCCTTTTGGAGAGAGACCAAAGGTAGTCTACAATGTTAGCCACAGAGCAGGATAAGGGGTCCAGACTCTTACCCTGACACCAAATGGAAAACCTTTTCCATTTGAAGGCATAACATTTTCTGGTCGATTCTTTACGAGATGCCTCCACCATGGTGTAGACATCCTCGGAAAGAACCAGAGCTTAGAACTGTAGCCGCTCAGGTACCAGGCTGTGAGGTGCAGGGATTGAAGGTCTGGATGGTATACCTTCCCCTGGTTGAGTGATATCAGGTCCGGGCGTGTACAAAGCCACTTCGGGGCCCTGAAGCTGAGGCTGAGGAGATCTGGATAAAAGAACTGGCATGGCCAATCTGGGGCTACCAAGATCACCTTTGCCTTGTCCCTCCTCACCTTGAGAAGCACCTTGTGGATCAAGGGAAATGGAGGGAAGACGTAGAGGAGGCCTGGGGTCCACGGTCTCGAGAAGGCATCCCCCTGCAGTGAGCCCTGCTGAGGGGGGCGGGCATGGTACAGTCTCAGCTTGGTGTTTTCCTGAGGCAAACAGGGCCACCAACGGTTTGCCCAATGGGAGAACAGACTCTAAGCTACCTCTTGATGGAAAGACCACTCGTGGGACGTCTGGCCTGTGCAACTGAGAGCATCTGCCAGCTGGTTCGAGGCTCCTGCCACATGGATGGCTAGGAGATCCGCCTCCAACCGGCTTACGAGGGTCCAGATGCGGAGCACCTCCCTGCACAGCAGATGGGAGTGCATTCCACCCTGTTTGTTGAGGTAGTACATGGTCGTGGTATTGTCCGTCTGGACTTGAACCACTTGACCCCGGAGCTGAGGAGCGAATGCTGACAGTGCTAGTCTGACTGCTCTGAGTTCCAACAGGTTGATGTGGCATCGGGACTCCTCGGGGATCCAGAACCCATGGGCTCTGTTGTCCTCCATGTGGGCTCCCCAGCCAATGAGAGAGGCATCAGTTGTGAGAACGACTGTCGGCTCAGGGAGCGGACAGGGATCCCTTCCTGCAACCTGTCTGGGACGGTCCACAATTGGAGGTCCCACATTCTCTGGGTCACAGTGATCAGCTGGTCGAATGACCATGGCGCTGAGTCCACTGAGTGGCCAGCTCCCACTGGAGGGGTGCATGTGCCATCTGGCCCAACGGACCACTGAGGTGCATGCCGCCATGTAACCCAGAAGGTGCAGTAAGTCCCGGAAGGTGCAAATGTCCAACCAGGAATGATTGGGCAAAGGAGGAAAGAACCTCCGCCTCTGTCCGCTGGGAGCCGAGCTCTTGCTTGACAAGAGTCGAGCTCACTCGATGAAGCCCATCACCTGAGAGGGCATGAGTTCCGACTTGGTCTCGTTGATAAGGAGGCCTAGTTGGGAGCAGGTTCGAAGAGTCAGATCCCTGGATCTCTCCACCTCCTGGAGGGAGGAACCTGCCAAGAGCCAGTCATCGAGACAAGGGTAAATTCGAACTCCTCGATGCCGGAGATGGGCTGCCACCACTGCGATGCACTTGGTGAAGACCCTCGGTGCCGATGAGAGACCAAATGGCATGGCTCGGAACTCGTACAGGGTCCCCTCGACCCCTGAAGCAGACGAACCGCTGATGGGACGGATGGTTTGGGACGTGAAGGAACGTGTCCTGCAGATCCAGTGAACAGAACAAAATGTTTTGCTCCAGGGATGGTATGATCTGGTTCAGAGTTACCATCCGGAAGCTGCGACACCTGAGATACTGATTCAGGTCATGGAGATCTAGGATGGTGCGCCAGCCCCCCTCCCCAATCCGCTTGGGCACCGGGAAGTACTTGGACACGAAGCCTGGGTCTGCAGGAGGATCCGCATTGAGGCTACTGCTCTCATGGAGGAGCTGAGCTGTGTCATCTTGAAGAGCCGACTGAGTTCAAGCCGATATCCTTTCTCCCGCGGGGCTTGCTTGGCTGGGAGGGTACTGTCGAATGTCAGAGGCAGTCCCTGACCGACCACTTTTAGAACCCACCTGTCCGAGGTGATATCGGACCAGGTGGAAAGAAAGTGGCAGAGCCAGCCCCCACGAGAATACCCAGATCTGGCATGACGGGTATAGGGTGGCAACCTCCCACGCCACTAAGTACAGGCTTAGAAGAGGGGAGGCCCTGACTGGCACCTTGGCCTCCTTTTCGGGGCTGTTGAGGACCCTGCTTGAGCCTGCTGTTGCTGCTGTCCTCCTTATAGGAGGGTTGCCTAACCGCAGGGGAAGAGTGCCGAAAAGGCTTCTTCTTGCGTTTCTGCTGGTTCTTGCCTGAAGAAACCTTTGCAGAGGTAGCATCCAAGTTGGCACTGGACTGCTTTATGCGCTGAAGGTGACCAGCCACTCTTGAACTGAAGAGGTCGGTGCCTAGGAAGGGCACGTCAGCTAACTTGTGCTGGATATCCACCGGGAAGGAGGATAGCCTCGGCCAAGCCCTGCGGCGAGTGGCCACTGCGGCTGCCAAAGAGCGGGCACAGGAATCTCCAATGTCCAGTGCCGTCTGGAGCTGCTGTTTTGCAACAGCACAGCCCTGATCCCGGAGTTGCTTCACTGTGGTCTGCATGTCCACCGGGAGATGAGGGAAGAATTCATCTAATGACCCAAGGAGGACATGAGAGAAGTGTGCCATAATGACAGCCGAACTGGCCTGATGAAGGCCTAAGGAAGAGGCCGCATAGACCTTGTGGGCAGAGTGGTCCATATTTTTGGACTCCTTGTCCAGAGGTCGGTCTGTCAGCTGAGCTACCAGTATATCTAAACACAGAAGCAGTCACCAGGCTTTCGGCCGAAGGATGCTCTGTGAACCCCGCCAGGGACCCCATGGGTACCATATACTTCAAGGGCCATGCAGGCAGATGGAGCTGGGCAGGAAGCAGGATGCTGCCAAAGCTCAAGGGCCGGGCCAGTGATGGCTTAGGCCACTGGAAAGGCCTCCGTCGGGGTAGCCCCCCTTTTGAGGATATCCGTAAGGGGATACTCTGCCTTTTTCTGGATGGGCTCCAGGGGCATTCCGGTGGAATTGGAGATCAGGCAGAGAATGTCCTGGAAAGAGGAAGGGCCTTCTTGTAATCCGGCCATGGATGACTCATTACCTCCTGGATGAGAGTGTAACCCTGTGTCATCGGAGTCCGAAGAGTTTGGGTACAATGGCCTACCACCTATGTCCCCTTCGATCCGCCAGGGGCGGTCGGGGGTGACTATAATGGACAGTCGTCCGGGGGAGCCGTGTCTGTATGGTCCCTCCTTGAGGAGCCTCTCCTGAGGCTGCTAGCGGTGGCTCCACCAAATTGGTGGAGAAACCGAATACTCCTAGCCGGGATCCGTGCTGGCCCCACGGGAGATGGAACCGAGGCCTCCGGTTCCGGAGGAGTTGGCGTTGGCTTAGGAGGCGGGAGTTAAGTAATGGCCGGGGCAGTCAGAATCAGCTGTTGCCACATCAAGTCCTCATAGTGTCGACAGAGTTTCTGTCGAAGCCTCTCCTCGTCCGAGGAGGATGAGGACCAGCAGTGACGCCTCTTCTTTAAATGTTTATGGGCCTTTTTCTGCTGTTCGACCGAAGGGGTACTGATCCTTGATCGAGACCGACCGGGTTGGTTCATTCAGTCGGGGGACACCGGAGTCTGAGTACCTTTTGGGACACCCAAGGGCAGTGTCTCCTTGTCGGGAAAGAAAAGGATAGGCGTCCTTTCTAAGGAGTCATTGACCGGAGTCAGCGACAAAGGCTTGATTGGGTCGAGAGTAATCTCTGCCGGTTCAGCCATTTCCTCAGTCTCAGTGCCTTGGCCAGATGGAAGGTCCGTGAAGCCGGCGGCCGAGGAAGCGATCGCGACCGAAGTCGAGACCGCATGTTCCTGGGACTCGGACCTCTCTCTCGATCCCAAGATCGTCTCCTTCAAGAAGATGACTTGGGGTCCTTATCCCTCTTCCAAGGGCGGGAGGAGTGCGAGCCCGAGGGCGCCTCACCCCTGGTGGGGAGAGACTGGCACAACTCCCTAAAGGAACCCAAAAAAGTCAAGCCAAGGTTGAGGAATGAAAAACCCGCGACTGGCCAAAGCCTGAGCCGCTTCCTCCTCAAAAGCAGCCATCTGCTCTAACTGCTCGGCGGATCTCATGGCCGCAGAAACCGCCCACCTTGCCTCCTTAGATTTAACCGGCAGGTTTCTGAGCTCCAGTCTCCCCAATTTTAGGCACGCCTTGCGGTTGTCCAGAACGTTGGGATGGAAGGCCAAACAGAAGGTGCAAGACGTGGTGTCATGACCGACACCTAGGCAATAGACACACGAGAGGTGGGGATCGGTGCGTGACATTTTCTGGCCGCAGGGACCCCGGCGAAATCCGGGGGATGATTTGTCCTCCATGTCCGATAACGCTGTGATTGGAATCGTGAACTCTGATGAGTTTCAGGGTAATTTCGATGAAGACCGGCGTTGCAAATCCAGGGCCTGTGAATTGCTAAAGTATCACAGGAACCTGAATCTTCCAGCGGAAAGGAAGATCTGGCATCATGGGCAGAGCCGAGGTATTTACCACCCGGTGGGTGGGAGGAGCCAGTTTGAAGACTTGGCCAGATTTAAAGGGGAAAGGGACATGCCAGAGAGTGTAGATGAACAACATATCCACGCTTCTAGAACAATATCTTTATCCTTCAGAGTTCATCTGCTCTGTAGCTTATTCCCAACTTGAAATCATAATGCCCTGTTGTGACATCACAGTCTGGTGCCATGGGAATGACTGTGATGTCACAAGGAAAGTATTATGACATCAGGTTGGGAAGAAGCAATAGCAGCTGATGAACCCTCAAGAAAGAAGTATCCTGTTTTTGAAGAAAATGACCTCAGTAGTAAGGGGGATAAAAATTACACAGCCAATGAGAAATATAAGCTGCTTTGTATCCAAATATTATGTTTTTGAAAGTTCTTCTCGAGGCGTCCGTGGCTATTTAACCACAGAAGCGACGACACAGGTCCAGGTCAAGTTCTTATTTTTTTGCATTGAGGCAGCCATCTCCTTGGGTATAATTCTGGTGTGCCCTCCTTCATTGCCTTCGAGGATGATGCAACACGTATATATTGACACACCGAGGCCATTTCTGACACCCTCTGCAGCTTGAGGACGTCTCTGATGAGCAGTTTGGTTGATGGGCAATTCTCATGGAGCAGTGGCTTCTCCATACCCTTTTAGCTCCGCTTGCAGTTTCTGTTATGCCAAGGGACTCCCTTGGCATGAGTGTCACTGGCAATGTTCATGCTGTCGTAGGTGCCTGTGCTGCCCTATCCTTATCAGTGTGCCCCAAAGCCTGTCCCCCATTGTGTCCTTATTACTGTGGCCAAGGAGGGATGGTGGGGGCAGTATTTGATGAGTTGCTCTGTACACCTATCCTTATCTAACTACCCAAGAATTATTGGTCAGACTGTGTGACTGGTTACCTTGCCCACCTTTTCTCATTAGACTGCCCAAGGATGAACAGTCAGGCTGTATGTGACGGGTATCTGCCCTCATCTCCATATCTGACTGCCCCAGGATTGATGGCCAGGGTGTGAATGGAACTGATTATCCTGCCTACGTGTCCTTATCAGACTGACCAAGAATGGATGGTTAGTTGTATGTGGATGAGTTACCTTGCTCGCTTGTTTCTGTTCAAGAATGTATGGTCCGTTATGTATAATGTCATACTGTCAATCTGGCCATATCAGAATGCCTAAGGATGAACTTTAAAGCTGAATTTGACTAGTCATCCTGCATACCTGTCCTTATTAGACTGACCAAGAATGGTGCTCAGGCTATTTGTGGCAGGTTACCCTGCCCACATGCCCATATTAGTCTTCCAAGGGATGGAGAGGAAGTTGTATAATAACGCATTACCTTGCTCACCTGTCTTTGACAGACTGCCCAGAGCTGGACAGTCAGACTGCAGGTTACAGGTTACCTACCCT